>CM024756.1:6358349-6678714 GCA_014218235.1 Colocasia esculenta
AGAGAACAGGAAACTGACCTGATGTCGCGGCCGCCATGGCCGCCGCGTCTCTATTATCGCGTCAGTGGAAATCGACGCGTCTATGTCGCGTCACCCCAGGACGGCGCGTTCTCTGAATGCGGGAGAATTGATGTTGTGACCTTCTTCTAGTCCTCCAGCCGGCCAGAGCACCAGAGCTTCTCGTAGACTTTGCTTGCTTGCCTATCAATTAAAAGAAGACACAAAGAAAAGACCCTATTAGAACATGTAAAGTGTAGTATCTATTCTAAAGACGAAATGAGATGGGAGATCATGGTGGGAACGCACCTGGGGTGGTTTAAAACCCCTGTGGGGTGGGAAAACGTGGGTGATGGTGGATATGCTCTATTTAAAGAACATAAAAACATGTAGTAATAGAAAAGAGGAAGAGGAAAGGGAATGAGCCCATTAGGGCGACCTTCCTGGCGTGGATGCAGCTCCGATGATGCGCAAAGAGGTCCAGGAGATTGCTGGAGTCGCCCTCTTCACGTTCCTTGCTCCATTGATGGTGAAATGAGTGAGTTGTGAGGAGTGGAATGCGAAGGGAATGAAGGGAATGAGTGGCTGCGTGGCTAAGTCTAGTTCAGATGAAATTTCGGCAGCCCTTCGGGTAATCATTAGGCTCTCTTCGTCCATGAGATAGGGGCCTTCCTTATATAGAGCTTGGAGTGAGAAATTAGGTATTATCTCCTCAAAAAGATTTGGAAATTAAAAAGGGGGATAAAGCTCTACCAAAATCGGGTGTAGAGTCCTTAGGGAGCTTAGGAGAGTCCCTAGGGCCAAGATCCTCCAAGGGTCGGGTTAACCCCCATAGACCAAGTCAAAGGCATGGAGGATAAATAGGGTGTGGTTACGGAGGCCAGAGATCTCGGGCATTGTCGCGTCAGATCGTAGGGTCGCGACTAGAAACGCGACGGTGCGGGGGGACGCGACAGCATTGCCCACGTGCATGGATAATGCATGGGCTGTCGCGGCGGCCCAACCCGTCGCGACTATAGTCGCGGCGCCACGATGCGTCGCGACAAGGAACCCGAATTATCTTGGATTATTTTCTCTAACCACATGATAAAATAGGAGTCATATCCCTCTAGGGACTCTCAAATGATTGATTTCGGGATTTCAAGGTATTTTTAATGGATTAATGGGCTCAAATCAGGCAAATGATGGGCTCAAGGTGAGTGACCAATTAGGGGCCCACTAAGGTAGCAAGAAATGTGGTTCAACCATTAGTCATAATCGGGTATCTACACACACGTCACGTAGCAATTTGGTAGCTCATCCCCAAGAGGTTTTATGACGGTATTTATAGATGTAGGAGGGAGTCCTATTGTAACTAGGAAAGTGGGGTTGCGGTGTTAGCTTGATCCCTTCCAGTTGGAGGATTCCCATCCCAATTGGAGTAGGAAGCCTTTAGGAAACCCCTCGTCTTGATGGGGCCACGAATTGAGTTAATATGGAAGTCTAACGATGGTGCAGTTTCCAAGTTTGAAGTTTTCCTAAACTCTTGGTAAAAGTCCTACCATGTTCAGAACTTCCATAGGAGTTATTTCCATAACAAGTCTATTCCTATTTGGTTAGTTAAGGGAGTAGATTCAGAATCCCCTGTTGGATTCAAGTTCAGTTACAAATTATGGTCCATACTTTCATATTTATCTTAACTAACCCATTTTATTATCGGGATAGATTTAACATGATTTTCCTTATGTTCCCCACCTATAGGTCCAATAACCCTATTGGATCTATCATTTATATTGAACCACTCCTAAATTTATTCCTTTATTTTAATGATAACAATACTCATGTTTATGTATAATATTTAAGAATATTCTTGTACTATCATTTCTATGTTTTCCTAGTTTTGCAGTGATCGGTAACTTCGTCATGCCTGATTTGGTCATGGTCAGTCGAAGCTAACTGCGTCATATCCGAGTTGAACTTCGTCATATACAAAGTCCAGTTCACTATATACGAAGTTTCACTTTGTCATACTGATTCGGTCATGGTCAGTCGAAGCTACTTCGTCATATCCGAAGCCTAACTTGTCATGTACGAAGTCCACTTCGTCATATACGATGTTCCACTTCATCATCCATGATTTGGTCATGGTCAGTCAAAGCTATCTTCATCATATCCAAAGTATAACTTTGTCATATACAAAGTTGCACTTCTCATGCACAATGTGGCCATGATCAGTCAAAACTTAACTTCGTCATATACAAAGTTCCACTTCGACTGACGACGTTGTATCTTGCCCATTCAAATTCTATATCGATTGCCCTTATAATCCTATCGATTGTTGACCAACATCGATTGTCATTAAACATCGATGCTGAGCAACATCGATTGCTCTTTTAACATCGATTACTATCCAACATCGATTGTCCTTAAACATCGATTGCTGACCAACAATCGATTGCTCCTTAAACATTGATGCTGACCAACATCGATTGTCCTTAAACAGCGATTGCTGACCATCCATCAATTATCATTAAACATCGATACTATCCAACTCGATTATCCTTAAACATCGATTGTTGTTTTATATTTCTACCGTTTGATGTTATCCGCATAGTTGCATATCGATTGGTGTGTACTCACACCGATTGTTGAACAAGTCTAATAGTCAACTTTTGTGGTTAATATTATATTGTTTAATAGAGAAGGCTTTAGAAGACCCTAGTTTGCTCTTTCAACTTATTACTAATTTCAGGGTGCTACACCCTCCCCCACTAAAGAGAATTTGGTCCCCAAATTCACACAGATCATCAGGTGAATCTTGGTAATGGGGTCTCAATGTCATTTCAGATTTGATCCTTCCTCTCTCTAGCTTGTATCAACATCCTGCTCATAGATGCCATTTTCATCTTCACCTATGGGCCACTAATACTATTCATTTAATTCATTCCACTTCTGCCCTCTTCTACAGTTAATATGGCTCCATCTTAATTCACGAGATGAGCTATGGCAAGACTACTAGATTATTTTTTTCCAACTTTTCCCTTAATCATCTCCTCCACTTGGGAATATACCAATAAGAAAGGCATCATAAGATCAATCTAAAGGTTAAACAAGGATAGCATCTTTCACCATACCTCCTCCCTCAAGGACTTCCACTCGGATCACCGCATTTACGCGCCCTTGACATTTTACCACACCTTGGTCCTTCCAGCTTGGTCTTTTAGCATGGGGCAGTTGGGTATAGGGTGATCGTGACTTCCACAATGCAGGCAGGCTCCGGCCTTCTTCTAGCACTCATCCGTTTGGTGTCTAGAGATTTATAATAAAATTTGCAATTCTCCATGGCTAGTTGCTCTTCTACTTGATCTTCTTATTATTGCCGACGCGTTTCCCTCATTTTGATCTCTTATACCGTTGTTTCTTGGGGAATAGTCGCACAATATGGGGTGCTTCCTTCTTATATAAGCTGGCCTTGCTACTTATTTCCCTTGAGGCTTTCCACTTTTTCCATTGTATCTTCTACCAGTGAGCTCTCTGAACCATTTCCGCATATGTATGTATTTTATATGTCCCAGATTTTCAATAAACATGGGCCTGAGCCCATCCATAAATCGATTAACCTTTAACTTTTATGTACCTACCAAATGTGGGACTATTGTGCCAAACGAGTGAACTGGGCTTCATACTTAGCCACAGACATACCCTCCTACTTTAGTGCGGCAAAAAACTCTGCAACTTCCTTTCCTAGAGCCTCTCAGAGAAGTATTTTCTCCAGTATATCCCTTCCCAATAGCATCATTAGGTAGATGGGCTGATGTGGCCTTCCACCATGCTTAGCATCCTTGCTTAGTTGGAAAGTAGCCAACAATACCTTCTCCCTTTCAGTGCATTGCATTACTTGGAAATTTCTTTCCATTTCGTCCAGCAATTTTTATGCCTTCTCTATGTCAGAAGATCACGAGAAGCGAGAGGGGTGCAAAATACAGAAATTGTGGTGCAGTTCCTGCTCCATTCTGAGCTCCAGCTTGAGCTCCCACTTGTACTACATTCTGCAGGGCTTGAGTAAGTCCTACAGTATCTCCTGCATCACTTTCCACTAGTTACGAGCATTGCTAAGGAATGATGAGGTTCTTGTGAAAAGGACATCAACCCGTCAGGTCTTAGGACACTATTTACTTATGGTTATGGGGTATTTAGTCTAAAATTAGCTTTTCCTAGTCTCTACCCAATCTCACCAGGCACTATATATATCGTCCATGACGTAAATTTTAGGGTATCATTTAAACCTAGGACTTAAAAATTCCTATTGGTTCCTATGCTCTACCATACTTACTGGGAGACCTATAGGAATCGTTCATGACGTAAATTGTTTGGCTATGCCCTAGACCTTGGACTAAAATCTTTTTTTATTCTTAGGCTCTGATACCACCAAACTATCACGTCCCGAGAACTTACGCAGTGGAAATATTGGATGGAATCCATGTTCGGATGTGAGCAATCGGCAAATAAGCTATAGCTCGCGAGCTTTAATGTGTATCTATACAACAATAATAGGGCCCACATAATGAACACAACTAAACCAATAGACCAATCTTATTAATGTCAAACACCACACCATTAACATCACATCATAGTGACTTAAGAAATAAAAATTACATGAGTCTGTACTTCCTCGCATCCGACTTCATTGACTTATTCCCAAAGCAAACTAACGGCAGATCCTATGGATGGAATACGCTCATCACTCAGATGCATTCCATCATGCTGGCCTTCCTCTTCTTGGTCTTGCCACCTAAAATGTAAGAAGCAATTAATGATCGAACTAGCCCAATAGGATTTACACCTCAATGTGTGGTAGTAAATAAGTGATTAACATTTTAAGAACTAGGTAGGCACAATTATCAAGATATGCATGAACGATAAATCCAATTAAACATGATACGTGAACAAGAGTGATTGAACAAGATCTCGAATGATGTAACAAGCATGAAATAAGACTAGAATAGTATGTACAAGCAGCAGGATATAAATCGTTTACAAGAACGCATGATGGCCATATCACGCAAGCAAGCAAGCATGCACGAGCAAGAATTTTTAACATGTTGTACGGTAATTAAGCACGATGCTACAATACACACTAAGGATCTATGCCACCTTGGAATGCACACTATAAGCACGTGTATGTGGTTTTTGTATCTAGCATTCAACACGCAAGTACTCCCAGCACAGATGCAACGTCAAATACATGATACCCCATGGTTAATAGTATATTATGACTCTCTGTCATTGGGGTTAGACTGGAGCCCTTGGACATCATCATGCCCAATACACATCTCACTATTTCAAATGTAGATACTTACAGTCAATCCTGGCCATAACAAAGGTTTTCAAGGAATAGTATTTCAATATCATGTTCATAAGGATCTCAAGAACAGTCGATTCAAGGACATGATTTCATCATAACAATAGTGAGATGATTCATTCTAGACAGTACACGACCTATTATTATTTATGTTAGTTTCATAAACTTTAATGAATTTGAGCATAAAGAATAGAATGTATATGGAATAAAAGAGTCCTCTAACTCCAGGGAACTCCAAGGTACAATCAGTTAGGCTTCTATGGAAAACCCATAGAGTATGAAGACTTTCTTAATTATGTTCGCAGGAAAATGATAGTACATGTAATAACCGGAAAACTTATCTAATCAGGGAGTCAGGACATAGTAAGGATCATGGTAAAAAAATGAGTAGACTCACGTCGAAACCTAGCATGTACTCTCACAGCTTTTATTGAAACGTTATAACTTTGCATTGGAACATAAGGATGAAGAGGCAAAATCTAAGGATAGTATGATCACTGACTTTCATATAGAACGTTAGAATCATATTAATGTAATTAATGTTTTAACATGTGGTTGATGGCTTTTAAAGTACAAACGTAGATTGATCATCATACTGGCAAGACTATGAAAAGGACACAGACTTACTTGCTTGATCCATACTCTAAATCTAGGGTTCTTGGGATGGAACTATAAATGAAAGAGATTGCTGGAAATGAAAAGGAAATAGATCTATGACGTTCGTTTGACCCAATCACATGAGATACAAGGAAACAAAGGTTCAGAGTATGTCAAAATTCAAAAACAACTTGATACTCTTTACATGAATGGTAAAATCAAGAAATTAGAGGCATATGAGACTAGACTTGATGAACTTTTAGATGATATACTCTATGTTAAGTTGGTGCCCAAGATTACCTACCTTTGAACTTTCCTAAGAGGGGTCTTCTACATGATGAACTAGAACGTGGTTAGCGAAGAAAGCTCCAGTTGGGGGTGATCTCCTCCTCCTCTGGTGCTCTGCTAGCCTCTACACGTCCCCCAGCAAGTTGGTAACTCATCCCCAAGGGGTTTTAACGAGTATTATAGATTTAGGGTTGTTAGAAAGTTTTATTGTAACTAGAAATTTGGAGGATTCCCATCCCAATTAGAGTAGAAAGCCTTTAGGAAACCCCTTATCTTGATGGGGCACAATTTGGGTTAATATGGAAGTCTAACGATGGTACAATTTCTAAGTTTGTAGTTTTCCTAAACTCCTGGTAAAAGTCCTACCATGTTTGAACTTCCATAGGAGTTGTTTCCATAACAAGTATCTTCCTATTTGGTAAGTTTAAGGGAGTAGATTCGGAATCCCCTATTGGATTCGAATTCGGTCACAATTTATGGTTCATACTTTCCATATTTATGTCAACTAACCCCTTTTATTATCGGGTATAGATTTAACATGGTTTTTCCTTATGTTTCCCCACCTATCGGTCTAATAACCCTATTGGATCTATCATTTATGTTGAACCACTCCTACAATTTATTCCTTTATTTTAATGATAACAATACTCATGTTTATCTTATAATATTTAAGAATATTCTTGCACTATCGTTTCTTTTTTTCCTAGTTTTGCACTGATCGGTAACTTCGTCATGCCTGATTTGGTCATGGTCAGTCGAAGCTAACTTCGTCATATCTGAAGTCAACTTCGTATATACAAGTCCACTTCGTCATATATGAAGTTCCACTTCGTCACGCACGATTCTATCATGGTCAGTCCGAACTAACTTCGTCATATACGAAGTTCCACTTCGTCATGCACGATTTTGTCATGGTCAGTCAAAGCTAACTTCGTCATATCCGAAGTCTAAACTTCGTCATATACGAAGTCCACTTCATCATGCCCGATATGGTGTGATCAGTAGATTTCATACAAAGTTTCACTTCGACTGACGACGCTATATCTTGGCCAGTTGTGTCACACCCTGCCAATTTAGTAGCGAATAAATCAGAGAGACGTGAGCAAAGTGCATAGAGTGTAAATTGCACCACAGTTAAGTAATTCAGAGCATCTAAGTGACAATAATTGGAATAAACTCTTTATTTCATTATAAATTCACTAAGACTATTACATCCACTAATCTGAGCCAACGCATAGGGCTCAGTGACATCATTACATTGAAAAGAAATCTAAAGTAATAACTACTAGACTCCATGGTACTAAGGTAACTTCAACAATTGACTCCAGGTCGCTCATCACTCTGGCCCAGTCCCATTGGTGCGTGTAACGTCATCATCCGACTTACCTGAGACATAATAACAAAAAACGAAGGATGAGCGATAACGCTCAGTAGGACTTAAATCTCGTGAACCAAGCACACTTTAATTGATTAATGCTTTAAAGAACAGAGTAACTAATGATAGAGCGAGTCATGTAAATTCCAGAAAATGATAGCACAAGTAACATGGTTCAAATAGCACATGATTCAAGTATAGCACAGTGAATATGATCAAGTCACGATAGAAAATGATAACACATGATAGCAAGTAATGTCATTGTCAAGCAATAGCAAGTAACATGTATAACAAGGAGAGAGAGAGTGTAGTTGGCCATATAGAGAGTAAATTGCACTTTGATTGATTCTCATCAATTGAAATAGTATAGCACTTGATTAACTTTCGTCAATCGAAATAGATTGCACTTTGGTTATCCGTAGATAGCCGAGAGAGAGTATAGCTCTTGTTTGTCAACAGACAATGAGAGAATATAGCACTTTATTTTGATTGTCATAGATTAATCTTGATAGTATGGCACCTGGATGTAATGCCGACGTTATTTAAGATGAGAACTAAGGGTCAATGCACATGAAACGTCGAGTAAACGGCGATAGTAACAGTTGCACAACATGCACAGATGGTGTTGGCAGTCAGGTGGAATTCTCTACCCTTCCACTAGCCATGTTATGCACAGGTCCAAAGGTCCGGCGTGATTTAAGATAAGAATGAGAGCATCTAAGGCCGTTTGGATCTTACTGATCCGAGGGTGTCATAGGTGTTAGGGTACAACCAGCTCGTCGACCATGTGGGGAATCCATGGGCAGAGGAGACTTAAGGAGGCCTTGAACAAGGATTCCCTAGTCCAGTAGAAGGAATATACGACGGAGAGTTTGTCCAAGTCCAGAGGAAAGTGTGTATATAAAAACAAGTGCTCGACGTTCTAGAGGAATTCTAGAACAGTGGAGCGTCGGTAACGGTATTCCCAAAACATTG
This sequence comes from Colocasia esculenta, assembly GCA_014218235.1. Classification (NCBI taxonomy): domain Eukaryota; kingdom Viridiplantae; phylum Streptophyta; class Magnoliopsida; order Alismatales; family Araceae; genus Colocasia; species Colocasia esculenta. Next base: position 6,366,923 of record CM024756.1, read on the forward strand.
CGAGAAACATAGACAAGTTAACTTAAAATAGGGCAATTTAAATACACTATTGAAATAAATTACCAGATGTATTATGAATTATTTGCATGCCAATTTAAGTCTTATTGGATGGTTACAAGTAAGTGCATGTGATAAGGAAATCATAGATGGAAAGAGATCATGTGTGTGTCTTTTAAATCACTCAATACATGTTCTTATTTTATAACAGCTTTATTTACTACGTTAAGAACTGTTACAAAGAGTAGGTCACTGTAGAAGGATATAAAAACACAAACATGGGTTTTCATGCAAAATTATAGAACACGACATACCCCTGTAAGGATCACGATGGGGGACAGTCAGAACGCGACAGCGTCAGGTAACTGTCACACGGGTCGGTCAGAACAGGTTGCTAGGTCGCGACGGCAGGACCTGTCACGTTCAGAACGCGAGACGGGTGGCTCTGTCGCTATCAGCCCTGAGAATGGCCTATCGGGCCGTCGCGTTCTCAGGTCCTGCGCCTGAGTCCGAGCAGGAAAAGGGACCTTGCATTGGATTGCGGTCCAAGTTTCTATATTTGACACAGGGTCGTTCACAAATTAAGAAGTAAATGCACCGTCAATAAAAAATTGCGAACCACTTGCAAACTGATCTAGACATGCGAGAGTATAGTACAATAATAGGAATTTGAATACAAACATGGTCTTGATAGGTTTTGAACATGATCAAGTATGAGTAACACAGATAGGGTACAGTGAAGATACAAGATTTAATTCGTGCAGTATGATGGATGAAAATTATGGCTTTCAGGGGCAAACGATGTCTACAACCATCATTATCTCCAGTTAAAATTTCATGACATTGGGTGAGTATACATGGAGATCTAGAATAAATATGAGGGTTCGGGTCATGATGGTTGCAGGAATTCAAAAATTAAGAACAAAGATTGGCTTGATGAAAAATAGTGAAACAAGAGGCTTTTGTTCGTGATGTTGGAACTATCTACAGACGAAATTAATCGAGTTTAGCCTGTGAGAATGATGACCTTTGAGTTGTTTGCCTTCTAGGGTTAGAACTTGAAGAACATGGGTTGAAGCTTGGTCAAGCCTTCTCCCCACGAGTTCCTCCTCTCCTTGGCCTCCTCTCCACGTCTAGCAAGCCCCAGCAACGAGTTAGGGCTGGCCATGGAGGGTTTAGAGAGTATTTAAGCTTCCATTGTTTCTATTTCCTAATAGGACTCTAATTCCCCTTTAATTACGAGATTTCCTTATTTCTCTCAACCTTCCAAGCTTTCCATCTCATATTTGGGTTAGGATGGGTTGCAATTCCGTGGCCAATTAATTAGGGTAGGGTTAGGAATCCAATTCCAACACATATTCACTATTTTAATGATTTAATAATTTTTTCATTTTAGGAAATAATAAAGATATGAATTTAGGGTATTTTCTTTTTATCCCACCTTTTACAAATCCCAATTTGGCCCAATCATCTTTATATGATCCATTTAACCATGCCCATCACTTAATGGAATTTAACTTAGGGGAATTTTCCCTTTTAATTAGGGAAATAGAGAGTGTCAGATTTTATTGTATTTTCTTACTTGAATTTATTCATGGGTTATGAGAGGTCAATTGGTCCAATTCCGATAATGGTCAACAATACAAGATGTTGAAGTCTCTCCAACATGTTCATCTAATTTGTGATCAGTTATATTTCCGTGTTAATAGTTCTCCGACTTAGTTCCTAATTTGAATAATTAGTCACATTGTGACATACACTGGCCAATCGGATTTGTTGTTGCACTAATTTCCTCGTGGAAAACCTAGGAATAATGTTTGGGGTAGGTTTATAATTTTTACGGAATTTTCCGATGTGTTCTTGTACATACGATAATGGTACGTATGTTTTTATTATTTCAATATTTAAAAATTATTATCTCGATTTGTTAAGCACTAAATTTTCCGGGGTGGTACAAGTCGAATTGCTATATCGATTACCTTTATAATCCATATCAATTGGAGACCATTATCGATTGTAATTAAACATCGACTGCTGATCAACATCAATTGGTCATTAAACATCGATTGCTGACCAACATCGATTGTCATTAAACATCAATTGACCAACATCAATTGATCCTTTAAACATCGATTATTGTCTAACATCGATTGCCGTTTAAACATCAATTGCTGACCAACATCGATTGCTCCTTTAAACATCGATTACTGGCCAACATCGATTGCTGACCCCATCATCGATTGTCATTAAACATCGATTGCTGACCAATATCGATTGCTCCTTTAAACATCAATTACTGTCTAACAACGATTGTTGTTATATTTCTACTGATTGATGTTATGCACATAGTTCCATATCGATTCGTGTGTACTCACAGCGATTGTTGAACAAGGTCTGATAATCAACTTATTGGGGTTAATATTATATTGTTTATAGACAAGCTTTAGTAAGACCCTAGTTTTCTCTTCCAATATTACTAATTTTTAGGGTGCTACAACTCCCTGTGAGAGTCTATCTTATACTTGACCATTTATTCGATTAGTGTTATTACTTCGCCGATTGGTGAATAAATATTACATATTCCTTTGACTATGAACAAATGACATAGAATTGGACCAACTATTCATAATAGAATATTTGTTAGATTAGTAATTATTTCTCTTTTATTGAATCCATGGTGACAAATAATAGCTTTATCTATTCGATTAAAGTTTCATCGATTGACTAAGCTTTACAAACATAACTGTGTTTTTCAAATCTTTATTTTGGTGCGTTTTGAAAAATCTGAGTTGAAATGAAAATCTTCATGTTTGTTAGCCTCGAAAATGAATACAGTACCCATACTTGTTGAATATAGGCTATATTTAAAATTCCATTCTTACCTATGCAGTTACTGCTAGACAAAAAACTCATATCTAGTATAGTAGACTGTCAGCAAAAAATCATGGGTGGTGGTAGGTAAGAGGTTTGAGTTGACTGACATGAGAGATCTTTTCTTCTCAATATCTTCTTCCTAGCATTTATTAAGTCGATCGTCAAAGCCATCATCTTCAAGCTCTCTCTCTCTCCTCTCTCTCTCTCCTCCTCTCTCTCTCTCTCTCTCTCTCTCTCTCTCTTCTCTCTCTCTCTCTCTCTCTCTCTTTGTGTTCTTGCTATAATCATTCTAGAGAGAGTGTTGTTTGTCTCTAATCAAAGCCTCCTATTGTTTATCTTGGGCTTGGTCTAGGGACCTTTGTAATCTCACTGAGATTCAAGTTTTTCCTTTTCCGTGAAGAGAGGACTTGTTGTGCAAGCGTTGTTACCACTTGTAGAAGGGAAGACCCAAAGTGTTTTGAGGTGTTGTTGTTCCCCTTGGTAAAAGGAGGACCAAAGTTATTGGGGGGTTGTTCTTCTTCAGGTGTGAAGAGTAGACCAGCCAAGCTGGTGTGCAAGCATCCTTAAGGGGGACTGTACCCTTAGTTAGTGAAATCCCAAGTGTTCTTTGGGACTGAACATAGGATTGAGGTGCATCTCATATCAAACTAGGATAAATCCCTATGTTATTTCTATGTGATTTTTGTGTCCAATTCTGCTATTATCTAACACTAACCATTACGTTTTAGATCTATTTTTTTAGTTTCAGAAATCCTTAAGCAACCCATTCACACCCCCCCCCCCCCGGGCTTACTAACCGGGCCATCATTGAAATCGTTACACTCAAGAAGAACTTCCTTCAGTCTCAAGAAGAACTTCCTTCAGTCTAAACATTCTTATTCAAATGGATAGTCGAAGAAGACTCTGAAGGCCCTATATAGAATTCGAAGCTCTTGAAGATAAATAAGGAATGTGGATAGAGAGATTGATATACACATATAGAGACAGAGAAGACAAAAAGGCTATACTTCTTCACTGCGTGTTCAAGCCTTCAAGTCCTCAAGTCTTCTTCTTTGTGTGGACAATCTTCATCAGATCATTTAGCCAGTCCACTTACAATCAGGAAGAGAAGAGTGATTCTTGCTCGCATTCTTTTAGTTCTCTTTTTGTCCATGTTTGCTCATCGTCTAAGCAACATCTATTGAATAATCTACATATCTTGAAAATCGGTAGGGGGTTTGTTCCCTGTGTGCTTCCCCTATTGAAGAAGGTAGGGCCTACTAGGGTAGGAGGTATGTTTCCCCTTTGTAAAGGAAAGACATGCTTAGAAGCAAGTGTTGTATACCCCTTATTGAAGGGAAGACCAAGGTGTTCTTGGTGTTTAGTGGAAAATCCCAAGAGTTGCTTGTGGACTGGAAGTAAGATTCATGTTGAGAGGAGATCTGAACCAGGATAAATGTAGCAACATGAATTTTTCGAAAAATAAAAACTTAATAATATTAAAATTAAATCAATTGGAAATCAAAGAAAATGGAATTAATTAAAACTCATTAAAAGAAAAGAAGTAGTGGGCTTTATTAAATGGACCCTCTAAAATTTATTGGTCCAAAATAGGAATTTTTAAAAGAGGAATAATAGGAAAATACCCTAAATTCGTAACTTAAATATTACCTAAATAGAAAAGGGTTATTAAAACATTAAAATAAGTAATTTGAGTTGGAATTGGACTCCTAACCCTACCCTAATAGGTTGGCCATGAACTTGCATCCCAACCTAACCCAATTAGTAGTTGGAAAGCTTGGAAGGAGGATAGAAATAGGAAATCATGGAATTAAAAAGGAGTTAGAGTTCTATTAGGAAATAGAAACTCAAGTAGCTTAATACTCTCTAAACCCTCCATGGCCGCCCTAACATGTTGCTGGGGTTTGCTGGATGAGGAGGGGAGGCCAAGGAGCAGAGGAATTCATGGGGAGAAGGCTGGACCAAGCTTCAACCCAAGTTCTTCAAGTTCTAACTCTAGAATATCAAACGAGTCAAAGGTAGGCATTTTCACGAGCAAAACCTAATTAATTTCGTCTGTAGTTTGTTCCAACCACCAAGAACAAAACCCCTTTCGTTTCATAATTTTCCATCAAGCTAATAATTTGATTTTGATTTTTGAAGTTCGGAAATCCCCATGACCCCGAACCAACATGCTTAATTCATATCTCCATGTATACTTGACACCATGCTATGAAATGTTTACTGGTGACACTGATCGACATCAGGAATGTTTTGCCTCTGAAAGCCCTAATTTTCATCCATTCTTCTGCTCAAATTAATTCATTCATCCCCACTGTACACAGCTCCATGTTAACTTGATTGAATCATGCCGAGACCATGTCCACTTTGCAATTCCTATTTATTGTGAATACTATTGCATGTCTAGAGTTGTTTAAAACTAGTTTCATGAATTTTCATCGTCTATGTGATTTGTTGATAATATTTGAACAACCTTGTGTCAAAATATAGAAACCTGGACCGCAATCTAAGAACATGTCCTTTTCCTGCCCGGACTCAGGCGCAGGACCTGAGAACGCGATGGCTCGATAGGCCGCGTTCTCAGGGCTAATCGCGACAGAGCCACCTGTCGCGTTCTGAACGCGACAGGCACTGGCGTCACATTCTGGCGACCTGCTCTGACGACCCATCGCGTTCTGTGTAACACCGTTTCGAGTTCTCATCTGACCCTGTCGCAACCCTTACAGGGGCACGTCGTGATCTGGGGTTTTTGCATAAAAACCTTGACTTGTTATGCTCTAACTTTCTACAGTGCCTATACCCTTCTTAACAGTCATATACGCAGTAAATACACCTATTATAAATTGAATATATATTGAGTGATTTAAAAGACATGCACATGACCTCTTTCTATCTATGATTTCTTTTACACATGCACACACTTGAACCATCCAATATGGCTTAACTTGGCATGAAAATATCTCATAATACGCCTGGTAATTTATATCAATTATATAATGAAATTGCCATATTTGTAAATGAACTTGTCTTCATTTTCTTGCAATGTTTTGGGAATACTGTTGCCGACGCTCCACTGTAATAGAATTCCTCTAGAACGTCGAGCACTTGTTCCTATGTACACACTTTCTCTTGACTTGGATGAACTCTTCGTCGGATACTCCTTCTGCCGGACTAGTGAATCCTTGTTCAAGGCCTCCGTATGTCTCCTCTGTCCATGGATTCCCACATGGTCGACGAGCTGGTTGTACCCTAACACCTATAATACCCTTTAGGGATCAACATGATCCAAACGGCTATTAGAGGTTCGCTTTTATCTTGAATCACGCCAGAACTCTGGACCTGTGCATAACATGGCCAGTGGAAGGGTAGTGAATTCCACCTGACTGCCAACACCAATCACGCGTGTTGCACAACTATTACCATCGCCCGTTACTCGACGTTTTATGTGCAATGACCTGTAGTTCTCATCTATACTCGACTCGTTCATCTATTCACACTCTCTCTACTATCTCGTCTATTCATCAAGTACTCTCATCTATTTCTTGGTACTCTCTATTGGCCATTGACTGATTGTATAAAGATAACAATATAACCAATACCTAGCAATATATAAAGGGCCCGGTCTGGTCCTAGAATGTGCGCCCAAAGTGCTATTGCCAGCGGGAGTTAAATGACTAGAGTATTTGGCATTACACTTGAGTGCTATCTATCTCGACTATCTAAATGACAATCAAAAGTGCTATGCTATATATTATCTTGTTGTCTATTGACAACAAAGTGCTATACTATACACGTTGTGCTCTTGCTATACTTTGTGCTATTTGTGCTATGGCCATCCTGCTATTTGTGCTATACTCGACGCTTGTACTATATTTGGAAACTCATTCTATTTCAATCACATGCTATCATGCTATCTCTTACATTACTTGACTCTCTCTCTCTATCATTAGTTACTCTGCCCTTTTAATACATTAATCATTTAAAGCATGCTTGATCCTAAGATTTAAGTCCTACTGGGCGTTATCGCTCACCCTGCGTTTTTGGTTATGTGTTCTCAAGTGAGACCGAGGAAGAGACTTACACTCAAGAGGATGGGAATGACCAAGAGTGAAGTCAAGCGTACCCTAGCATCCTAGTAGTTGTTAGAATTTGAGTTTAGTCTTTTACTTTTATTCAATGTAATTGGGCCCTATAGAATGGCTCTGATATAGTGGTTGTAACCGCACTTTGGAAATTATTAATGAGATGGAATTGCTTTAGTATTTATTCTTGTCCAATGATTTGATGTTTAGTACTCGCTCTATACCCGTTTACTTGCAACTGTCTCGCGTTTCGATATTCCACGTCGAGGCGTGACTGTTTTGTGGTATCAGAGCCTAGGTTATTCTTAAGTATAGGATGATCTAGGTTGACCAGCCTCGACTAGAGTTAGTTATCCTACCTATGTGAGATGTGGTTAGAACCATGGGTAACTAGCTAAAATGAACTCACACACTCACAAATTAAACTCCACATTAATATCCTAACAACAAATTATTTTGTAGGAACTTAAGCAACTAAGATGACTGCTGAACATGCTCAGATGAGGGGCATGCAACAAACCATCCAAGAACTTACTCGTGCGCTTCTCCAAGCGGCACAAGGTGGAGGAAACCATGGCGGTGCAGGTGAACTACATCGTAACTTTAGGAGATTGAACCCGCCTAGGTTTCGTGGTTACACGGATCCAAATGAGGCCGAGCACTGGCTGAAGGAGACAGAAAGAATTTTCCATGTCATGCAATGTGCAGCAAGAGATAAGCTGCTATTGGCTACGTTCCAATTAGAGTGAAGGATCGAGGTGAATGTGTGGAAAAGATCTAGAAGGGGGGGGATGAATAGATCTAAGCCACTTTTGCGGAAGCTTAAATAATTTTAAAAACACTTTAGAATCAGAGGCAATTTTATCAGTGAAAAGTCACTGATCTGATAAGATTAGAGTGAGTTGGTAAAAATAGATGTGAAATAAGTTGTTTAAGTGAGTAAAACCGATCCTATGCAAGCATCTAGCGGATGAATTAATCAAACCACAAATAGACAAGTGCACCAGGATTTTTAGGTGGTTCGGAAATCACCCAAGTGATTCCTACATCCACCCCTCACAACTCGTGAGGATTCACTAAACACAACTGGGTAACACACCCACTGGAGCCTGACAACTCCAACACTGGAGAGCTTACACTCACACCACTTCTAGAGCAAGACTACTCTAGAACAACTGAGCAAGATGCTCAACCCACACTTGAGTTCGACAACTCAAAACTGAGCACAACGGCTCACAACAACCTGAGCACAAGGCTCACACAATTACTTGCTAGACACCAACTCAAGACATAGATCTTCTAGCAATAGATCTAGTTGAAATTTGAGAACACTAATGAGAATTATGCAGAAGCACTTGCATAATCTCAAGAGATATCTCAGAAGAACAGAAGTACAGTAAAATGTATTGAATGACTTCGTTCTTCAAGTGTACTCCCTTGTAGAAGCTTGGATTGGGAAGAAGCTTGCAAACTTGAAGTCCAAGGCGATGCTCTGCAATCTGGGAGGTTGGATCTTCCTTGAATTCTTCTCCAACGATGGCTTCTGCTTTATCTGCTTCCTTCGGATGCTTCAGAGGCTTCTTCAAAGATCAAACCCCAATTCTCACACCTTGAATTGGTGAGACGAGGTCTTCTGGAACCTTCAGGAAGGCAGAGGAGGGAGACACGAGCTCTTGTGGCCGCCAGGAACTTTTCAGGAGGCACAAGAGTTTGTTGGGTCGGCTCTATCTGATGATTGGCCATAAACGGGCTTTTATACACAAAAGATTCCAAGTATACCCTTTTGGGTACAAGGGCACGTGATCCCAGGTTGATTCCTGATCGCCCTAGGAAGACACGTGGCATTCAGCAAAGGTAAGTTGGAATCTTCTTGGAGTGTGTCGACCTGCCCTGGTGGTAGTGTCGACACACTGATCAAAGCCTGAAATATGGTCTCTGGAAAACCCATGGTGTCGACACACTCTTCAGGTGGTGTCGACACACTGATTGCAAACTGAAGGCTTGATCTTCTGGAAAGCCCATCCTGTGTCGACACACAATCCAATTGGTGTCGACACCCTGATTAAACCTGAGAACTGGCCTTCGGTGGGAAGTCCAGTGTGTCGACACACTCACTGGCCTGTGTCGACACACAATCAGCACAGATGTGTTTTCTGCCTTCGGACCTGAGACCTTGCGTCGACACCATGAGGGGTGTGTCGACACACTTTTACACACAGGTTTGTTCCTGAAATATACAACACATATATCATTAGTTAAATGATTTATCAAGAATATAAATGATAAATGTGGATTAAAAACATGCCTTTTGAACATGATTTTAGGTAACATATTTATGACATGTTTCGTTTAAATTACTTTTAAAAAAATACCTCTTGTCATCATCAAAATAGGAGGGAAATGTTATGAAATATACACTCAACCCAACAATCTCCCCCTTTTTGATGATGGCAACATTAAATCCATATTTCAATGTGGTTTTGATGAAGTGTGATTTTAAGCAATTTTTGATTGTTTAAATTTTTGTTTTCTTTTGTTCATACTTGTCAAGGACCTTTTGATATTCTTTAGTAACAATTGATGATGTGTTTGTGAGATACAATGTTACTTTAAATGAGAACTTTTGTGCACACAAGTCAAGCAACTTGACAAGTATTCAAACACAAAGACAAAGATTTGCATTCACAATCACAATACTTTTCATTGAAGCCAAGCAAACATTTCATTTCATTCAAAAGACCATTACATCAAAATATTACATTCAATTCATTCATTCTTCTCCCCCTTTGACATCATCAAAACAAATATACATTAGGTAGAAGATGGAGGAGGAGGAGGAGGAATTAGCCTTGAAGAGGCCCTTGACCTTGCGCCACGGCGGGGACCCAACTTCCTGACCATGGTGCAAGAGGAGTGGAATTCGGAATGGATGGAAGATTGGAGAGATGATTGAAGGATTGATGCGATTGAGAGAGAATTTGGGAGGATTTCTTGCCGGAAAACATGGGAATGAGGCCGTCGGGTCGACCTGACGCCCAAAAAGAGGTGCAGTGGTACACTGCCCTGCAGGAACAACAAGGGTTTAAGGTGAACCCTAACGGGTTGAAAAGAAATCTGGCAAGGGGTAGTGTCGACACAGGAGGAAGGTTGTGTCGACCTTACCGAAAGTGTGTCGACACGATACACACTGTGTGCCGACACGGCCTTAGAGAAAATTTTGAATTTTTTTATTTTGAGAGGAAATTTTGGAGAAATTTGGGACATCTTTAGAATGATAAATAATGAGAGGAATTATCATTTCAAGGATTTTTAAGAGGCTTAAAAAAATTATTTGTTATATTTGCAAAAATTCATCACAATTCAGGTTTTTTCACACAATTTCTAACAGGATATTATCATTCCAAGACTTGAATCAACAAGATGAAAGTTTGAGGGATATATAATATCTAACAATCAACTATAAGCTACCATATTTCTCAACTTTGAAGAAATAAAAATATCATCTAGACCAAATACTATTGTGTTGAAAATATAACACAATCTCAAAGAACAACTTGATGAGGGATGAAAGTGAGTCTTTCTAGACAAATCTCCAATAATACTCACATTTTTTGTTCTTTAGCAAACTATCAAATGATATAAATCTCTTTCACTCAAGTACTAGTGCTTTTTACACACCATAGTCCCTGGATACTTAAGATTTAGTCATTATCAAGTCTCAAAGGGGTAAATGATGACCTTTTGACATGAAAATATACGTTTTGTAGACGCCAATATTTCCAGTTACTCAGTCATCATAAAAAAATTATAGCACATTTGCTTTTGTTTTGAATTTATGTTTATTTTGTTCCCCTTTGAACAGAGTTAGCAATAGTGCCTCATGACATGCATGGCACTTCATTCATTGTGAAGGTGTGCAGTTTCTCAGCACAAGTGCCATTGCTCTGTTGGATTCTTAATGATTTTGGAGAATTTGTGAGATAGAAATCAAATACATCCATTCATCAGTTGCAAACAAGAAAATGTTTTAAGTTCAAGGCACAAGATGTTGTTTAGTCTAGGAAGAAATCTGAATTTCTGTAGGTTGAGACATATAGTTGAAAGTTGATTAGTAAAAAATATAATAGATCACTCAAAGGTTCATTTTGAGACTCTAGACTTTAGAATGAGGACATCATGCAAGGAATTGATGAAATGCTAGAAAAGTTGTAAATTTTGCAAAGTGATGACTTGTGAATTTTCTAGCTCCCCCTGAGATGATGATTTCAACCATTTTCATCAAAATAAAGATATGCATGTTTTAAAATCAGGATATTTTCTTCTTGGACAACAAAGACTCCCCCTCAACAATTGCATATTCATTTCTTAGTACTTGGCAGAGTTATGTACTCACGCATAGTGAAAGGTTTCCAGACAAGCCTGACTTGTCCTTCTCCAAACACCATTTGATATACCAAGAAATTTCAATACAATAAGAGTTGAAGAATTCATTACCAAAAAGAATGGAAGTGAAAACTAGCAAGTTTTTGAAATCAGAAAGAGTATTCTCTTTGAACAATAAAAGCTCCCCCTCAACTATTGCATATCAACTTCTTAGTACTTGGCGGAGTTATATACTCACGCATAATGAATGGTTTCCAGACAAGCCTAACTTGTCCTTCTCCAAACACCATTTGATATACCAAGAAGTGTCAACACAATAAGAGTTGGAGAATTTATTGTAAAAAAGGGAATTAGACTTGAAAGAGAGAGAGAGATATGAACAATGTAATTCAAGGAAGCAAAGAGTTATGAAATGCAAAGAACTCCCCCTTAGACAATGCATAGCACTCAACCCAAACCTTAAGAGAGATCAAGAAGGTGGACATTTACAAAGACCAAGTTCTCTCCTTAAAGATGAAAATCTGTTTTCAGGAAGGGGTTTAGTGAATATGTCTGCAATTTGTTTATCAGTTTCAATGAAGTGGAGTTCAAATGATTTCTTTGCAACCTCATCTCTCAAGAAATGATGCCTAATTTCAATGTGTTTTGTTCTGGAGTGCTGAATGGGGTTTTTAGATAAATTTATGGCACTAGTGTTATCACATAGGATGGGTACACACCCTAAATCTTGGTTGTAATCAAGAAGTTGATGTTTCACCAGAGAATCTGAGTTCCACATCTACCAGCAGCAACATACTCAGCCTCTGCAGTTGACAGAGCAACTGAATGTTGCTTCTTAGAAGCCCAAGAGATAAGGCACCCACCTAGAAATAGACACAAGCCACTTGTGCTTTTTCTATCTAATTTGCACCCAGCATAATCAGCATCATAATAGGCAAACAGATCTAACTTGCAACCAGCAGGATACCAAATACCTAAGTCACATGTTCCAACAAGATATTTGAAAATTCGTTTAACAGCAAGCATGTGACTTTCTTTAGGATTAGATTAGAATCTAGCACATAAACACACACAAAACTGAATATCAGGTCTAGAAGTTGTAAGATAGAGCAGAGAGCCAATCATACCTCTGTAGGTCTTTGGATCTACTGACTTACCAGATGAATCTTCTTCTAGTTTAGCATTAATTGCAATTGGTGTGCTTGAGTGTTTAAGGTTCTGAAAGTCAAACCTCTTTAATAGCTCCTTGACGTATTTGGTTTGACTGATGAAGATTCCTTCAGTTGCTTGGTTCACCTGCAATCCCAAAAAGAATGTTAAATCTCCCATTAAGCTCATTTCAAATTCATTCTTCATTTGATTTGAAAATTCTGTGCAAAGGCCTTTATTGGTTGATCCAAATATTATGTCATCAACATAAATTTGGACAACAATTATTTGATTTTTTACTGTTTTTGTGAACAATGTCTGATCAACATTACCTCTAGAATATCCTTTTTCAAGCAAAAAGGTACTCAAACGGTCATACCAAGCTCTTGGAGCTTGCTTAAGACCATAGAGTGCCTTATTAAGCTTGAAAACATGGTTAGGATATTTTTCATTTTCAAATCCAGGAGGTTGTTCAACAAAAACATTTTCCTTTATGTATCTATTTAAGAATGCACTTTTGACATCCATTTGAAAGACTTTGAATTTCATGGAGGATGCAAAGGCAAGGAAAATTCTTACAGCTTCTAGTCTAGCTACAGGGGCATATGATTCTTCAAAGTCAATACCAAACTCTTGGTTATACCCCTTTGCAACTAGCCTAGCTTTGTTTCTTATTACATGACCAGTTTCATTCATTTTATTTCTGAAAACCCATCTAGTGCCAATCACTGTCTGGTCACTAGGTCTAGGTACTAATTCCCATACTTTATTTCTTTCAAAATGATGAAGTTCATCATGCATAGCATTAATGAATCATCAGAACTGAATATGGCCTCATCAATTGATTGGGTTCAATTTGGGAAATTAGAGCTAGTGGGTCTTCAACATTTTGTAAAAAGGAAGATCTGGTCCTAACTCTAATCATTTTAGAATTGCCAACTACCAGTATAATGGGTGATGACTCTTCAGAAAATCGAGGTTCAGAAATTTACATGTTGAGAGGTGCCCACTTCAGGAGCATTGTTACCTGAACCACTTGAAGATGGTGAGTTGTTGTTCAGGTTCTCTTCAATGTTGTCTATCTCCTCAACGGTTTGGTGAAGAATCCACAATGAGGTCATCCTCTTCATTGTCTTGTCTTTCCCTGCAAGATTTAAAATCATTAGTTGAAAGGAATTTTCATCAAAAATGACATGTGGAGATTCTTCAACAGTTTTGGTTTTTAGAATGTACACTTTGAAAGCCCTTGACACTTCAGAGTAGCCAAGGAAGATAGCTTCCTGACTTTAGCATCAAACTTGTCAAGGTTTCTTTGTTATTATTGTGTACAAAACATTTGCACCCAAAAGTTTTAAAGTATGAAACAGTTGGCTTTATTTTTTCAACAATTCATAGGGGGGTTTTTCTGATCTTTGGTCTGATCAAAGCTCTATTTAGGATGTGATTGGCTGTGTTAACAGCTTCAGCCCAGAAGGATTGGGCAGATTACTTCCTAAGAGCATGGATCTAGCCATTCCACAAGAGTTCTATTCTTTCTTCCACAACTCCATTTTGTTCTGGAGTTCTAGGTGAAGAAAACTTGCGAAATATTGAAATTCAGCACATAGATCAGAAAAGGATGTGTTATCAAATTCACACCCATGATCAGTTAAAATATTTTGATTTTATGTGAATAAGTTGTTAAGATTGTGGTACAGAAATTCCTGAATTCAAGGCATGTATCACTTTTGTGGGATAGAAAAAAACCCAGGAATCTAGTAAAGTCATCAATGATTACAAACCCATATCTCTTGCCACTAAGCTTAGAACTCTTGTTGGTCCAAAAAGGTCCATGTGATGAAGTTCTAGTGGCCTAGATGTGAGTACCTCATTGAAGGTTTTAAAAGATTTCCTAGTTTTGTTTCCTTAGCACAGATCCACAAACTTGACCTTCAACATTAGAAAAAAGATTCAGGAAGACCCTTAACCAGTTTCAATCTTAACAATTTATTCAAAGTTCTGAAACTTGCATGGCCAAGTCTTTTGTGCCAAGTCCATGCAATTTCATCTTTATTTGCAACAAAACAAAGATTTCAGAAAAGTTTTTATTAAGGTGATCATGTGACATTGTTTTCTCTTTTCCAAAGAATTGATTTTATCAGTTGATGAATCAATTATCTTACAAAATCAGATTCAAACACAACTTTGTGACCTTTGTCACATAGTTGGCTGATACTGAGCAAATTATAATCAAGACCATCAACTAATAAAACATTATCTACTGAGTTGAAGAAGTTTGACCAACCTTTCCAGATCCTAAGATCTTTCCTTTATTTTTACCTCCAAAAGTAACTGACCCTCCCTCCTTTTCAATCAGACAGGAAAATTTGCTCTATCTCCAGTCATATGTCGTGAACACCCACTGTCAAGGAACCATACATTGGATTTGGGTGCACGACTTCCTGCAAAAAGATCAATGGAGAGAAGATTTTGGTACCCAAACAGAGTTGGGACCATCAGTATGATTGAGCACAGATATCAATCCTTTCTCACCCAAATTGATTTGTTTTTTACTTTTGTTTTGTTACTTTGGTGTGTTTTCAGCCTTTTTCTGTTGTTCTTTCTTTTAGGAATGAAAGCACCAAGATCTTTTTTGGGAGGAGGGGGTTTTTCATTTGAAAATTGGAGTTGAGATTAGGAGGTGGAATCCATGGGTTTTGTTGGTACATCAAGAAATTTGGATAATAGAATGAGGATGATACCAACAGGGATTTCATACATTGGCTCCAAGGATTGGTCCAATTATCTTGAACTGTTGTCTTGGAGGTCCAAGGTTTTTTAGAATCATTTCTTTTACCTTTTTTTATTTTCAGATTTTATTTGAAATTTTTGGTTGGTTGTTTGTTTTTGTGTTGAGGAGGTCGACCTCTCCTGACTGGTGTCGACACAACAGCCACAGAAGTCTCTTCTTGTGGACTGTGTCGACCTGTCAGGGGACTGTGTCGACCTGATAGTCTTCTTTTGTTTTGAGTTTTTGCTTTGTTGTGTTTTGTTTAAGGTTTTGTTTGTTGTTTGTTGAATTTCTGTGTTTTCAGATTAGGACCCTTGACAAAATTTAATCAATGGTGCTTTCCCTTTTTCTCCACCAGATTTATCTTTTGTTGGTTTCTTTTGTTGAATCCTAATCCATGAGATGTGGTTGTCATGTTGGATCCTAGCAAGCCTCTAGGTTATCTTGGCCTTTTGTGAAGGTTTGGATAACCTCCTCCCTTTCCTTTAGCTGGTTTTTAAGAGTTATAAATTCTTCAATTTCTGTTGTTTTTCTTGTTTTCAATTTCAGCTTTTCTGTTAAGTTTTTGAATCTTGGGAGGCCTTTTGAGAGGCAAGCTTTGGATCATCAATTAGGTCAGGAGATTTTCTTTTTCTCAAGCAATTCTGTTACTTCAGTTTCCAGTTCACAAGTTCTATTGTTTCAGATTGGGTATGGTAAAGATTTTCATTTTCTTTTGATGTGTTTGTTTTCTTTTCTCATTTCAGAATATCTTTCAACCAGTTCTGCATACACATCCTGCCAATCTTCAACAGTATAGTCTTCAAAGGAAGTATTTACCTTTTCATCTGTGCTGTTGGCCATGAAGCAAACCTCCTCACTTTCAGAGTGAGGATTTCTTCTCTTCTTCTTCCTCACTGAGTCTTCGTCAGACCAAGTGGCCACCATGGCCTTTGCTTCTTGTACTTCTGGAATTCTTGTGCTTATCCTTCTTGTTCTCAGGACACTCTCCTTCATGTGTCCTGGTTTGTTGCACCGTAACAGACAATATTTCGTCAGTTTTGTGATTCTTGTTGAAATTAGAAGAGGAAGGTTTTTCTTACCTGAGGAAAATTTCTTTTTCCAGCCATTTCCCTTTTCTATATTTCAAGAATTTCCTGAATTGTCTGGTCATGAGGCAATCTCATCTCATTTGACTCAGACTCTTCAGAGCTTGTCTTTTCCTGACTTTTATCTTTATTGCTTGAAGAGGCCTTAAGTGCCATAGGCTTGGTCTTAATTATGTGTTCTTCATTTCTTTTTAAGTTGATTTCATATGTCATTAAGGATCCAATCAATCATCCAAAGAGATTTGACAAATCTTTGAATCTTCAATGACGTGGCCTTAGTATGCCAAAGACAAGAAAGTGAACGCAAGATTTTTCTTACCAAGTCTGCATCAGTGTATTCCTTACCCAAGGCCTTCAGTCCATTGACTATCACCATGAACCTGGCAAACATTTCAGAAATATTTCGTTAGACTTCATCATAAAAAGTTCATATTCTGAAACTAAAAATTTGCCTTGGTCTCCTTGACCTGAGATGTTCCTCATAGAGTAATTCGAGTTTATCCCACATCTCTTTGGCAGATTTGCACATAGAGATTCTCGAATACTCCTTGGGATGGACAGCACATGAATCATGTTCATGGCACTATATTCAATGTGGCTTTCCTTATCTGTTCCCTTGTCCAGGTATCTTCTTCTCCCTGGTTCTCATAGGGACCCACCTCAACTACTTTCCAGATCTCATAGTTCTGGGCCCTCAGAAATACTTGCATTCTATTCTTCCAATAAGATAGTCCGTCCATTAAAGAATGGTGCCTATTTATGGAATGGCCCTCAGCTATGAAACCCTTTGAATCCATGACTCTAAAGAAATTGCACAGAGAAAGACCTAAGCAAGCAAACAAAAACAACGAGCAAACACTCAAACACACCACACTCAGAAACAAAAATGCTCAGATCAAATCAGATCGATGTAAACCTGCTTCTGATACCAATTGAAGGATCGAGGTGAATGTGTGGAAAGATCTAGAAGGGGGGGGGGGATGAATAGATCTAAGCCACTTTTGCGGAAGCTTAAAAACATTTTAAAAAACACTTTAGAATCAGAGGCAATTTTATCAGTGAAAAGTCATGATCTGATAAGATTAGAGTGAGTTGGTTAAATAGATGTGAAATAAGTTGTTTAAGTGAGTAAACCGATCCTATGCAAGCTCTAGCGGAGAATTAATCAAACCACAAATAGACAAGTGCACCAGGATTTTTAGGTGGTTCGGAAATCACCCAAGTGATTCTTACATCCACCCTCACAACCCGTGAGGATTCACTAAACACAACTGGGTAACACACCCACTGGAGCCTGACAACTCCAACACTGGAGAGCTTACAACTCACACCACTTCTAGAGCAAGACTACTCTAGAACAACTGAGCAAGACTGCTCAACCCCACTTGAGTTCGAACAACTCAAACTGAGCACAACGGCTCACAACAACCTGAGCACAAGGCTCACACAATTACTTGCTAGACACCAACTCAAGACATAGATCTTCTAGCAACAGATCTAGTCGAAATTGAGAACACTAATGAGAATTATGCAGAATAGCCACTTGCATAATCTCAAGAGATATCTCAGAAGAACAGAAGTACAGTAAAATTGTATGAATGACTTCGTCTTCAAGTGTACTCCCTTGTAGAAGCTTGGATTGGGAAGAAGCTTGCAAACTTGAAGTCCAAGGCGATGCTCTGCAATCTGGGAGGTTGGATCTTCCTTGAATTCTTCTCCAACGATGGCTTCTGCTTTATCTGCTTCCTTCGGATGCTTCAGAGGCTTCTTCAAATATCAAACCCCAATTCACACCTTGAAGGTGTGAGACGAGGTCTTCTGGAACCTTCAGGAAGGCAGAGGAGGGAGACGAGCTCTTGTGGGCCGCCAGGAACTTTTCAGGAGGCACAAGAGTTTGTTGGTCGGCTCTCTATCTGATGATTGGCCATAAACGGGGTTTTATACACAAAAGATTCCAAGTATACCTTTTGGGTACAAGGGCACGTGATCCCAGGTTGATTCTGATCGCCCTAGGAAGACACGTGGCATTCAGCAAAGGTAAGTTGGAATCTTCTTTGAGTGTGTCGACCTGCCCTGGTGGTAGTGTCGACACACTGTCAAAGCCTGAAATATGGTCTCTAGAAAAACCATGGTGTCGACACACTCTTCAGGTGGTGTCGACACACTGATTGCAACTGAAGGCTTGATCTTCTGGAAAGCCCATCCTGTGTCGACACACAATCCATTGGTGTCGACACCCTGATTAAACCTGAGAACTGGCCTTCGGTGGGAAGTTCAGTGTCGACACACTCACTGGCCTGTGTCGACACACAATCAGCACAGATGTGTTTCCTGCCTTCGGACCTGAGACCTTGTGTCGACACATGAGGGGTGTGTCGACACACTTTTACACACAGGTTTGTTCCTGAATATACAAACACATATATCATTAGTTAAATGATTTATCAAGAATATAAATGATAAATGTGGATTAAAAACCATGCCTTTTTGAACATGATTTCAGGTAACATATTTATGACATGTTTCGTTTAAATTGCTTTTAAAAAATACCTCTTGTCATCATCAAAATAGGAGGAAATGTTATGAAACAATACACTCAACCCAACATAGAGAAGGGACACTCGCGCTTGGTGGGAGTCGGTTGAAGCGACTATAGCTAATGGTCAATTCACTTAGGCGAATTCAAGGAAGCCTTTAACTCCAGTATCTCTTTCGAGTGTGTCCAAGAGAAGAAGGCTGCAGAAATTGCTGCTCTTAAAATAAGGGCTGACTGTGGCCGAATATGAAGCCCAGTTTTCAAGACTGGCACAATATGCTGAACATCTGGTGAATACAGAAAGGATGAAGGCTAAGCAGTTTCTCAACGGCCTTAGGCCACAATACATCACTCACTAGCCCCTCTCGACCTCCAGACCTATGCCGAGATGGTAAAGAAAGCTCAACTACTAGAGATGCTACAGACTTCACTGACGTATCAAAGGGAAGTTCGGTGAAGAAGGAAATAACATCTGGTCTATCACCTGCTAAGCCGACCAATGGCAAGATGCGTCTCTTCAACCTCACAGAGGGACCCAGCCAAGAAGGAAACCAAAAGCTATTGTCCCACACTCCATGAAGAGCAACTGCAAGCACTGTGACAAGCCAAGTGACATAGCAGAGGAATGTTGGAGGAAAGTTGGCGCATGTCTACGCTAGGGAGCCACGAGCACCGCATCCCCGAGTGCCCGCTACTAAAGGAAAATGAAAGGTGCCCTAAGTGCCTAAGAAACAGGCAGACTGCAAGCCCTGCATGATGAAGAGCCCACTGAGGAAGGTGGCATGGTAGAAGTACCTACAAGTTTTTCCTTATTGGCATTTGTTTATTTGATACTGGAGCAACTCATTCATTCATATCTCAAAACTTTGCTCATACCCTAATGCTAAACCTATATCCATGGGATGTGAGTTCTCTGTCACAACACCCACTAGGAGAAAGGGAGGAAATTGAACAAATACTTTCCATATTCCGATGTAATGATCGAAGACCAAAACCTAAAAGCCGACCTGGTGTGTATGCCCATGGAAGGCTAGTGGGTCATTTTGGGAGCCGACTGGTTGTCCACTTATGGGCAAGTGTCGACTGTAAGAAAGGGAAAGTTACCTTTAGTGATTTCCTAAGCTGTCATTCACTGGGATAGACATAAGAGACGGATGTCTCTAATCTCTGCCATAAAGGCCCACAATATGATAAGGAAAGGTTGCATTGCTTTCCTTGCGGCCATAGTAGTGAAAAGAAGGGTTCAAGATAGATAGAAGACAATGCACGTACTCCAGGATACCCCGATGTGTTTCCTGAAGACCTGCCAGGGAGTCCCCCAGAACGTGATGTCAACTTTTTATAGAGTTGATCCTGGAGCTGCCCCGGTATCGCGTCAACCATACCGGATGTCACCTACCGAGCTAAAGGAATTGAAGGCGCAACTGAGGAGCTATTAGAGAAGGGGTTCATCAGTCCAAGTACTTCCCATGGGAGCCCGGTGCTATTCATGAAGAATAAGGATGGATCGATGAGGCTATGCATCGACTATCATCAACTCAATCAGCTAACCATCAAGAATAAGTATCCATTGCCTCGGGTCGATGAACTTTTTGACCAAAATATCTGGAGCTCAATTTCTCCAAGATCGACCTTCGATTTGGCTATCACCAAATGAGGATCAAGGGTGATGATATCTTCAAAATGTCTTTCAAGAGAAGGTATGGACACTATGAATCATCGTTATGCCTTTTGGTCTAACCAATGCTCTTGCAGCCTTTATGCAACTCATGAACAGCATATATCGGCCATACCTTGACAAGTTCGTAGTCGTCTCAGCGACGATATCCTTATACAAGAAAGAACGAAGAACATCTGAAGGTAGCAATACAAGTCTTGCGAGACAACAAAGTGTACGCAAAGCTGAGCAAGTGCGAATTCTGGCTCGAAGAAGTGTCCTTCTTGGGCCATGTCATCTCAAAAGACGGCATCTCTGTTGATCCTCCAAGTCGAAGCTGTACTCAATGGGAGAGACCAACCAACGTCACGGAAATCAGAAGCTTCTTAGGACTGGCTGGCTACTAAGGTGGTTCATAAAGGACTTCTCAAAGATCGCCATTCCTCTCACACGTCTGACACGAAAGGAGAATCCCTACTCCCGGAGTAAAGAGTGTGAGAAGAGTTTTCAGACTCTAAAAGACTGTTTACCTCAGACCATATTCTCGCTCTTCCAATAGAGGGAGAGGTTCTCTGGTCTATACTGATTCCTCAGGAATTTGGCTAGGTGTGTATTGATGCAAAAGGACAAGGTCATTGCCTATCTCAAGACAACTAAAGACGCATGAGGGTCAAACTACCCTGTGCATGATTTAGAGTGGCTGTCGTGGTCTTTGCCTTAAAAAATCTGGAGACATTATTTGTATGGAGAGCAATTCAATGTCTACTTAGACCACAAGAGTTTGAGGTATTTATTTCTCCTAGAAGGAACTCAACATGAGACAGAGAAGATGGTTAGAATACCTAAAGGATTTCGAACTTCAACATCCAATACCATCCACGCAAGGGAAATGTTGTAGCTGATGCTCTTAGTAGAAAGCTGATGCATCTGTTTCGAGGCTAGTCCTTGGAGAGATGCAACTACTAGAATAATTCGTAAGGTTAGACTTGAATATTGAACATAGGGATGATCGAGTCTTGGTTGCCAACATCAGGATTCAATCTGACATGCTGGAAGAAATTAAAGCCAATAAGACAGTGATCCATTCTTGGTTCGCATCAAGGAAACCTTAGCTGAAAGACCTGTTTTGCTATGACTGAGGATGGAAGGCTGATGTTCCAGGGAGGACATGCGTCCCCGACAAGAAGAATTGAAGAGGAAATTAATGGATGAAGCTCACAAGACGAAGTACACTATTCATCCTGGACAGTACCAAAATGTATCAAGACATGGAAAGAAAGTTTTGGTGGCCCGAACATGAAGAGAGCGGTATCCGAACATGCTACCCATTGCCTTACTTGTCAACAAGTAAAGGCGGAACACATGCACCTGCTGGCGTGCTTCGACCACTAGATATCCGGAGTGGAAGTGGAAATGGGGAAAGCATGGCATGGACTTCATCATGGGTTACCAAGACTCGTGGTGGACTTGACGCCATATGGGTCATTGTCGATCGATTAACCAAATCCGCTCCTCCTCCCTATAAAGAGTAAGTGGGTCGGTAGAGGTACTAGCTGCCATTATATGTCAAGGAGATAGTGAGACTGCACGGAGTTCTATATCCATTGTCTCGGATTGGGATCAGATATGTACGTCCCACTTCTAGAAAGACTGCAAAGTGCACTTTGTACTAAGCTCAAGTTTAGTAACGCATTTCACCGAAACAAACTGATGGGCAGACCAAGAGAACCAACCAAATTGTTGAAGACATGTTGAGAGCTGCACTATAGACTTCCAAGGTTATTGGAATGAGCACCTATCTCTAATAGAGTTCGCCTATAACAACAGTTACCATGCGAGCATTAAAATGGCACCATTCGAAGCACTATATGGCAGAAACTGTAGATCTCCTGCATGCTGGAATGAGGTTGGATGGAGAACAGCAATGGCTAGGCCCAGACATGGTGCCAACTACAACAAGGGACATTCAGGTGATTAGAGGAACGACTCAAGATTGCTCAGTCTAGACAAAAGAGCTATGCTGACAGGAGAGAAGGCGAGATTAGAATTTCAAGTGGGTGATCATGTACTCTTAAAGGTGGTTACCTACTCGGGGCATCCAAGATTTGGTGTAAAAGGGAAGCGCAGTCCTCGATTCACGGTCCTTTTGAAGTGCTCGAAAGGGTTAGTAAGGTTGTATACCGATTGGCATTGCCACCAAATTGGCATGCGTACACAATGTGTTCCATGTCTCCAGCTTAGGAAATATGCATGATCCTATGCATATCATTCGCCATAAGAAGTTCATGTTGAACAAGGACATGACATACGAAGGAAAGTCATTCAAGATACTGGAAGGAAGGTGCAACAACTCAGGAAACCATCCCACCATGTGGTTTAGAGTCCTATGGAATAATCGGGGAGTGGAAGAAGCCACATGGGAACCTGAAGGAATCTTAGACGAACTACCCAATCTTTCAGTAAGGCATTCTCTCCATTATGATCATATGATTTTGGGGACCAAATTCTTTTAAGAGGGGGAGGATGGAGAAACTAAATTTTTCGAAAAATAAAATTAAATAATATTAAAATTAAATCAATGAAAATAAAAGAAAAGGGAATTAATTAAAACTCATTAAAAAAAAGAAGTAGTGGGCTGTTGTTAAATGGACCCTCTAAAATTTATTGGCCAAAATAGGAATTTTTAAAAGAGAGGATAATAAGAAAATACCCTAAATTCGTAACTAAATATTACCTAAATAGAAAGGGGTATTAAAACATTAAAATAAGTAATTTGGTGGAATTGGACTCCTAACCCTACCCTAATAGGTGGCCACGAATTTGCATCCCAACCTAACCCAATTAGGAGTTGGAAAGCTTGGAAGGGGGAGGGGGATAGAAATAGGAAATCTCCGGAAATAAATAGAGTAGAGTTCTATTAGGAAATAGAACCCAAGTAGCTTAAATACTCTCTAAACCCTCCATGGTCGGCCCTAACACGTGCTGGGGTTTGCTAGACGAGGAGAGGAGGCCAAGGAGCAGAGGAATTCAGGGAAAGAAGGCTGGACCAAGCTTCAACCCCAAGTTCTTCAAGTTCTAACCCTAGAAGATCAAACGAGTCAAAGGTAGGCATTCTCACGAGCAAAACCTAATTAATTTCATTTGGTTTGTGCCAACCACCAGGAACAAAAGCTCTTTTGTTTCAAATTTCCATTAAGCCAATCATTTGATTTGATTTTTGAAGTTCGGAAATCCCCATGACCCGAACCACCACATGTTTAATTCATATCTCCATGTATACTTGACACCATGCTATGAAAGTTTTACTGGTGATATTGATCGACATCAGGAATCTTTTGCCTCTGAAAGCCCTAATTTTCATTCATCCTCCTGCTCGAATTAATTCATTCATCTCCACTATACACAGTTCCATGTTAACTTGATTGAATCATGTCGAGACTATGTCCACTTTGCAATTCCTATTCACTATGAATACTATTGCATGTCTAGAGTCGTTTAAAACTGGTTTCGTGAATTTTCATCGTCTGTGCGATTTGTTCTTAATATTGAACAACCCTGTATCAAAATATAGAAACCTAGACCGCAATCCAAGAACGTCCTTTTCCCGCTCGGACTCAGGGCAGGACCTGAGAACGCGACAGCCCGATAGGCCGCGTTCTTAGGGCTGATCGTGACAGAGCCACCCGTCGCATTCTGAACGTGATAGGCACTGGCGTCGCGTACTAGCGGCCTGCTCTGACCGACCCGTCGCATTCTATGTAACACCCTGTCGCATTCTCATCTGACCCTGTCGTGACCCTTACAGGGGTACGTCGCGATCTGGGGTTTTTGCATGAAAACACTTGACTTGTTATGCTCTAACTTTCTACAGTGCCTATACCCTTGTTAACAAGTCATGTACGCAGTAATACACATGTTATAAATTGAATATATATTGAGTGATTTAAAAGACATGCACATGACCTCTTTCTATCTATGATTTTTTTACACATGCACACACTTGAACCATCCAATATGGATTAACTTGGCATAAAAATATCTCATATTATGACTAGTAATTTATATCAATTATATAATTAAATTTCCATATTTTTAAATGAATTCTCTTTGTTTTCTCGCGATGTTTTGGGAATACCGTTGCCGATGCTCCACTGTTCTAGAATTCCTCTAGAACATCGAGCACTTGTTTCTATGTACACACTTTCTCTGACTTGGATGAACTCTCCGTCGGATACTCCTTCTAGAAGACTAGTGAATCCTTGTTCAACACCTCTGTAAGTCTCCTCTGTCCATGGATTCCCATATGGTTGACGAGCTAGTTGTATCCTAACACCTATGATACCCTTTAGGGATCAACATGATCCAAATGGCTATTAGAAGTTTGCTCTTATCTTGAATCACGTCGGACCTCTGGACCTGTGCATAACATGGCAAGTGGAAGGGTAGTGAATTCCACCTGACTGCCAACAGCAATACGCGTGTTGCGCAACTATTACCATCGCCTGTTACTTGGCGTTTTATGTGCAATGACCTGTAGTTCTCATCTATACTCGACTCGCTCATCTATTCACACTCTCTATACTATCTCATCTATTCATCTAGTACTCTCATCTATTTCTTGGTACTCTCTATTGGCCATTGACTGATTGTCTAAAGATAAACAATATAACCAATGTCTGGCAACATATAAAGGGCCCGGTCTAGTCTTGGGATGTGCGCCCAAAAGATCTATTTGCCCGAGGGAATTAAATGACTCGAGTGTTTGGCACTACACTTGAGTGCTATCTATCTCGACTATCTAAATGACAATAAAAAGTGCTATGCTATATATTCTCTCATTATCTATTGACAACAAAGTGCTATACTATACACGTTGTGCTCTTGCTATACTTTGTGCTATTTGTGCTATGGTCATCCTACTATTTGTGCTATACTCGATGCTTGTACTATATTTGGAAACTTGTGCTATTTCAATCATATGCTATCGTGCTATGTCACGCCCCTCCAATTTAGCAGTGGAATAAATTGGAGGAAAACGTGAACCAAGTACATAGTAGAGAAAAATGTACAATCCGTTGAGTAATCAGAGCGTCTAATGAACAATATTTGGAATTAACTCTTCATTTCATTGAAATTCCACTAAGACTATTACAACCACTAATTTGGAGCCAATACATAGGGCTCAATGACATCATTACATTGAAAAGAAATCTAAACCAATAACTACTAGACTCTATAGTACTAGGGCAACTTCATCAACTGACTCCAGGATGCTCATCACTCTGGTCCCGTGCCATTGATATGTGTAACGTCATTGTCTGACTTACCTGAGACACAATAACAAATAAAGAAGGGTGAGCGATAACGCCCAGTAGGACTTAAATCTCAATAGTCAAGCAGGCTTTAAGTAATTAACGCATTAAATGGCAGAGTAACTAATGATAGAGCGAGTCATGTAAAGTCTAGAAGTAATAGCACAAGTAGCATGGTGCAAATAGCAGATGAATCAAGTATAGCACGATGATTAAAGTCAAATCACGCAATAGCCAGTAATGTCATTGTCAAGAGATAGCAAGCGACATGTATAGCAAGAAGAGAGATAGTAGTTGATCATGTAAAGAGTAAATTGCACGTGATTGATTCTCATCAATCAAAATAGTATAGCACTTTTGATTAACTTCCGTCAATTGAAATAGTAATGGCACTTTGGTTATCCGTAGATAGCCGAGAGAATATATAGCACTTTTATTGTCAATAGACAACAAGAGAGTATAGCACTTTGAATGTGATCAAGTCACGATAGAACGCAATAACTCAAGAGAGCGAGTATCAAGTAGAGCAAGTAGAGAGTACGACAGTAGTCGCTCAATAACAGTTCAGTAACAGTCAGTGGCAGTATAGTAACAGTGCAGTACGTCTGAATCAACAGATTAACTGTAACAGTGTAACAGTCAGATGTCTAGCTAATTCAGAACAGTCAGTCAGAACCGGTGCAATGCAAAACACCGTCTATAGCCCCTGCAGGTATTTTCGGGTGGCTCTCTGCCCCCAGGACTAGATTGGAGCCCTCAGACACTCTTCGTGCCCTGAACAATATGCATTCAAGTCAGTAGTAGAGTCACAAGACCCTTTTAGTGCTAGACAGTCATGAATAGTAAAAAACAGTAGAAGCCACACAGCTCAAAGGGTACCAAGAGAGTACTGGATGGGAGAGACAAGATAGTAGAGTGAACGGTGAATAGATGAGCAAGTAGAATATAGATGAGATCTTATGGTCATTGCACATGAAACGTCGAGTAACGAGCGATAGTAACAGTTGCACAACACACGCATACGGTGTGGCAGTAAGGTGGAATTCACTACCTTCCGCTGGCCATGTTAAGCATAGGTCTAGAGGTTTGGCGTGATTCAAGATAAGAGAGAGAACAATCTAAGGCCGTACAGATCTTACTGATCCCTAGAGTGTAATAGGTGTTAGGGTACAACCAGCTCGTCGACCATGTGGAAACCCATGGATAGAGGAGACTTACGGAGGCCTTGAACAAAGACTCACTAGTCCGGCAGAAGGAATATCCGACGGAGAGTTCGTCCAAGTCAAGAGAGAGTGTATATAAAAATAGGTGCTCGACATTCTAGAGGAATTCTAGAACAGTGGAGCGTCGATAACGGTATTCCCAAAACATCGCGAGAAAACGTAGACAAGTCTATTTAAAATAGGGTTAATTAATATATATAATTGAATAAATTGCTATATGTACATGTGACACTTTTCATGCCAAGTTAAGCCATATAGGATGGTCAAAGTGAGTGCAAGTGTAAGAGAAAATCATGGGAAAGATAGATCATGTGATTAACTAGAATTAATTAAAATATATTCAATAATTACAACTTCGTTTTTCTGTGTACATGACAATTAATAAGACATGGGGGGTGACTGTATAACAATAGATCTTGCAAAAAGGTGGGTTCCATGCAAAAAGCCAGAACGCGATGCACCCTTGTAAGGGTCGCGACGGGGTTCAGGCAGAACGCGACAGGGGCTGTGTAAGGGTAGCGACGGGCTTGTCAGGTCGGGCACCAGAATGCGATAGGGTATATGAAGATCGCGACGGTTGTTCGGTCAAGCGGCCAGAACGCGACAAGGTTCCCTGCCGCGATCAGATTGCGACAGTACCTGTGTCGCGATGGCCTGAGAACGCGAACCTATCGGGCCGTCGCGTTCTCAGGTTCTGAGCCTGAGTTCGAGCGGGAAAAGGACTGAGCCTCGGATTGCGGGCCAACTTGCTATAGTTTGACACAGGGTGCTTAAAAATTAAGGACAAATTGTATAGTGCATGAAAAATCTCGAAACCAGTTCTATACAGATCTAGACATGTAAGAGTAGCATATAAATTGGAATTAGAAAATATACAAGGTTTGGCATGGTTTAATCAAGTTACTTCATAGAGATCATGGAACAGTGCACAGT
Organism: Colocasia esculenta; assembly: GCA_014218235.1. Taxonomy (NCBI): domain Eukaryota; kingdom Viridiplantae; phylum Streptophyta; class Magnoliopsida; order Alismatales; family Araceae; genus Colocasia; species Colocasia esculenta. The sequence continues at coordinate 6,394,927 of CM024756.1, forward strand.
TGGAGTAAAAGAATAATTTGCGAAGTAAGGTGGTTAGAAATTAGGGCTTTAGGGGCAAAAGATGTCTAACATGCATCAGTATCTTCAATAAAAATTTCGAGGCATGAAATAGAGTATTCAAGGAGATATGAATAAACATGAAGGTTCGGGGTCAAGATGAGTACATAACTTCAAAAATCAAGAACAAAAGATATGTGCGATGGAAAATTATGAAACTTGAGGGTTTTGTTCCTGATGCATGGATCAATTACAGAAGAAATCTTATGATTTAGCTTGTGAGAATACCTACCTTGACTCGATTTCCTCTTATAGGGCTAGAACTTGAATAACTTGGGATGAGCTTGATTGAAGCGTTCTCCCATGAATTCTCCTCTCCTTGGCCTCTCCTCCAGGTCCAGCAAGCCCCAGCAATGTGTTAGGGCTGGCCATGGAAAGATTGGGAGGTATTTATGCATGTTGGGTGGTTTTCCTAATAGGACTCTAACTCCTATTTAATTCCAAATTTCCTCCTTTCCTAACCTCCTACCAAGCTTTCCACTTCCTATTTAGGTTAGGATGGGAGCTAATTTGTGGCCAACTATTAGGGTAGGTTTAGGAGTCCAATTCTAACTCAAACTTCCTATTAATGCATTAAATACCCCTTTTCTATTTATGTAATATTTTAGTTACGAATTTAGGGTAATTTTCTATTATCATCTTTTATAAATCCTTATTTTGGCCAATAAATCTTATATGGTCCATTTATCAAAGCCCTTTATTTATTGGGATTTATCTTATGGAATTCCCTTTTAATTAGGGTATAATAGAGTTATAGATTTTATTATATTTTTCTTACTTGATTTTATTCATGGACTATGAGAGGTCCATTGGTCCAATTTGATAATGGGTCATCAATACCCGATGTCGGAGGTCTCTCTGACATGTTCATTAATTTATGAGCCAGTTTATTTCCGTGTTAATAGTTTCCCGACTTAGTTCCTTATTTGGATAATTAGTCACGTTAGATGTATGCTTGGCCAATTGGATTTTCGTTGCACGAATTCTTCGTGGAACACTTAGGAATAATGTCTGGGGTTGATTATAATAATTACAAAATTTTTAGATGTGTTTTTACACATACGGTAATGGCACATATGTTTTCTATATTTCGATTTAAAGAAATTATTATTTCAAATTTTTAAGTATTATTTTTCGGGTTGCTACATGCTATCTCTTACATTACTTGACTCTCTCGCCTATCATTAGTTACTCTGCCCTTTTAATACATTAATCATTTAAAGCATGCTTGATCTTGAGATTTAAGTCCTACTAGGCGTTAGTTATGTTATGTAAGTAGAGAGTATGGTTTATGAGTATAAGGCTTATAGATTTTGAATATATGAGTTAAAGGTTATGGGTTAAACCAATAATGAGTGATTAAAGATTGTTACAGTTTATGACCGAAAGGTTGAAAGTGTGGTCTAGTAATCAATAGTGATTTGTTATAAATCGTTGTGGTTTTCTAAGTTTGGTGATCTAACACTTACTCCGAAATACCTCTCTAGTCCGGTACCTTAAGTTTTCTATGAGCCAATCACATTCTGCTCTGAGTTTGTCCCGATATTGTGTGTACCGTAAAGTCTATGTCATCTTCTTGGACACCCTTACTCATTTGTCGAGTAGCTTGTTCGGCTGAGGGAAAGACGACTGAGTTTTGGGTAGAAACTTGTGGTGTGAGGCTTGTTCTATTTGGTCACTTGTAGCTCCCTCGTGTTGGGGAATGGACACCAGTAGATGTACTGGTCCCCAGCTAGTCCCATGTTGCCACAGCCTCACTCTAAGGGCCCCACAATCCTTAGAAGTGTGTCAGCATGTGTCTACAACTTGTGTCTGTAGGTGGTGTTGGTTGGTCTCCATAGTTTCCTGTATTTGTAGAGGTGGAGCCGTATTGGACCTTTTTGTTGAGCAGTTATCCATTAAATATTGTTAATCATTTTAAGCATTGTGTTTTTTCTATGACAAATCTTTCAAGACTTTCTACAATCAAAACTATTAGAAATACCACAAGTTATTTTGTATAAAAAGAAATATGACATGTACAATACTGTAAGTATCAACCCTATCACATAAAATTTCTCTAAGTCCACAGCGTATAGTAATACCATACTAACTCCAACTTTGGACCCGACTCTAGAAAAGTCGAAGTGTTGTATCATTGAACAAACAAATAGTACTCTGACTTTGGAGAAGTCGAAGTCTAGCTTGAATCCGACTCTCGAAAGTCGAAGTCCTTACATCATTGCTTACCGCTAAACCCTACTCCGACTCCTTAACAGTTGAAGTCAGACCTTACTCTGACTCCTTGAAAGTCGAAGTTTGATATCGATTGACGAACTCTTTTGTTGGGTTGAGTGTGAATTTAATATTTCTCCTCATGATTTTGATGATGACATGTTATGATTTTAATGCAATGAATGGAACATGTTAAATACATTACCATGTAATAACAATGCTCAAAAGGCATGTTTCCAACACATTATATCAAACATTCATGATAATACATTGTACTAATGATTATGTGTTTAATTTTCAGGGACATATATTTCTTATCATGGTAGTGTCGACACACACCCACTGATGGTGTCGACACTGGCATCAATCCCTGAAGACAGGGTTTCATTGTGTCGACACAGTCCCAAGCAATGTCGACACTAGACCCAGTCTCCAGAAGACCTATTTGCCAGACTGGGACAGTGTGTCGACACAGCCAGTGAGTGTGTCGACACTAGAGCCATCTCCCAGAACATCCTTTTGTGGAATTGGGACAGTGTGTCGACACCCCAATGACTGTGTCGACACACTCCAGCTGATTTTTTCATCTTAAGTTAACCTGGACACGTGGCCTTCTAGGGATCATTGGATCGCCTTGGATCATGTGCCCACGTACCCCAAGGGTCTTTTGGCCATGTTGGGGTATAAATACCATCTAATCGGCCCCCAAAAGAAGAACACCTCAAGCCTTCCAGAAAAGCCTTTTTGGTGGCAAGAAGAGGTCTCTCCCGTTCTTGCTCTCCCTGTGCTGCTGTGACCCATTCCATCCTTGCAAGCACAAGAAGTGAAGATTGATCCTGAAGAAGATGAGATCACTTCCAAGGGAGCAGATCAAGTAGAAGCAGCAATTGAGAAGAAGTTCAAGGAAGATCCAGAGGCACCAGTTGCAGAGCATCGCCCAGGGACTTCAAGCAATCAAGGACCTTCTCAATTCAGCCTTCTACAAGGGAGTTCTTCTGAAGAACAAGATCTTACTCTATTGTCAATTCTCCATTGTTCTTCTGAGTCATTCTTGAGATTGTGCATAGAATTGTTGCACCAGTCTCTTTGAATGAACTCTTTATAGATCAGATCATTGCTAGAGGATCTGGATCTTGTTGTTTTTGATCTAGCCGTTGTTTGTGAGCCTTTGTGCTCAGTTGTGTTGAGTGGTACACTCAGTGTGTGGTTGAGCCTGTGTGCTCAGGTTTCTAGAGTGGTTGTGCTCTAGAGGTTGTGTGTGAGTTGTTGAACTCAGTGTGTTGGAGTTGTCAAGCTCCAGTGTGTGGTGTACTCAAGTTGAGTAGTGGAGCCTCACTGTGTGAGGGGTGGATGTAGGAATCACTGGTGTGATTTCCGAACCACCTAAAAATCTTCTGTGCAGTGGTTTGATCTGTGATTTGATTTCACTTTGCGCTAGATGTATGCATAGGATTTTCGCTTACACTACTGATTGACTTGATCACACACTCTAATACTCAAATCACACAATCACACATCAGATCTGTGAATTGCATTTCTAATTTGTCTCTGATTTAAAGCATCTTTTAAAATTGGCTAAGCTTCCGCAGTATTTGGTCTAGATCTATTCAACCCCCCCCCCCCCTTCTAGATCTGGTCCATCCTATTTTCGATCCTACAATTGGTATCAGAGCGGGTTCATATCTGATCTGAGTGTTTCTGTTTGTTCTGTGTGTTTCACTTGCTTGTTTGCTAAGTGTTTCTTTCACTATACTTCAGTTTGATCAATGGATTCTCGAGGTTTTATTGCTGAAGGCCATTCCATCAATAGGCCACCCTTCTTCAATGGGACTGACTATTCCTATTGGAAGAATCGCATGCAAGTCTTCCTTAGAGCCCAGAACTATGAGATTTGGAGGGTAGTTGAGGTAGGTCCTTATGAGAACCAGGGAGAAGAGGAAACCTGGACAAGGAACAAATTAGGAGGGCCACCCTAAACTACAGTGCCATGAACATGGTTCAATGTGCAGTCCACCCAAAAGAGTACTCAAGAATCTCCATGTGCAAATCTGCTAAGGAGATGTGGGATAAGCTTGAGTTACTTTATGAGGGAACATCCCAAGTTAAAGAAACCAAAGCAAATATTCTTGTTTCTGAATATGAATTATTCATGATGAAATCTGATGAATCAATTTCTGAAATGTTTGCTAGGTTCATGATTATTGTAAATGGACTGAAGGCTCTAGGTAAGGACTACACTGATGCTGATTTGGTAAGAAAAATCTTGCGCTCTCTCTCATCTATTTGGCACACTAAGGCCACAGTTATTGAAGATTCTAAAGATTTATCCAAAATCTCTTTGGATGAACTCATAGGATCCTTAATGACTTATGAAATAAACTTGAAAAGAAATGAAGAGCACATAATCAAGACCAAACCAGTGGCACTTAAAGCTTCATCAAGTAACAAGGATAAAAATCAAGAGAAAACAAGTTCTGATGAGTCTGAGTCCAATGAGGATGAGCTTGCCCTCATGACTAGACAATTCAGAAAATTTCTAAAATCTAGAAAAGGAAAATTCACTGGGAAAAAGAAATTCTCATCTGGGAAAAGAAATACTTCCTTTTCAAATGCCAATTCAAATAGAAATAAAAAAACTGATGAAGTTGTTATTTGTTACAGGTGCAACAAACCAGGACACATGAAAGGAGAATGTCCTGAGAACAAGAAGGAAAAATACAAGAAGATCAACAAATTCAAGAAGCCTAAAGCAATGGTTGCCACTTGGTCAGATGAAGATCCAAGTGAGAATGAAGAAGAGAAGTCCTCAAGCTCTGAAAGTGAGGAAATTTGCTTTATGGCAAACAGTTCTGATGGAAAGGTAGTACATCCTTTGAAGATTATACAATTGATGATTGGCAAGATGCTTATGCTGAACTAGTTGAGAACTATTCTGAAACAAGAAAAGAAAACAAGCATCTAAAGAAGAAAATAGAAAACATCTTGCATAACCAATCCACAAACAAAGAATTTCTGAATTGGAAAATGAAGTAGCTGAGCTCAATGAAGAAAAGGAAAGTCTTCTAAATCAAATTGATGAGCTCAAGCTTGCATCCCAAAAGGCCATAATGACTTTAAAAACTGTCTGAAAAATTGGAGTTGCAACAAAAAGAAAAACAACAAGTGTTGATGAAATCAAAACTTTAAAATCCCTTGAAAGAAAAAGAACAAGTCATTGAAACCTTCACCAAAGGAAAAGACAATTTGATGCCTTGTTAGGAACAAGAATGAAATCTGTAACACATGGACTAGGATTTACCAAACAAAAATCCAAGAAAGACAAATCTGGTGAAATGAGGGAAAAAACACCCTTAATAAATTTTGTCAAAAGTCCTAGCCTGAAAACAACAAAAACAAGCAAGTGTCAAGCAACACAAAAAAACTTTGAAAAACCAGAACAAAAAGAAACCAAACAGGTCGACACACTCACCTGACAGGTCGACACCAGTCAACAAAAAGATGAAATCTGTGACTGTTGAGTCGACACCAGTCAAAGACAGGTCGACCTGCTCAACCTCAAAAACCACCAACCAGTCAACCAAAAAATCAAATAAAAACTTGAAAATAAGAAAAACAAAAGAAAACATTCATGATAAACCTTGGACTTCCAAGACAACACATCAAGCTGATTGGATTAATTCTTGGAACAATGGTATCACAATCCTTTTTGGTACCACTCTCAATCTTTTATCCAAACTTTTTATGTACCAACAAAATCCTTGGTTTGGACCTCCACAAATGAACAATCATGTCCAAATGCATAACTCCCATCCTAATGAGAAAAGAACACTGGTGTTTTTATTCCAAAAGGAAAGGATAAATTGAAAAAGGCAAAAAACACCACTGAAACAAAACAAAAGCAAAAAACAAATCAGATTTGGATTAGAAAAGATTTGTGTCAATGTTCAAACAATCTGATGGTCCCAACAATGTTTGGGTACCAAAATCTTCTCTTCACTGATTGATTTTGCAGGAAGGTCGTGCACCCAACTCAAATGTGTGGTTTCTTGATAGTGGGTGTTCACGACACATGACAGGAGATAAAGCAAAATTTTCATTCCTGATCAAAAAGGAGGGAGGTTCTGTGACATTTGGAGGTAAAAATAAAGGAAAAATCATTGGATCTGGAAAGGTTGGTCAATCTTCCTCAAACTCAATTGAAAATGTTTTATTAGTTGATGGTTTGAATTATAATTTGCTGAGCATTAGCCAACTATGTGACAAAGGTCACAAAGTTGTGTTTGAATCAGATTTTTGCAGAATAATTGACTCTTCAACTGATGAAATAAAATTCTTTGGAAAAAGAGAAAACAATGTTTACATGATCAACCTTGATAAAAACTTTTCTGAAAACATTTGTCTTGTTGCAAATAAAAATGAAATTGCATGGACTTGGCACAAAAACTTGGTCATGCAAGTTTCAGAACAATAAATAAACTGTTAAGGCTAAACTTGGTCAAAGGTCTTCCTGAATCTTTTTCAAATGTAGAGAATCAACTTTGTGGGATTTGTGCCCAAGGAAAACAAACAGAAAATCTTTTAAAACCTTCAATGATGTACTCACATCTAAACCACTAGAATTGCTTCATATGGACCTCTTTGGCCCAACAAGAATTCTAAGTCTTAGTGGCAAAAGATATGGTTTTGTCATTATTGATGATTTTACTAGATTTACATGGGTTATCTTTTTATCCCACAAAAGTGATGCTTGCCTTGAATTCAGAATTTCTGTACCACTGCCTTAACTAGTTTTCCTCAAAAATCAAAAATATTTTGACTGATCATGGGGGTGAATTTGAAAACAAATCTTTTTCTGATTTATGTGCTGAACTTCACATATTTCACAAGTTTTCTTCACCAAGAACTCCAGAACAAAATGGGGTTGTGGAAAGAAAGAATAGAACACTTGTGGAAATGGCAAGATCCATGCTCTTGGAAAGCAAATTGCCCAAATCCTTCTGGGCTGAAGCTGTAAATACAGCAAATCATATTCTCAATAGAGCATTGGTCAGACCAAAAATCAGAAAAACCCCTTATGAATTGTTGAAAAACAAAAAGCCAACCTTGTCTTATTTCAAAGTCTTTGGGTGTAAATGTTTGTGCATAACAACAATAAAGAAAACCTTGATAAATTCGATGCTAAAAGTCATGAAGCCATTTTTCTTGGCTACTCTGAAATTTCAAGAGCTTTTAGAGTCTACTCTCTCAAAAAAAACTGTTGAAGAATCTCCACATGTAGTTTTTGATGAAAATTCCTTTTCAACTCACTATTCTAAATCTTGCAGGGACTGTCCAGATAATGAAGAGGATGACTTCATTGTTGATTCTTCACCAACTGTTGAGGAGAATGAAGACCTTGGTGAAATTTGAACAATCACTCACCTACTCCAAGTGGATCAGGTAATGTTGTTCCAAATTTAAATGCACCTCAACAGGTAATTCCTGAACACAGATTTTTGAGAGATCACCCAATAGAAAATGTTGTTGGCAATGTGCATGATAGGGTTAGAACAAGATCATCATTCTTGAATGCCATTCATGAAGACCCACTAGCACTAATTTCCCAAACTGAACCCAAATCAATTGATGAAGCTCTAATGAGTTCAGACTGGATAAATGCAATGCATGATGAACTTCATCAATTTGAAAGAAATCAAGTGTGGGAATTAGTACCTAGACCTAGTGACCAATCAGTATTGGCACTAGATGGGTATTTAGAAATAAATTGAATGAAAATGGTCAAGTAATAAGGAATAAAGCTAGACTAGTTGCCAAGGGTACAATCAAGAATTTGGAATTGATTTTGAAGAGTCATATGCCCCTGTAGCTAGACTAGAAGCTGTAAGAATATTTCTTGCTTTTGCATCCTCATTGAAGTTTAAAGTTTACAAATGGATGTCAAAAGTGCATTTTTGAATGGATACATAAAAGAAAATATTTTTGTTGAACAACCTCCAGGCTTTGAAAATGAAAAACATCCTGATCATGTTTTTAAGCTTCATAAGGCTCTTTATGGTCTTAAGCAAGCTCCAAGAGCTTGGTATGACCGTTTGAGCTCTTTTCTGCTTGAAAAAGGATACTCCAGAGGTAATGTTGATCAAACTTTGTTCACAAAAATTGTAAATAAACAAATAATTGCAGTCCAAATTTATGTTGATGACATAATTTTGGATCCACAAATAAAAGCCTGTGCACTGAATTTGCAAATCAAATGAAAACTGAATTTGAAATGAGCTTGATGGGAGACTTACAATTTTTCTTGGGATTGCAGGTTAACCAAACCAGTGAGGGAATCTTCATAAGCCAAACCAAGTATGTCAAGGAACTTCTGAAAAGGTTTGACTTGCAAAACCTCAAGTACTCAAGCACACCCATTGCAATTAATGTGAAACTAGAAGAAGATTCACTTGGTAAGTCAGTAGACCCAAAGACATACGAGGTATGATTGGTTCTCTACTCTATCTCACCACTTCTAGACCTGATATACAATTCAGTGTATGCTTGTGTGCTAATTTCAAGCAAATCCTAAAGAAAGTCACATGTTAGCTGTTAAAAGAATCTTTAAATATCTTGTTGGAACATGTGATCTTGGTATTTGGTATCCTGCTGGTTGTAAATTAGATTTGATTGCCTATTGTGATGCTGATTATGCTGGGTGTAAACTTGATAGAAAAAGCACAAGTGGCTTGTGTTTGTACTTAGGTGGATGCCTAATCTCTGGGCTTCCAAAAAGCAACACTCAGTTGCTCTATCAACTGCAGAGGTTGAGTATGTTGCAGCTGGTCGATGTGGCACTCAAATTCTTTGGGTGAAACATCAGCTTCTTGATTATAACTAAGAATTAGGTTGTGTTCCCATTCTTTGTGATAACACAAGTGCATAAATCTGTCTAAAAACCCAATTCAGCATTCTAGAACAAAACATATTGAAATTAGGCATCATTTCTTGAGAGATGAGGTAGCAAAGAAATCTTTTGAACTCCTCTTTATTGAAACTGAAAAACAAATTGCTGACATCTTCACTAAACCTCTTCCTGACAGCAGATTTTCATCCTTGAGGAGAGAGCTTAGTGTATGCAAATGTCCATCTTCTTGATATCTCTCATTGGGTTGAGTGTTTAGGCATGTTCTGAGGGAGTCACTGTTCCAATCATTCTTCTTGCTTCCTTGATTCATGCTGTTCACATCTCTCACAAATCAACTTCCATTTCTTTTTGTCAATAAATTCTTCAACTCACATTGTGTTGAAATCTTGGTATATCAAATGGTGATTTGAAGAAGGACAAGTTCTGCTTGTCTGGACACTTTCACTATGCGAGAGTATGTGTCTCCGCCAAGTATCAAGAATTAAATATGCAATTGTTGAGGGGGAGTTTTTGTTCTTCAAAAAGAAACATTTCAGTTTTCCCAATTCTTGCATATCTTTGTCCTGATGAAAATTTTTTGGAATCATCATTTCAGGGGAGCTAATGAATTCACTACTCATTCTTTTACAAAATTCAAGATTCCTCTTGAGTTATATCAACTTCCACTCATGATGTGCTCATTAAGTTTGTCTAGAACCTCAAAATGACTTTTTGATTGATCTACTACATTTTTACAGTCAACTCTCAACTATACTCTTCAACACTACAGAAATTTAAATTTCTTTCAAAGACTGAAGGATAATGTGTGCTTTGACTTAAACACCTCTTTTGCAACTGATGTGAGATATAAATGATCTCAATTTTATAAAATTCTCCTTACATCTATTACTCAACAGAGCAATGGCACAAATGCTGAGAAACTACAAACCTTCACAATGAATGAAGTGCCATGTATGTCATGAGGTATTTATTGCTATCTCTGTTCAAAGGGTTCAACAAATCAAAATAAAAACAAAAGATGCTCTATATATTTTGATGATGACTGAGTAACTAGAAATATTGGCGTCTGATAAACGTATATTTTCATGTCAAAAGGTTGTCATTTGCCCCTTGAAACTGGATAATGAGCAAATCTTTAGTAACCAGGGACTATGGTGTGTAAAAACATTAGTTCTTGAGTGAACAAGATTTACTACATTTGATAGTTTGATTAAAAAAAATGTGTGTCCAAGGAGAATTGCTTAAAATAAACATTTTTGTCTTCCATCAGTTTGCTTAAAGTTGTTTAACTTCATCACAATTGATTTCAATCTAAAAGACATTTTTATTTCTTTGGATTTTGAGAATATGGTAGTTTGTCATTGGCTGTTGGATGTCCTATATCACTCAAACTATCATTTTAATGGCTCAAGTCACTTAATGAATATATCTTGTAGGTTGTATGCAAAACTTGAGTTATTGTTGAATTTTTGTAGAAATATGACAAATGAATTCTTTGCCTCTTAAAAATCCTTGTCCAGTTGCTTCCATCCATATTTCATCATTTTAAAGATTTCCCATAATTTACAAATTTCCTCATGCTCTTATCTTCAATATTTCTTCAGGCCAGGTGACACAGTCTTCCTTATGTGTCGACACATTCTAAGCCCAGGTCGACACAGTTCCACTCTTGTGTCGACACAGTGGCGGTTCCAGGCGGGTCTTTCTCATGGGCGCCAATTTAGAGATACCTGTACCCATGGGTTATCTTACCCAAAGCCCCTTTTCTTCCTCAGGTCGACCCATAGCCGCCATTTGCTCTCGCAAACGGCAGGAAATTCTTCCTTGCTTCCCTCTTCCCGCCATCTCTATCTCCATTCTCCTCTCATCATCTCCGCCATCTCTGTCTCATCTCTTGCTTGGACGATGCCTCCCAAGCACACCCCTCGTCGAGGCACCAGGGCTAGGGCAACTGCCAGGGCACTGCTGTTGAAGTGCCTCCCACTGAGCGAAGAAGCAAACGCCGCCATGACCCTGCAGAGCAGCCAGGTGTTTCTTCTCCATCTCCTACACCATCCAAAAGAGGTAAGATGCCCTCCTCCAGCCGTCGATCATCTCAGAGGAAGTCTAGCCATCCTCGGAGGAAGATCTTGTCCACTTCTCCAGAACCCTCTAAAGAATCCTCCTCCTCCTCCTCTGGATCCTCTCAACCCTCTGAGGCTACCCCTTCCAAATTGGCTAGTGAAGGGAAGTCCATCCTCAAGCGTAGGCTGTTGACCTAGTGGATGCTGACCTAGCCACTGCCTTCCCAGAAGTGTTTCAGTTCTTCAATTTTCAATCATGGTTGCCCTTTATATCTAAGTTCAGAACTATCTATCCAAGACTAGTTCAAGAGTTCTATCTAAACTTAGAGTGCACACCTAAAGGCTACCAGTCAGAAGTCAAGGGTGTTTTGATTGACTTGTCTACTGAAGTGGCTGCAACCTTGTTTAAAGTTCCTGATGAAGGTGCTGACTATCATGATTTTGAGTTTGACCTGCATGAAGCATACTCACTGCTTACTGGACTCCCTACTTATGAGTCAGATTCAAAGCAAACATATGTCACTAGGTTTAACACCAACACATTCCCACCTGTCTTGCGACTGATCCACCACATTCTCACCACTATAATCACTCCTCAAGGTGGTGGAAGGGATAGGTTAACTAACATTCAAAGGTTCATCATATACTGCATGAAGAAAGAGATAAGATCAATTTGCATGTCATCATGTATCAGATTATGTCAAAAACCACAAGGAAGATCTACACAGATCTCTACCTTATGCTGCTCATCTTACATCAGTTTTTCAACACTTTGGCGTGTCTTTTGAAAATGAGCAAGCCCAATCAATCCCAAAGTCCAACATTTATTTTTTGAAGCATTTACAAAAGTTCATGGGATTTAGAATTGAAGGGGATCAAGTGAGAAGAGGTCCTGTTGTTGTTGAGGCCCCTATTGCCCCTGAGGTTGTAGAACCTCCTCCTGAAGTTGCTCAATCTCCTCAACATGATCAAGAGGAACAGCCTCCCAATGAGATTGGAGCACCCATCTCTCAGGATGTCCCTCACACACCTCCATTTCATGCCCCTTCACCACTTATCCCTGAAGTGGAAATTCCAACTTTCATTCCCCAATCCCAAGCCTCTACTTCCACTGGTGGACCTTCTGTTCCACCAGAGCTATACTCCTTCTTGAATGACAAATTTGACACCATCACCTCCTCCATCTATCAGATGTCAGAGAACTTTGAGCTCATAATTCAAAGGTTGGAGAATTCAGTGAATGGTCAATTCATCAAGCAGAAGGAAGCAGCTGATCATGCCACCCAAAGGTTCAACAGGCTAATTGGTACTTTGGGTGATGCATCTCTTCAACTAAAGGAGCATCAGGACAAGCTTGAAAAGGTCCTTGAAGGAATTTTAGCCAATTCACAGAAGAATTTGTTCAACAGTCAAGAGGCAGTGACTCAAATTTCGAAGACCAAACTCTCATTTGCACACATGGTTGATGATATGGAAGGCATGAAGAATTTGTCATCTCATATAGATCATGAGATGTTTGCCCTCAAGAGTGAGCTCAGAAGTATCAACAGGCATGGTGGATTTGCCAGCTCCTCTTCAGGTTCTCAGCCCATTTCAGCTGATCTGTCTGCATTTCAGTCAAACATGTATGACAACAGTCAAAGGTTGGAAGAATTGCTGCACACAAGACTTTCTACAATGCAAACTCAGTTGAGATCCAACCTTGCTGTAATGGAGTCAAGATTGAAGACCATAGAGTCTCTCCTTCTTCCTATTCCTCCTCCACCTCCATCCTCTTGATAATCTTATCTTTTGATGATGTCAAAGGGGAGAAGGAATATCTTTGTAATGAATATCTTTGTTGAATGAGAAGGAATACCTTTTATGAATGTCAATGAATGATTGTCTATGAATGGATGAATGTTTGTAAATATCAAACTTTGTATGGTTTTTGGCCATTTATGAAAAGTCATGGTTATTAGTAACATTGTGTCTCTTGAGTGTGAAAATTGTCAAATGTTGCTAAATTGTGCTCAATGGCCTTTGATGAATGTGAATGAAAATGTTGAAACATGTGTTCATTGTCATTCAATGTGTATGTGCTTGGATACTACGTGAATGAATGGCTTAAAATCACAATTCTTTGAAATTCAACTTTCATGTTGACTTAATGTTGCCATCATCAAAATGGGGGAGATTGTTGGGTTGAGTGTGACTTTAATATATTTCCCCTCATGATTTTGATGATGACATGTTGTGATTTTAATGCATAATGATGGAACATGTTAAATACATTACACATGTAATAACAATGCTCAAAAGGCATGTTTCCAAACACATTATATCACATACATTCATGATAATACATTGTACTAATGATTTATGTGTTTAATTTTCAGGGACATATTTCTTGTCATGGTAGTCTCGACACACCCACTGATGGTGTCGACACTTGGCATCAATCCCTGAAGCAAATTCATGAAGACAGGGTTCACTGTGTCGACATAGTCCCAGGCAGTGTCGACACTAGACCCAGTCTCCAGAAGACCTGTTTGCCAGACTGGGACACTGTGTCGACACAGCCAGTGAGTGTGTCGACACTAGAGCCATCTCCCAGAATGTCCTTTTGTGGAATTGGGACATGTGTCGATACACCCAATGACTGTGTCGACACACTCCAGCTGATTTTTCATCTTAAGTTACACCTAGACACGTGGCCTTCTAGGGATCAATTGGATCGACCTTGGATCATGTGCCCACGTACCCCAAGGGTTCTTTTGGCCATGTTGGGGTATAAATACCTATCTAATCGGCCCCCAAAAGTAGAACACCTCAAGAGCCTTCTAGAAAAGCCTTTTCGGAGGCAAGACAGAGGTCTCTCCCGTTCCTGCTCTCCATGGTGCTGCTGTGACCCATCTCCATCCTCGCAAAGCACAAGAAGGTGAAGATTGATCTCTGATGAAGAGGTGAGATCACTTCCCAACGGAGCGGATCAAGTAGAAGCAAGCAATTGCGGAGAATTCAAGGAAAATCCAGAGGCACCAGTTGCAGAGCATCGCCCAGGGACTTCAAGCAATCAAGGATCTTCTCAATTCAGCCTTCTGCAAGGGAGTTCTTCTGAAGAAAATGTTCTCTACTTAATTGTATCAACTCTCCAATTGTTCTTTGAGTCATTCTTGAGATTGTGCATAGAATTGTTGCACCAGTCTCTTTGAATGAACTCTTTATAGATCAGATCATTGCTAGAGGATCTGGATCTTCTTGTTTTTGATCTAGCCGGTTGTTTGTGAGCCTTTGTGCTCAGTTGTGTTGAGTGGTACACTCAGTGTGTGGTTGAGCCTGTGTGCTCAGGTTTCTAGAGTGGTTGTGCTCTAGAGGTTGTGTGTGAGTTGTTGAACTCAGTGTGTTGGAGTTGTCAAGCTCCAGTGTGTGGTGTACTCAAGTTGAGTAGTGGAGCCTCACTGTGTGAGGGGTAGATGTAGGAATCACTGGTGTGATTTCCGAACCACCTAAAATCTTCTGTGCAGTGGTTTGATCTGTGATTTGATTTCACTTTGCGCTAGATGTATGCATAGGATTTTCGCTTACACTATTGATTGACTTGATCACACACTCTAATCACTCAAATCACACAATCACACATCAGATCTGTGAATTGCATTTCTAATTTGTCTCTGATTTAAAGCATCATTTAAAATTGGCTAAGCTTCCACAGTATTTGGTCTTGATCTATTCAACCCCCCCCCCCCCTTCTAGATCTGGTCCATCCTATTTTCGATCCTACACTTTTTACTTTGACTTCCAAGAAGTCAAAGTCTAATATCTCACTGTGACTTCCATACAGTTGAAGTACCTCACTTCGACTCTTTATAAGTCAAAGTCTATTGCTTGTTTGCTCTGCACCCTGACTTCATAAAAGTCGAAGTATGACATCGATTGCTGAACTCTTATCACCCCAACTCTCAAAAATCGAAGTTTGTGATCATGTCTCACTGTGACTTCTATATAGTCGAAGTTCTATATGTATCTTATCCTTGACTCTGACTCCTTTAAAAGTCAAAGTATCCTATATCAACTTCTGTGTACTTGCACTTAAATAATACGTGTGTTAATCTATCATTCCACAGAATCCATGAAATCTTAATCTTCTTTACTTCATTGGCTTTCATTATTTCTATGGGATCCTTTACACAATGAATGACACTTATAAGTATTATAGAAGAATGTTCTTTTTGCTGTCATCATTTAAATATTATGTTAGGTAGGAAAAATTATATTCAAAATGACCATATAAAATATCTTTGTTAAGATCTGAAATAATTATACAATGTGATCTCTTGCTTGCTGCCAGAAGTTCAGTTCTTTTCATTTGACAATTGCTATGAAGTAAATGTGATGGTAGGTATAAGCAGCATGGGCTATCTGTTAGAGCTCACCTACCACCTTCAAAACTCCATGACTTTCAGGAAAAGTCCTTGTATTCCCCATACAAGTGTCTATCTATCTTTAAATGTTCTGAACAACTATCTGTCTGAACTCCTTCATGCGTTATATATTTTTATCTCACCTACCTCCGAAAGTATGGAGATATCTTTGTCTGTCTAGTCCTTCTAGGCTTGCAGAGCATTTATGAAGCATGCTTAACTTTCAGTCTTGAGCATGGAGTTTATAGAACATTAATGAAGTTGTCTATCAAGCCATAAAGCTACCTACATAGCCTGAAGACGTTGGAACTCTAAAGAGCTGAAGATCTAATGGACAACCTAGAAAGCTCATAGTTTCATTTCAAACAGATATCTTTCAATGGCTAGCTTCCAACGATCAGTTTCAAACAGGAAGATATTTGAAGCTCATATATAGAAGCTAAAGTTTGAACAAGACACAAGACCCCCACTGACGAACAAACCAACCAGTGACATTGAACTCCATTTAGAAATCGGAAGAGTCACCACAAGCCTTCTACTGAAAAGAAGAAAGAGAGTTGTTGTTTCTACTCTTCGACTTCCAAGCTCTCTAGTTCCTTAGAAGTCTTTTCTTGTTGGGTGGCAGTTTGTAACTATAGATCCTTTTCAGTCCACCCACTTAGATTCAGAAAGAGTTAGAGCTCCAATTTCCTTTTGTATCTCTTTCTGATTCACTGTGTTTGCTCATTCTTCTGAGCAGACATACTAGTGTTTTTTATTTCTATGTTAGACAGCCCACAGAAGGTTTATTTCCTGCAGTCCCCCTCTTATGAATGGAAGACCTACTTGTGTAGGTAGTCTTTGTACCCCTTGGTAAAGGGAAGACTTGCTTGGGTGCAAGTGGGTTTGTAATACCTCTCAGGTTGAAAGAAGGCCAAGTGTTCATAGTAGTTTAGTGAAATCCCAAGAGGTTACTTGGGGACTGGATGTAGGACTTCCATGTGGGAAGGGCCGAACCAGGATAAAATCTCTTGTGCAAGTTGTGTGATTATTTCCGCCAAGTTCTTACTTGTTTCACCCACACTACACTAAATACTAACAATTTTATTTAGTGTCATCTATTTTCAGATTAATTTTTAATAGCTCAATAAGTCCTATTCACCCCCCTCTAGGACATCTATAGTGCCATATCGATCCAACATTTTGTCCATGGCAATGAGATTGAGAGATGTTTCCTGTGTTGGTTTGTCTGGGTCGGATATTAGCGTCATGAACCAGTAGTTGTAACCCGTGTGGTAGCATCACTCCTTCCATCTTTGTTTGTTGGTTTACTCCATAGTGAGTGTGGTACAGTTGGCTTAGTACTGCTCGGTTGTTTCGATGATCTAGTGTGTGCTATACTGTTCTGTCGGTGGTTTATTTTCAATGCTTGTCTAGCTCAAGTAGCTCTTAGATAATGGTTATAGTGAATATATTGTTATATCTATTGATTATAGTTATCATGAGTAGTTAGCCATTTAGCTGTGGATAGTACAATGTTTATTTGGGTTGCTTAGAAAGCATGCTTAGGTTCTAGCTTTCGGTGTGCTTCTTTTAAATTGTTATATGTGAGCTGACAAGTAGATTTGTGTTATTTGGTGCTTCCTTTTGTTACACGTGGATTATATTTGTGGGTTTTTTTTAGGAGTTTTCCTACTGAGTCTGTGACTTTGTGAGACTCACACCCTTACACCCCCCTTTCAAGTGTTAGTGAACGTGGTTTTGTGGAGGTAGACTTGTACCACCAGTAGTTGTGTGAGCTTTGGCTGTACACCTCGGGGTATGCTCCAAGCTCTTGTACTTTTCTTTTAGACATGTAATAATATAATGAGACAATGTAATTTTATGAATGTGTATGAGATCATGTACTTTATCATGTATCTTTATACAGTGTGTCGTCTTTTATATTATTACTAGACACGTGTGTGAGATATTCCTTGCGAGACTTCGATCTGTTCGTGGGAGACGGGTCTGGATATGGATCCTCTTCGGACATAAATATTCAGAGTCACTACACTATCAGATTGGGTAGTATGAACAGGTTATTTGCCATGGATGTTGGAGGAAAACGTTTCAGGTGTTGGCTCTGGGTTTGTAGATGTAAGGCTGAGACTTGGTTGTTCTGCTTAAGCTGTGGATAAATTGGGTTTTGGTTGTTTTGGCTTAGGTGTGGAGAGGCTAGCTTCTAGTTGTTTTTTTTTAGGTACGAAGGATGAAGATTCAGGTGAAGGTAGTAGTAGAAGAAGAGGAGGTGAGGCTCTGGAGGTTGATGGAATAGGTGTTGGGGAAGAAGGTTTTGGATCTGAGGAAGATACCTTAGACTTAGAATTCACCACTCTTCTTTAGTCTTATGCTGGAACACTTTGGTTAGAGTTACCTAGGGTGAGTCTTCCTTCTTTATTCTTGGGTCACCTCCATGCTGGCCTTTTCTGTAGCTGTCTCTTCTATAGTTTTGTCTACTACTATTGCTGCTAGTGGTGTTGCTGCTGGTGTGCCTATTGGTGCTTCTATTGGTACTATGGCTGGTGCTCCTGTTCTTATTGGTTCCTAATCTATAGGTGTTGTCTATACAAATTCTTCTTATTCTTCTTCTAGAACTACTAGTGGCACTACACTAGGTTGCATAGTAGTGTTGCCCTTATTCTAAGTACAAATGAACTGGAAAAAACATATTTTTCATTTGTGTCATCTCATCAATTATCATATCTACCTTTACAACTATCTGATTAAACTACATCTGAATGATGCTAATCATATCTTGTTGCTTGACAATCAACTCATATAGATCATGTATACTTCTACTAGTGTTGGGCTCCCCCTTAGAGCAATGCCTCTAAGTGGGTCTGTCGACAAGGATTTTGTAATGACCCCAAGAACCCGACCCTCGGCTCAAGCCGAGGACCCGATTTTCGCGGTCCCCGCCCACGGATACGGAGACCTGGAAGGGCTATAATATAAGTCTAACAGAATATGTAAAGAAAATAAACGTCAACTTCTGAACTAGAAGCACACACACAGAAGCAGAAAGAAGAACAAGACCGTTGCGTATCGCTCTAGGTACGCTCCCAATACACACAACTAGTACAAGTAAAGACAAGGGATGAACAAGTCCCTTAGGGGCATACCCCTAGGGTGATGTACACTGAGAGGGGGGAACCACTGCTAGCTATGGGGACCACGACTACCACCCTGTCTCCTCCGCCCGGTGCGCGCCCTACTGCTGCTGAGAAGTCTCACCTAGAAAAGGAAGGGATGAGCTTCACAACAAAAGCTCAGTAGGGACTACCAATCTCCTACGGGCTCTAACAGGTAGTCAAAACTATGTACTTAATTAAATGACAACAGTTATATCTTCTATCTACGAATGGAAGTGTGGAAGCAAAGCTACTAACTAGCAACGATACGGAGAACACCACGGTCGAAAACTCTGTAGAACCTATACGTCGTGACCACCACACGGCTGGCTACGCAGACAGGGAGAACCCCGCCTGGACAAGAGACACTAGCTACGGAAAATGCTACCACTAGTCAATCGGTCAGGTCCGTCCACTGACGTCTTATCCTCGACCCAGGTCCAAACCTCCACTCTCGTCAGAGTGGGGGCAGGAGCACAAAGTACACAATAGTAAATGTCGTAGTTTGGCCGGACTACAGTCCCACGCCTGGCCTCTCTAGGTGGTTCCGAGGCCACAAAGAGTGAGGCAGTGAGAAGAAGGACTGGCTGGTCTGCACCGGGTAGAACTACGGCCATCCTCAGTGTCCCAGACCAACAAGAGAGCTCAGCAAATGACTCAACGCCACTATCCTAACCACCATTTTCCCCTCAACTCCAGAGTCTGTGACTCGAGTATGCTCTTCGCCCTGAACGCTCCCTATAAGGCGCACTAGGATGGGGTCCCAGGCAACGGTAACATCCTCTCTCACGGGACAAGCCCTCAAGTGCCGAGCATCAGACGAACGACTAGTGTAGGACCATACTAGAAAACTAGCACGGGTGCCATGGGTACAATAAGAAGCGGAAAACAGCGAAGACTCCACAGAAAATGGAACTTCGTAAGACCTTACCTGTCTCTGCTGTAATCATGACGCATCGGGCTGTCGCGACCTTGTCGCGACGTCCAAACCGATCGTGACACTGTCGCAGCGGCCCACACCCAAGAGCATCGCGATGATGTCACGGTGACCTTGCCGGTTGCGACATCATCGTGACCTATATAGCGATCTCATTCTCAGCCGAGGGGGGGTTCCGGGACGATCCTCCCAGTGACCACCCCAAATCCGGTACATTCACAACCACATGGGGAGGGGAGCATGCTAAACATGCAGGAAAGCTCCTAAACCATACAAAAGCTCCTAAACCATACAAACCACCCTCAATCCCCACAAAACATGGATTTAGAATGAATCTACGCTTGATGGAATCCTCACTCACGTGAGCATGATTCTCACACTCCCAAAAACCCAAACCACAAGGAAACACAATCTCAAGGGGGAGGGGAGCATGCTAGGGCGAAAGGAGTCATGGGTCCCTACCTCTAAGTGTAGAGCCGACCCGTTGGGGCCTTCACGTCGGAATGACCACCTCCTTCTCGCTCCAAGCTCCATGATCAAGCCACCTGCACGAACGGGGCGTCACCTCCCACCACAAGCACCTCAGCACGCCGAGAAACCACCGGAGAAGGGAGAACTCGGAGGAGGAAGAAGAAGGGGGAAGAAGAGGAAGGAAAGGGGTGAGAGGGGGAAATGGGGCGCAGCCCTCAGTTTTAAACCGATGGGCCCCAAGACACGACGGGTCAGCCCGACGCGACAATAACCATGTCGTGATGGCCACCCCCAGCACGACCCCAAAAGGCGGCCAAACCTCGAAGATCGGGAAACCAGAATGCGACGGCTGGACAGGTCGCGTCAATGTTGTACGCACCTGACACCCGACAAAGTTGTTCTGACAGACAAGACAACGGTCAAGTAGGTCAAAAAAGTAGTCACGACGCCTCCAGACGCCACGACAAGAACGCGACGCCCACCCCCGTCGCGACTATGTCGTGACGGCCAGGTGTGCCGCGTCCCGAAACCTGTCGCGATGGGCTACCCTGGCGCGACCATGTCGCGACCTTGAGGATGGGGCCAAGGGCCCAATAGGGTCGGGTATTACATCCCACCCACCTTAAGAAATTTCATCCTCGAAATTAAAAGAAACTCAGTTTCAACAGGAAGCAACACAAAAGGGAAAACAACGTACTGGTCATCAACAAATATGGGAACTGCTCTCGCATCTCATTCTCGCGCTCCCACGTGGCCTCGCCACCAACACGGTTCTCCCAGACAACCTTGACCAGCGAAATCTGCTTCCTGCGCAACTGCTGCACTCTGCAGTCCACAACTCTGACCGGGTACTCTAGCACTGACAAGTCTAGCGCTACCTCAAACTGTGAGTAGTCCAACACGTGCGACGGGTCTGCAACGTACCTCCTAAGCTGTGAAACATGGAAAACACTGTGCATGCCTACCAACTCTGTCGGAAGACTCAACCTGTAAGTGACCTCGCTGATCCTCTCTGTCATAGGGAAAGGCCCAATATACCTCGGACTAAGCTTTCCTTCTTGCCAAACCTCATAACACCCTTGGTCAGCGAAACCCGCAAGAACCAAGGTCACCTACGCTGAACTACAACAGCCTCTTGCGGACATCTGCATAGCTCTTCTGTCTGCTCTGTGCTGCCTGAAGCCTCTGCCTGACTAAACTGACTGTGTCTGCACACTGCTGCACCATCTCTGGTCCCAAAAGCTGCCTCTCACCGACCTCGAACCAGTGTAGTGGTGTCCTACACGGCTGGCCATACAAAGCCTCATATGGCGCCATTCCAATGCTCGAGTGGTAATTATTATTGTATGCAAACTCTACCATCGGAAGGTGTGACTCCCAAGTGCCACTCCAGTCCAAACAACACACTCTTAGCATATCCTCCAAAGTCTGAATAGTCCGCTCTGACTACCCATCTGACTACGGGTGATACACTGAACTCAGCCTCAACTCTGTACCAAGAGCTCTTTGCAAATTGTGCCAAAACCCAGAAGTGAACCTCGGATCTCTATCAGAAACAATCGAAACTGGGGTTCCGTGCAACAGAACAACTCGGTCCACGTACAGTCTGGCAAGCCTATCCACTGACCAAGGCATCTTGATTGGAAGAAAATGTGCTGACTTGGTCAACCGATCCACAATCACCTAAACACCATCATGCCTCTGCGGAGTACGGGGCAAACCAACCACAAAGACTATGGTGATGTCGTCCCACTTCCACTTGAGAATGGGTAATGATTACAGCTCACCACCAGGACGCTGATGCTCAACCTTCACCTACTGACAGGTAAGGCATTGAGTGACAAACTCTCCCACCCTCTTCATCCCTGGCCACCAGAAGAACCTCCTCAGGTTATGATACATCTTGGTGGAACCAGGATGAATAGTAGACCTCGACCGGTGTGCCTCTAACAATAGCGCCTGGTGCGCATCACCAAGAACATATAATCTGCCTCTGAACCTAACCTTACTATCCTCGTCCAGCTTGACATCTGGAATCTTCAAAATATCTGCCAACTCTGAGTCTGCCTACTATGCCTGCAACACCTGACGGTACTTTGACGGACGAACTGACAAGCTGGTCATCACTGTACGGCCTCTACGCCTCGAAGCGTAGATAACTCCCTGGGACAGATCCTCAAACAGCCTCCACTCTGAAAGTGTGTGGAATCACCTAAAGCAGTAATCTAGAAGGGGGGTTGAATAGATTACTGCCTATTAAAACCAATTTAACCTTCTTTTCGATGTTAACACTGACTTGATGAAAACTTAAACAGATGTGAATCAAATTCGAGCTTTGACGTGCGTGCAGAATGTGATTGGGAAATTAGCAATCTACCAAGTGTGTGAACAAATAATCGTGCCTACTATACATCTAACGTAAGAGCATGCATACCACAGGACACGATGATTTAAGGTGGTTCGGAGTACACAACTCGTGTATCCTATGTCCACCGTCTACACACACATACGGAAAACTGCTTATGAAGCGAGTTCAACCCAACAACACACACGCACGGTGTCTGAGGCAAACACGCACTCAGAACAGCCACACACACGTGGGTCAAGCACAAGGAACACTCAAACCACTACCACACACACTGAGTAATGAAAAGTAGAAAGAAAGAAAGAAGAGTTCAGAGTTGAAGATCAAATCCAAAGATGAACTCCTCGATGTGGTCGTCTAGAAGAACTTCAAGCTTCACGTTGATGACGATCAGATGACGAAGATGAAGCTTGACTTGAGGACGATCCGGCTTTAACTCCTCGTACAAGATGGATCTTTATGGAACAGATAGGAGAGTTGAACTAGAGAAGAGCAAAGAAAGTGGAGAATTACATTAATTAACTCTGTCATATCCTCTATCCCCATTTACCTGGCAGCTGCCTCTGTTCTCCCCAAAGCAGTTTTATCCCTTCTTGAGAGGACTGTTGCTGCTTTCTACTGGAATGGAATTGAAGCAACTCATAAACGCCACTGGGTTGCATGGAACTCAATGCAACGCCCGAAAGCTGAAGGTGGCCTGGGCATTCGAAGCTTGAGTGATGTCCAAATGTCTCTAGTTATCAAACAGCTATGGAACATTCGACATGGAACTTCTTTCTGGGCAAACTATGCTAGACGGCGATATGCTACGAGTAGCTACAACAACATCCCGGTTATTCCGAAGAGGACACTGATGACAGCTAATCTTATTATCCAGAAGAACACAAAATGGATCCATGGTAAGGGAGATAAAATCAAAGTTCTGCATGACTGCTGGAGGGTGACTTTCCTCTGTCGGATCTAGCTCCTACACATGTAGAAAATGATGAATCCACATTGATGGAGGTTGTGAACAGCTCATCTCATCCACTTCGGGAGGTTCTTCCTGGTGACATCTTTGAGGGTGTGCAACTTAATGAAGAAGAAGATAGAAGTATCTGGACCCCTTCCTCTAATGGGTTGTTCACTGCTTCATCAGCCTATAACTTAATTAGAAACAGGGGAACCCGCCGCTCTGAATGGCTCAAGATCTGGATATCTGCATTTACTCCAAGAATTTCCTTGTTCACTTGAAGATTGTTGCATGGCGTTGTCCCTGTAGATAGCAGAATTTCTGATTGTGGAGTCCCCATGGTCTCAAGATGCCACTGCTACTCTTCCCCACAGCTTGAAGACTTAGATCACGTATTCATTAAAAGTGACATTGCAATCCAGCTGTGGTGCTGGTTTCTTCCTTTGGTGAGTAATAAGATTCATCTGCATGATCATATCACAGTCAGGACATGGAACATTATTAAATTCTGTAACATTTGCTCCCCCATGGGATTTTCTTCTCTCTATGGTTTTATGATTATGATATGGGAGTTATGGAAAGGCAGATGTGCTGCAAGGTTTAAAGATAAACAGATCCGTGCTTCTGAGATTATTAAAAGTATCAAGTTTATAATATCCTTTTCCCTTAGCAAGACATCCTTCAAATCTGAACCAACGCTGGAGGAGCAGCAGGTGCTGCACACTTATGGTTTTAATCATCTATTCACCGGAAAACAAATAAAGTTAGTTCGCTGGATCCCCCCTGATGACAGTTTTTATTTAAACGTGGATGGGGCTTCTAAAGGGAACCCAAGAATTTGTGGAGGTGGTGGCTGCATTAGGAACAAAGCTGGTGGGGTGATAGCTGCCTTTGCCCATTATTATGGGATAGGGAACAGCCTTCAGGCGGAGACCCGTGCTTTGTGCGATGGACTTCGGTTTGCTGAATCTCTTGGAGTTCGTCTATCACACATCCAGTCGGATTCTCTCTCCATCGTCAACTCGCTGAATCAAGACAAATGTATATCCTGGCTATCTCTCAGGTGGTGGCGTGAGGTCAGGAACATGTTGCATGCTAATCACATCCCCCTAATCCACATATACCGTCAGGCGAACATGGTGGCTGACCAGTTAGCTAATCTTGCTGTAGACACCAGCTGTAATTAGGTCTTCTGGGGAGCCCATAGCCTCCCACATTCTTGTAAAGGTGCGGTTATTCTTGATAGAACTGGCCTAGCGCATATTAGACTGGTCTGAATGGGGTTTGTTCCCCTCCTTTACCATGGCGCTTATTGGCCTTGTATCTGTTCAGGGGTATGCCCCGCCATTATTTGTAAGCTATCTACGTTTCATGAATAAAGTTTTCAGTGTCACAGGTTTATCGCCTGGGGAGTGGTTTCATTTCACCCTGCTGGGGTGGAATGCACTCGACCGTCGCTGATCCTATTACACTTGCTTTTGCCAACAAAAAAAAAGAAAGCCTTCTTCTTGATCCTTGCTTAGGGTTTTGGTGTGGAGGCTTCTTGCTGTAAAAATAACTCCATATGATCTATATATAGTGGTGTTCAAGTTTGGAGAGCCGTGTTAGAAGGGAACACTCTAATACAGATCACATGTCGATCACACGTTGTGACTTATCCTGCGGCTATCAACAGGTACACTATGGATGTTGACAGGTACTGCTAGAAACTGGCTTCCAGAACCATGTTGGTCACTGGAATCCTGGGCTGTCGACAGGAAAGCCTTATCTGTCAACAGGTGCACTCTGTCTGTTGACAGCTACTGCTTTTTATTTGTTTCCAAAAGCATGTTTGTTTTGTCTTGTCTATCTGTCGACACATGGCTTCTTGGTTGTCGACAAGTGAGCACTTGATGTGTATCTCCAGTTCTGTTGCACTTGGGTGTGGTTGCTTGTCATGTATGCATTCACACCTACATGAAAAACACTCTAAGTGAAGATATCATGTCATTTTTCATGATCATCATGTCTTGATCATGTCTTTATCATGTTTCAACATCAATTATGTTCATCAAAAACATTTAAGCACAATCATCATCATACACATTGTAACCCAACACACTCTCTGACCATCAATGAACTCAGGTGAACCCGCCTGCTCAAAGCATTTGCCACGACGTTAGCCCTTCCTGGGTGATAGGAGAGGGTAAGGTCGTAGTCCTTCAAATACTCAATCCATTTGTGCTGCCTCAAGTTCAAATGTAACGTCGCATGTTTTTCGGATCTTCGTGGATCCTGTGTTTAGTGGTTGTGATGGCTATCGTGAGGCCAATGTGGTTTGTGTGTGGTACATGTGCGTGTTTCATGGGCTTATTGGGCCGATAGTCTGGGCCTGCAGCACCCTAGTATCCTCAGCCTGTCATCGCGATAGGGAGGAGTGTCGCATTCTGAACGCGACCGAGGTGATCGTCGCGTTCTGGTGACCGCCATGTGGCATTGATCGTCTGCATGTGCGCCACGTGCAGCGCACTGAGCGGCAGCAGGAAGGCGACGCCTAGGTCCGTCGCGATCAGGTTGCAATGCGACGATATGTCGCGTTCCCAACCGCTGGGTGTTTTTATGAAACCCCAGCTGGACAGAACTGCAGTGAGTTATGCTCGCCACGGGAAGGGAGTTGCGGCGATTTTTGTGGGAATTCGAGGTTTCGGCGTGATAGTGCCGTGGGAAGCTCGCGTGGAGCGAGAGAAATGCAGGGGGAGCGTGGTATCGCGTGTTCTTTGCGAGGTAGGGTGACGCCTCCTGTTTTCGGGGCGAGAATCATGTGGAATGCAGGGTTTGATCAGTTTAATGCTTTCCACACAATAGATATCATGCCTAGGAACCCATTAAAGCATGAAAAACACTGATTAAGGGTGGTTTGCATGGTGTGGGTTGGTAATCCGTGGAGGGGATCCTGGATTAGGGTTTCCGTCTTCTAAGGCGATGGAACCCCCTGTCGCGATCAGGTGGCGACGGGCCGACCCGTCACGTTTAGGTTGTGAACGCGACTTGTTTGTACGTCGTGTTAATGTGTTGAAGGCGACCTATCGGGCTGTCGCGTTATGAAGGCGACATAAGTCCATGTCGCGACCACAGCCGAGTGGTCTGAATGTGCATGATTTATGTGATATAATTATCTGGTTGTTATTATTCGATGTATTTGGTAATACTGTGTGGGGCATTGGCACCCGTGGCGCTCTGGGAGCGCATGTTTTTGAGGCTAGTATAATGGTTACGTAGCTAGCTAGTGGTTTGTGTGTTGGCGTGGTATGCACGCGAGTTGCACTATGTTCACTTGTTGTGGACAGTTGTTACTTGAGGTTTACGTGACGTTTCACGTGGTTTGTCTGTGACGTGCACATGGTTCTGTGTGCGTGGCAAGTAGTACGACGCCTACCGTGGTTACCTCTCTAGTTGGGTGCCCCAGGTTCTCTGTGAGCCAGGCTGTTAGCTCGGGGCCTTGTCCCGATACTTTGTGCTGTACCGTCGAGGTCTGTGTCTTCTGTCCTAGACACCCTCACTCCTTTGTTTGAGTTGTACGTCCCGCTGAGGGAAGGACGACAGTGGGACAGTGACTCTTGTGTTTGTTTTTAGTCACTTGTAGCACGCTCTTAGTTGGGGGTACGGACACCGGTTGTCGACACTGGTCCCCGACTAGTCCTTTTCCAGTGCCTCACTCTAGAGTGCTCCAGCCAGAGACCCTAGAGGTGCCAAGCATGGGCCTACGGTTGTGTGTCCGCAGGAGTGGTGTTTAGTTGGTCTCCACAGTTGTTTGACTTTTCCACGTGGAGCGGCAGCTGGACCTTTCGTCCGTGGCTGCGAGACTGAGAGGTAGACCTGTGTTAGTTTGTCTGAGTCAGTCACTGGTGTCGCGAACCAGTTCACATGGCTCTTGTGTGGCAGTCTCTACTGTAGCTCCTACACCTGTTTGGGTTTGTCGTTTATTTATTACAGTTGCTTTACATAGTCGCAAAGGGTGAGTACATTTACAGCTTTAATATCCTGCTTAGTTGTTCTATAAATTACTAGCGTAGTTTACTACTTCTGTACCTGTGTTTTGGTTTGCTCGGTGTTGGGGGAGTTCCCTACTGAGCCAGTGACTAGAGAGGCTCACCCCTACCCCCCACAGGTGAGGGAGAGGAGGATGTTTCGTTACCGTCGTCCAGTTCGGAGCCGCATCGCAGCGGTGTTGGACCAGCACCTCCAGCAGTGTAGTTTCTTTTCTCAGTTGTACTAGTTTACCTCGGGGTATGCCCCTGGCTCTTGTACTTTCTTGTACTTTTGTTGAAATTTGGCTATGTAAATCTTGTACATTATATATGAGTTGGTGAATCATATATGTGATCAGGTGTGTTCCTTTGTCTTTTCACGGACGTGTGTATAATATCCCTTGCGAGGCTTCGGCCCGTTCACGGAAGGCGGACTCGGATCAAGTTCGTTAGTGGTTTAACGGGCTTGAACGAGGCATTCCATCACAGTTGGTATCAGAGCAAGGTCCGTGTAAATATAAAGGAACTGGGAAATTATATAGCCATATTTCTACATTTGTACATTGTTGGTAGTTGGCCCTGGTTTCTAATGATTTGTTGTTATGTTTGTAGATGGTGTTTTGTTTGTGCAGAAGTTTGAGATGGCTGATAGAAGGGATTGGGGTGGTGGAGGAGATGACCCTGAAGAGTCCACTTAGCGTATGATTGAGAGGATTTGGGAAAGCCTCACTGATATTCGAGTGAGGATGGAACAGCAGGCACCGGTACCTCCAGCAGGAGTACCACCAGTTGCTGAAGTACCTGTGGCCCCTGTTGCACCACCGCCAAGAGTGGAGGTACCCTATGTGGCACCTGTACCACCACCAGTAATGGCAGCAGAAGAGCCAGTGATGCAAGTTGAAAAGTTTTTGAGGTTGCAGCCGCCCACTTATACAGGAGGGCCGAATCCAGATACAGCAGAGCACTAGATTCATGAGGTTGAAAGGGTCTTTACGACCATGAGGTGTCCAGCAGTGCATAAAGTTGTGCTAGCCACATATCAGTTGAGAGGCTTTGCGCAGCAGTGGTGGCGTCTGAAGATATAGACCACCTTTGCAGGCAGGACAGAGGAGGTTATTACCAGGCCAGAATTTCTCGAGGCATTTAATGACACATTCTTTCCACTTCAAGTGCAGCAGGCGAAAAAAGAGCAATTCTGGACACTTCAGTAAGGTAATACCTTAGTTTTAGAATATCAGATGCGATTTATGGCACTTAGCATGCAGCAACCAGAATTTTTGAGAAAAATAATAAATTAAAAACTCAGCTAAAGGGATATTCAATGAAAAGAGTATTAAATAAAACCCATTAATGGAAAAGAGTAATGGGCTTTGCTTAATGGATCCTCTAGAACTTATTGGCTCAAAATATGAATTTACAAATGGAAATAATAAGAAAATACCCTAAATCCGGAGTTTAATTATCTCCTAATTGGAAGGGGTTATTAAAGCAATAAAAGTGGCAATTAGAGTTGGAATTGGATTCCTAAACCTACCCATATAGTCTAGCACGAATTTAGATCTCATCCTAACCTAAATAGAGGTTGGGAAGTAAGGAAGGAAGGTTGGAGTTAGGAAATCTCGTAATTAAAGAGCAGTTAGAATAGAAGTAGGAATAGGAACCCATACATGCATAAATACACCTCTTAAACCCTCTTGGCCGACCCTAGCTCGTTGCCAAAGGTTCTTGGACGTGGAGAAGAGGCCAAGGAGGAGGAGAAATCGAGGAGAGGAAGATCCATCAAGCTTCTTCCTTCGTTCTCGGAGTTCTAAGCCCTAGAAGATAAATCGAGTCAAAGGTAGGCATTCTCACAAGCAAATTAAATTAAACTCGTCTGTAAGTAGTTCCAATCACCAGGAACAAAAGCCCTCTTGATTCCCTCTTTTTCATCGAGCCAATCTTTTGTTCGTGATTTTAGAAGATCCGCAAATATGATAACTCTGAGACATCATGTTTAATTCAAATCTCTATGAATACTTGATCCCATGCTACGAAATTCTTGCTATAGATACTTCATGTTGTTTGGGATCTTTTGCCCCTAAAAGCCCTAAATTTCATCGAGCATGCTGATCGAATTTAATCGATCTTTCTCTCTGTGCCATATTCTGAATAACTCATTCTTTCTTATGTTCAAACCCTATATGAACCATGCTTTCTCTCTAATTTCGATTTACTGGAAGTACCCTTACATGTCTACTTTAATTTGCAACTTGTTTCGTGATTTTTCATCGACTATGTAATTAGTTATGATTTTTCAAAGTACCCTGTGTCCAAACAAGTCAAGTTGGCACGCAATCCGATGTAGAACATTGTTCCCGCTCGAACTCAGGTGAAGTACCTGGGAACGCGACGGCTCGACACGTCACGTTCTCAGAGCCATCGCGACCATCATCTTGTCACGTTCCGAACGCGATAGGAGACCCGTCGCGTTCTGGCCGCCTGAGCAGATAGCCCTGTCACGACCCATACTGGACCCTGTCGCGTTCCATCATGACCCTGTCGCGACCCTTACATGGGTACGTCGCATTCACAGGATTTTTCATGAAAACCCATACGTCGCGTTCTGGCCGCCTGAGCAGATAGCCCTGTCACGACCCATACTGGACCCTGTCGCGTTCCATCATGACCCTGTCGCGACCCTTACATGGGTACGTCGCATTCACAGGATTTTCATGAAAACCCATAAAATTTATTGCTCTCACTTTCTACAATATTCTTACGCCTTTTTAACAGTCATACACAGTAAAAACACCTATTTTAATGGAGCTATATTGAATGCTTTAAAATACATATTCACGACTTCTTTTCTATCTATGATTTCTCTTACACATGCACACACATGAACCATCCATATATGGCTGAAATCTGGCATAAAATATCTCATAATGTATCTGGTAATTTATTGCAATAAGTATATTAATTGCCCTATTTTAAAGGACTTGTATTCGTTTCTTGCGTTGTTTATATACCGATATCGACGCTCCAATGTTCTAGAATTCCTCTAGAACGTCGAGCACCTGTTTATATACACACTTTACTTGGCTTGTGGTGAACTCTCCGTCGGATATTCCTTTCGCCGGACTAGTGAACCCTTGCACAAGGCCTCCGTAAGTCTCCTCTGATCATGGATTCCCACATGGTCGACGAGCCGGTTGTACCCTAACACCCATTACACCTTTAGGGATCGATATGATCCAAAGGCTATTAGAAGTTCGCTCTTACCTTGAATCACGTCGGACCTCTGGACTTGTGCATAACATGGCCAGCGGGAAGATCGTGAATTCCACCTGACTGCCAATACGACGTGCCGTGTTGTGCAACTGTTACTATCGCCTGTTTACTCGTTGTTTTATGTTGTACCCTTAGCTCTCATCTATACTCTACTCGCTCGTCTATTCACGTTCTCTCTACTATCTCGTCTATTCATCTAGTGCTCTTAACTATTCTTGGTACTCTATAATGGCCATTGACTGATTGTCTAAAGATACAATATAACCAATGCCTGGCAATATATAAAGGGCCCGATCTGGTCCTGGGATGTGCGCCCGAAAGTGCTAGTGCCTATGGGAGTTAAATGATCAGAGTGTTTGGCATTACACTCAAGTGCTATCTATCTCGACTATCTATATGACAATCAAAACACAAAACGTGCTATACTCTCTCGATGTCTAGAATGACAAACAAGTGCTATACTCATCGTGCTATTATTATACTTGTGCTAGTTGTGCTATGGCCATCCTGCTATTCGTGCTATACTCGATACTGTGCTATTTTTGGAAACTATACTCGATCTCGTGCTATTGTGCTATCTCTTGCTATATTTTGACTCTCTTGTACCTGCTATCTTTAGATACTCTGCCATTAAATGTGTTAATTATTTAAAGCCTGCTTGAGCCTGAGATTTAAGTCCTACTGGGCGTTATCGCTCACCCTACGTTATTTGATGTTGTGTTCTCAGGTGAGACCGAGGATGACACATACACTCACGAGGAAGGGAATGACCAAGAGTGAAGCCAGGAGTACCCTCGAGTCATTATGTTATCTTAGAGTTGTAGTTAGTTATTTCCTTTTATTGCAATGTAATTGGGCCCTATAGAATGGCTCTGATATTAGTGGTTGTAACTAGACATTTGAAAAGTTATTAATGAGAAAGATTGCTTTAGTATTATTCAATGTGCAATGGTTTGATGTGTAGTACTCGCTCTATACCTTTTTCTTGCAACTGCCTTCGCGCTCCGATATTCCGCGTCGGGGCGTGACAGTTTTGTGGTATCAGAGCCTAGGTTATTCTAAGTATAGGGTGATCTAGGTTGACCAGCCTCGACTAAGAGTCAGTAATCCTACCTATGAGAGATGTGGGTAGAACCATGGGTAATAGCTAAAATAAACTCACACACGCACAAATTAAACTTTTAATCAGCATTATAACTATCAAACTATTTTGTAGGAACTAAACAGCTACAATGACTATGCGGAACGTGCCCAGATGAGAGGCATGCAACAGTCCCTCCAGGAACTGACTCGTGCCATACTACAAGCCACCCAGCAAGGCGGTGGTAACCGCGGAGGGAACCAACCAGGTGCAGGCGAGCTGCATCGCAATTTCAGGGGTCTGAACCCGCCTAGGTTCAGTGGGTCTACGGATCCAGATGAAGCGGAGCACTGGCTAAAGGAAACGGAAAGGATCTTCCGTGTAATGCAATGTGCGGATGGAGACAAACTCCTATTAGCGACATTCCAACTGGAGAAGGATGCCCGCGCATGGTGGGAGTCCGTGGAAGCCACAAAAGCTAACGGCCAATTTACTTGGGCCGAATTTAAGGAAGCTTATAATGCTAAGTACTTCTCTGAACGAGTACAGGAAAAGAAAGCTGCTGAATTCGCTGCTCTTAAACAGCGAAGCCTGACAGTAGCAGAATACGAAGCCCAGTTTTCTAGACTGGCAAAATATGCTGTACATCTGGTGAACACTGAGAGGATGAAGGCTAAGCGCTTTCTAAATGGCCTTAAGCCTCAGTACATTACTCAACTCGCACCTTTCGACATCCCGACCTACGCCGAGATGGTGAAGAGGGCTCAGCTACTAGAAGACGCTACGGACTTCACTGACCGTATCAAGGGGAAGTTCGTAAAGAAAGAAATGACATCGGGACCAGCATCTGCCAAGCCGACCAACGGCAAAAAGCGTCCTTTCCACCCAACTGAGGGATCCAGCCAAGATAGGAAACCCAAGGTCTTCATCCCCAACACTCCAACAAAGAGCCACTGCAAACACTGTGACAAGCCTGGTCACACCGCTGATGAATGCTGGAGAAAAGCCGGAGCGTGTCTGCGCTGCGGAAGTCGTGAGCATCGCATACCCGAGTGCCCGATGCTGAAAGAAAATGAGAAGCGCACTGCTATGCCTAAGAAACAGGGCAGGCTGCAAGCCCTGCACAATGAAGAAACCATCGAGGAAGGTGGCGTGGTAGAAGGTACCCTGCAAGTCTTTTCTTTGCCCATTTGTGTTATTTGATACTGGAGCTACTCATTCATTATATTCAACACTTTGCTGATACCCTGACTGCAAAACCTACAACCATGGGTTGTGAATTCTCTGTCACAACACCCTTGGGGGAGAAGGAGAAACTAAACCAATACTTTCCATCTGCCGATGTAATGATCGGAGACCATAACCTAAAGGCCGACCTGGTATGTATGTCCATGGAAGGGTATGATGTCATATTGGGAGCCGACTGGTTGTCCACATATGGGGCAAGCGTCGATTGTAAGAAAGGAAGGGTGACGTTTAGTGACTTTCCTAAATTAGCATTCACTGGGATTAGACATAAGAAGCGGATGTCTCTAGTCTCCGCCTTAAAAGCCCATAACATGATAAGGAAAGGATGTTTTGCTTTCCTTGCGGCCGTCATAGTCGAAAAGAAGGGTTCAAAAATAGAAGACATCCACATAGTCCAGGACTACCCAGATGTATTCCCTGAAGACTTACCCGGAGTTCCCCCTGAACGTGACGTCAACTTCGCCATTGAGTTGACTCCTGGAGCTGCCCCGGTATCACGTCAACCGTACCGGATGTCGCCTGCCGAATTGAAAGAACTAAAAGCACAACTGATGGAGCTGCTAGAGAAGGGGTTCATCAGACCAAGTACCTCCCCTTGGGGAGCACCTGTGCTATTCGTCAAGAAGAAGGATGGGTCGATGAGACTATGCATCGACTATCGTCAACTCAACCAATTGACCATCAAGAACAAGTACCCATTGCCTAGGGTCGATGAACTATTCGACCAGATATTGGAGCCCAATACTTCTCCAAGATCGACCTTCGATCTGGTTATCATCAAATGAGGATCAAGGATGACGATATCTTCAAAACAGCTTTCAGGAGCAGGTATGGACATTACGAATTTATTGTTATGCCTTTTGGTCTAACCAATGCTCCTGCAGCCTTTATGCAACTCATGAACAGCATATATCGGCCATACCTTGACAAATTTGTGGTCGTCTTCATCGACGATATCCTCATATATTCAAAGACCAAGGAAGATCATGAAGAACACTTGAGGACCGCACTGCAAGTCTTACGAGACAAAAAACTATACGCAAAATTAAGCAAGTGCGAGTTCTGGCTCGAAGAAGTGTCTTTCTTGGGCCATGTCATATCAAAGGACGGCATCTCTGTTGATCCTTCCAAAGTCTAAGCTGTACTCAACTGGGAGAGACCAACCAATGTCACAGAAATTAGAAGCTTCTTAGGACTGGCTGGATACTACAGGCGGTTCATAAAGGACTTCTCTAAGATCGCCGTACCACTCACGCGTCTGACACGAAAGGAGAATCCCTACTCCTGGAGTAAAGAGTGTGAGAAGAGTTTCCAAACTCTCAAAGACTGCCTTACCTCAGCACCCGTTCTCGCTCTACCAGTAGAGGAGAAAGTTTCTCTGTCTATACTGATGCCTCAGGAATTGGGCTAGGCTGTGTACTAATGCAAAAGGAGAAGGTCATCGCCTATTCCTCAAGGCAATTGAAGACGCATGAAGTCAACTACCCTGTGCATGACTTAGAGTTGGCTGCCGTGGTCTTCGCATTAAAAATTTGGAGGCACTATCTCTATGGTGAGCAATTCATTGTCTATTCAGATCATAAAAGTCTAAAGTACCTATTCTCCCAGAAAGAACTCAACATGAGGCAGAGAAGATGGTTAGAATATCTAAAAGACTTCAATTTCAACATCCAGTACCATCCAGGTAAGGGAAATGCCGTGGCTGATGCTCTTAGTAGAAAGCCAATGGCATCTATCGCAAATCTAGTCCTTGGCGAGATGCAATTACTTGAACAATTTGCGAGGCTAGACTTAAATATTGAACATAGGGATGATCATGTTTTGATTGCCAATCTCAAGATCCAATCTGATCTGCTGGAGGAAATCAAGATGCAACAGGACAACGATCCATTCTTGGTTCGTGTCAAGGAAACCTTAGCGGACAGACCGGATTTTGCCATAACTGAAGATGGAAGGTTAGTATTCCAAGATAGAACTTGTGTCCCAGACAACGAAGCCCTAAAAAGGAAACTAATGGATGAAGCTCATCAAACTAAGTACACTATTCATCCGGGAGGTACCAAAATGTATCAAGACATGAAAAGAACATTTTGGTGGCCGAATATGAAGAGGGAAGTAGCCGAGCATGTAGCTCATTGCCTCACATGTCAACAAGTGAAGGCAGAACATATGCGCCCGGCCGGTGTACTCAGACTACATTATATGTCAAGGAGATCGTGCGGTTGCACGGTATTCCTCATCTATTATCTCAAATCGAGATCCAAGGTTCACCTCTCATTTTGGAAAGGTCTGTAAACTGCCCTTGGTACGAAGCTTAATTTTAGTATTGCCTTTCAACCACAGACTGATGGGCAAACTGAGAAGACAAATCAAATTGTAGAAGACATGTTAAGAGCCTGCATTATAGATTTCAATGGTCGTTGGAATGAACACTTACCCTTGATTGAGTTCGCCTATAACAACAGTTACCATGCGAGTATTAAAATGGCACCATTTGAAGCACTTTATGACAGGAATTGTAGATCTCCTGTGTACTGGAATGAAGTGGGAGAACAACAATGGTTAGGACCTGACATGGTACAAAGTACAACCCGGGATATATAGATGATATGAGATCGACTCAAGATTGCTCAGTCTAGATAGAAGAGCTATGTTGATAAGAGAAGACGGGATCTGGAATTTCAAATAGGATATCATGTGCTGCTGAAGGTATCTCCTACCCGTGGTATTCAAAGATTCGGAGTGAAAGGAAAACTTATTCCAAGATTCATTGGTCCTTTCGAAGTACTTGAAAGGATTGGTGAAGTTGCTTACAGACTGGCCTTGCCGCCAAATTTGGCAAGTGTGCACAATGTCTTCCATGTCTCCATGCTTAGAAAGTATGTGTACGATCCTACACATGTCATTCGCCATGATGATCTGGTGTTAAACAAGGACATGACGTATGAAGAGAAGCCGATCAAGATACTGGAACGGAAGGTACAACAACTCAGAAATCGTCCCATTCACGTGGTGAAGGTCTTAAGGAATAACCGCGGAGTGGAAGAAGCCACATGGGAACCAGAAGGAATTATCAGACGCAACTACCCTGATCTATTCGGTAACCCATTCTCTCCTGTAAGGTCACATGAATTTGGGGACCAAATTCTTTTAAGAGGGGAGGATGTAGCAACCTGAATTTTTGAGAAAAATAAAAATTTAAATAATAAATTAAAAACTCAGCTAAAGTGATATTCAATGAAAAGAGTATTAAATAAAACCCATTAAATGGAAAAGAGTAATGGGCTTTGCTTAATGGATCCTCTAGAACTTATTAGGTCAAAATATGAATTTACAAAGGGAGAATAATAAGAAAATACCCTAAATTCGGAGTTTAATTATCTCCTAATTGGAAAGGGGTTATTAAAGCAATAAAAGTGGCAATTAGAGTTGGAATTGGATTCCTAAACCTACTCCATATAGTCTAGCACGAATTTAGATCTCATCCTAACATAAATAGAGGTTGGAAAGCAAGGAAGGAAGGTTGGAGTTAGGAAATCTCGTAATTAAAGAGCAATTAGAATAGAAGTAGGAATAGGAACCCATACATGCATAAATACACATCTTAAACCCTCTTGGCCGACCCTAGCTCGTTGCCAAAGGTTCTTGGACGTGGAGAAGAGGCCAAGGAGGAGGAGAAATCGAGGAGAGGAAGATCCATCAAGCTTCTTCCTTCGTTCTTGGAGTTCTAAGCCCTAGAAGATAAATCGAGTCAAAGGTAGGCATTCTCATGAGCAAAATTAAATTAAACTCGTCTGTAGGTAGTTCCAATCACCAGGAACAAAAGCCCTCTTGATTCCCTCTTTATCATCGAGCCAATCTTTTGTTCTTGATTTTAGAAGATCCGCAAACATGATAACTCCGAGACATCATGTTTAATTCAAATCTCTATGAATACTTGATCCCATGCTACAAAATTCTTGTTGTAGATACTTCATGTTGTTAGGGATCCTTTGCCCCTAAAAGCCCTAAATTTATCGAGCATGTTGATCGAATTTAATCGATCTTTCTTTCTGTGCCATGTTCTGAATAACTCGTTCTTTCTCATGTTCAAACCCTATATGAACCATGCTTTCTCTCTAATTCCAATTTACTGGAAGTACCCTTACATGTCTACTTTAATTTTCAACTTGTTTCGTGATTTTTCATCGACTATGTAATTAGTTATGATTTTTCAAAGTACCATGTGTCCAAATAAGTCAAGTTAGCACGCAATCCGAAGTAGAACATTGTTCCCGCTCGAACTCAGGTGAAGTACCTGGGAATGCGACGGCTCGACACGTCGCGTTCTCAGAGCCGTCACGACCATCATCTTGTCGCGTTCTGAACGCGACAAGAGACCACGTCGCGTTCTAACCGCCTTAGCAGACAGCCCTGTCTCGACCCATACTGGACCCTGTCGCGTTCCATCATGACCCTGTCGCGACCCTTACATGGGTACGTCGCGTTCACAGGATTTTTCATGAAAACCAATAAAATTTATTGCTCTCACTTTCTACAATATTCTTACGCCTTTTTAACAGTCATACACGCAGTAAAAACACCTATTTTAATGGAGCTATATTAAATGCTTTAAAATACATATTCACGACTTCTTTTCTATCTATGATTTCTCTTACACATGCACACACATGAACCATCCATATATGGCTGAAATCTGGCATAGAATATCTCATAATGTATCAGGTAATTTATTGCAATAGAGTATATTAATTGCCCTATTTTAAAGGACTTGTATTCGTTTCTTGCGTTGTTTATATACTGATATCGACGCTCCACTGTTCTAGAATTCCTCTAGAACGTCGAGTACCTATTTTATATACACACTTTACTTGGCTTATGGTGAACTCTCCGTCGGATATTCCTTTCACCGGACTAGGGAACCCTTGCACAAGGCCTCCTAAGTCTCCTCTGATCATGGATTCCCACATGGTCGACGAGCCGGTTGTATCCTAACACCCATTACACCTTAGGGATCGATATGATCCAAACGGCTATTAGAAGTTCGCTCTTACCTTGAATTATGTCGGACCTCTGGACTTGTGCATAACATGGCCAGCGGGAAGATCTTGAATTCCACCTGACTACCAATACGACGTGCGCGTGTTGTGCAACTGTTACCATCGCCTGTTTACTCGTTGTTTTACGTGTTGTACCCTTAGCTCTCATCTATACTCTACTCGCTCGTCTATTCACGTTCTCTCTACTATCTCGTATATTCATCTAGTGATCTTAACTATTCTTGGTACTCTATATTGGCCATTGACTGATTGTCTAAAGATACAATATAACCAATGCCTGGCAATATATAAAGGGCCCGATCTAGACCTGGGATGTGCGCCCGAAAGTGCTAGTGCCTATGGGAGTTAAATGATCAGAGTGTTTGGCATTACACTCAAGTGCTATCTATCTCGACTATCTATATGACAATCAAAACACAAAATGTGCTATACTCTCTCGTTGTCTAGAATGACAAACAAGTGCTATACTCGTCGTGCTATTATTATACTTGTGCTAGTTGTGCTATGGCCATCCTGCTATTCATGCTATACTCGATACCTGTGCTATTTTTGGAAACTATACTCGATCTCGTGCTATTGTGCTATCTCTTGCTATATTTTGACTCTCTTGTACCTGCTATCTTTAGATACTCTGCCATTAAATGCGTTAATTATTTAAAGCCTGCTTGAGCCTGAGATTTAAGTCCTACTGGGCGTTATCGCTGACCCTACGTTATTTGATGTTGTGTTCTCAGGTGAGACCGAGGATGACACATACACTCACGAGGAAGGGAATGACAAAGAGTGAAGCCAGGAGTACCCTTGAGTTATTATGTTATCTTAGAGTTGTAGTTAGTTATTTCCTTTTATTGCAATGTAATTGGGCCCTATAGAATGGCTCTGATATTAGTGGTTGTAACTAGACATTTGAAAAGTTATTAATGAGAAAGATTTACTTTAGTATTATTCAATGTGTAATGGTTTGATGTCTAGTACTCGCTCTATACCTTTTCTTGCAACTGCCTTCGCGCTCCGATATTCCGCGTCGGGGCGTGACATAGCTGATATGCACCTTATGTAGTATCGGATAATGCTATGATGGTTGAATATTTTATTCGGGGTTTGAGAGAAGAGTTGCAGAATGCGGTAATACCGTTAATGTGTAGATCAGTTGAGGAAGCAGCCAAGAGAGCAGCTACTCTTGAGAGGTCTATTCGGGCTCGTCAGGCAAGTGGGTCAGGTTCGGGTAGTTTTCAGCTACCTCAGCAGGCAGCAGGAGTTAGTAGGGGAAAGGCTCCAGCAGGACCTTCTTCTTCAGGTTTTGGTAAGTGGGGTCAGAAATTAAAGCAAGTATTCAAGGGCAAAGGAAGAGGAAGAGGGGGTCGTCAGCAGTTTCAGCAGGGGCGTGGTTATACGCCAGAGGTAGAAGAATCACAGCAGAGTACTGCTAGGCAACCTACTATTCCACCAGGTTACAGATGTTATAATTGTAATCAGCCAGGGCATTTGATCCGCAATTACCCTTATCCAAGAGAATATGGGTATGGTAGAGGTGTTCAGCAGCAGCAGCAACCCCAACAGCCTTTAGTAGGTCGTGGTGGAGGTGTACCGCAGCAGCGAGGTAGAGGTCAGGTTATGGCTATCACCCATGCCCAGGCGGAGGCATCAAATATGATAGAAGGTATTATACCTAATTATGATTATTCAGCAAGAGTTTTATTTGATTCGGGTGCCTCTCATTCTTTTATTTCCGAAGAATTCCTGAATTGTATGACTCAACCTTTGGAAGAAAAGTCTTGTGAGTTGGTAGTGGAGGTTCCTTCTGGTGAGTTTATGCTCACTTCGAGCTACATATATGAAGCTCCTGTTGTGATTGGAGGGAACCAGATGCCGGGACGGTTATATGCCCTGCAATTGATAGATTATGACATTATTTTGGGAATGGATTGGCTTGAGACCTATGGAGCAATGTTAGATTGCAGAAAGAAAAGGATCAGGTTTTGTCATCCTAATGGTGCGGCGTTTAAATATCAAGGTATGCCTTTTTGTACTCCTAAGTTTATAATTTCTGGAATTAGAGCTAGAAAGTTGATAAATGCAGGATGTGTGGCTTATTTAGCTTCACTAAGTCTGGTAGAGGCTAGTCAGTCAGTGGAGACAGTTCCCATGGTTAGGGAATTTTCCGATGTTTTTCCTGAAGATTTGCATAGTTTAGCTCCACACAGAGAGGTGGACTTTACTATTGAGTTGCTGCCAGGTACCATGCCGATCTCTAAAGCACCATATCGGATGGCACCAGCAGAGCTTAAAGAGTTGAAAAAGCAATTAGAAGAGTTATTGCAAAAAGGGTTTATTAGACCGAGTCATTCCCCGTGGGGAGCCCCGGTGTTGTTTGTGAAAAAGAAAGATGGTAGTTTTCGCATGTGCATAGATTACAGGAAGTTGAATGATGTGACCATTAAGAATAAGTACCCATTACCGAGAATAGATGATATGTTTGATCAGTTGCAGTCAGCAAAGGTATTTTCTAAAATTGATTTGAGATCTGGGTACCATCAGTTAAGAATTAAGGAGGAAGATATAGATAAAACAGCATTTAGAACCAGATATGGTCACTATGAGTTTGTGGTTATGCCATTTGGGCTAACCAATGCTCCTGCAGCTTTTATGGATCTGATGAATAGGATCTTTCATCCGTATTTAGATCAATTTATTGTGGTCTTTATAGATGATATTCTGATTTATTCAGCATCTGAAGAGGAGCATGCAACACATTTGAGATTTGCCTTGCAGTTATTAAGAGATAATCAGTTGTTTGCCAAATTCAGTAAGTGTGAATTTTGGTTAAAGGAAATTCAGTTCTTGGGCCATGTCATATCAGTTGAGGGAGTGGCAGTTGACCCAAGTAAAGTGGAAGTAGTGATTAGATGGGAAGTGCCTAAGATAATTACTGAAATAAGAAGCTTTTTGGGGTTAGCAGGCTATTATAGGCGTTTCATTCAAGATTTTTCTAGAATTGCGGCACCCATGACTAGGCTGACTAGAAAAGGTGTGCCATTTGTATGGTCTGGTGAATGTCAAAGAAGTTTCATGGAATTAAAGAAGAGGCTTACAGCAGCACCTGTATTGACATTACCAATAGGTAATGGTGGTTTTGTTGTATATACAGATGCATCTAGAAGGGGGCTTGGCGCAGTGCTAATGCAGCATAGCAAGGTAATTGCTTATGCGTCCAGGCAATTGAATCCAGTAGAAGAGAATTACCCCACTCATGATTTAGAGCTAGCAGCAATTGTGTTTGCCTTAAAGATATGGAGGCATTATCTTTATGGTGAAAGATTTGAAATTTTTACAGATCATAAAAGTTTAAAGTATATCATTTCCCAAAAAGATTTGAATCTCCGTCAGCATAGATGGGTGGAGTATTTAAAAGATTATGATTTTAGTTTGTCTTACCATCCGGGTAAGGCCAATGTGGTGGCTAATGCCCTAAGCAGAAAAGCATACTTAAGTCAAATGATGATCAAGGAATGGAAATTGTATGAGGAGATAGCAGAAAACTCCCTATATGTGCCAAGTAGTCAGCGACGAGCAATATTAGCTAGCAGTGTTGTGGAGCTGTCGCTGTATTGGCAAATTGTTGAGGCTCAAAAAGCAGATGTGAATTTAGCTGAGATTGTGAAGATGGAAGGAGTTACCATTGATCATAACTGTGTAGTCAGGCTCAGAGGCAGGTTATTTGTGCCAGCAGAAAGAGAAGTAAAGTAGAGAGTATTAGAAGAGGCCCATAAATCCCGGTACACTATTCACCCAAGCAGTACCAAAATGTACCAGGACTTGAAGAAGCATTTTTGGTGGCCTCATATGAAAAAGGAAATAGCAGAATTTGTTGCAAGATGTGCAATTTGTCAACAGATTAAGGCAGAGCATCAGAAGCCTAGAGGTCTATTGCAACCATTACCTATTCCGCAGTGGAAATGGGATGATATTGCCATGGACTTTGTACCAAGTTTGCCAAGGTCAGCAGCAGGACATGATGGAATATGGGTATTTGTTGACAGATTAACCAAAGTGTGCATGTTGGTAGCAGTGAGTATGTCTTGGATAGTGGACAGATTAGCGAACGTTTATGTTGATAGAATTATTCTACTGCATGGTATTCCGAAGACTATTGTGTCTAATAGAGATCCAAGGTTTACTTCTGGTTTTTGGAGAAGTTTGCAAAGAGTAATTGGCACCGAGTTGAGATATAGCTCAGCTTATCATCCCCAGACGGATGGTCAGACAGAGAGGACTATCCAGACAATTGAAGACATGTTGCGAGCTTGTTGTTTAGTTTGGGGAGGTAGCTGGGAGCATCATTTAAGTATGGTTGAGTTTACCAGTCTTGGGATGGCACCATATGAAGCTCTAGATGGAAGGCCATGTAGAACCCCATTGAACTGGCATGAAGTGGGGGAAAGGCAAATGGTGGGTCCTGAATTAATTCAGCAAACCACGGAAATAGTGAAGCTCATTAAAGAAAAGTTGCAGGCAGCGCAAAGTAGGCAGAAGATTTATGCCGATAATCGAAGAAGACCACTTCATTTTGAAGTGGGAGACTTTGTTTTTCTAAGAGTTTCCCCTAGTAAGGGTATTATGAGGTTTGGAAAGACCAGAAAGTTGAGCCTGAGATATGTGGGACCCTTTCAGGTATTAGAAAGAATTGGGGAAACAGCTTATAGACTTGATTTGCCAGCTGACTTTGCAGATGTTCATGATATTTTTCATGTTTCTATGTTAAGAAAGTGCATTGAAGATCCAACGCAGATAATCAGTTACCAAGGTGGTGACTTGAGACCGGATATGACAATGTCAGAGTATCCAGTGCAGATTGCTAGTCGTAAGACAAAGAAGCTGAGAAATAAAGAAATTGAATTAGTCAAGGTGAGATGGGAGAATAGGTTGGGTGGTGCGGATACCTGGGAATTAGCCGAGGAAATGGCTAAAGGATATCCTTACTTATTTGAGTAAGGTTTTGCATTTCTTTTTAGATGATAGTACTTGTAAATATGTGTGATGAAACTTCTTGTATTTAAGTTATGAATTTTGAGGTCGAATTTCTTTTTAGATGATAGTAATGTAACGTCGCGCATTTTTCGGATCTTCGTGGATCCTGTGTTTAGTGGTTGTGATGGCTATCGTGAGGCCAATGTGGTTTGTGTGTGGTACGTGTGCGTGTTTCAAGGGCTTATTGGGTCGATAGTCTGGGCCTGCAGCACCCTAGTATCCTCAGCCTGTCATCGCGACAGGGAGGAGTGTCGCGTTCTGAACGCGACCGAGGTGATCGTCGCGTTCTGGTGACCGCCATGGGGCGTTGATCGTCTGCATGTTCGCCACGTGTAGCGCACTGAGCGGCAGGCAGGAAGGCGACGCCTAGATCCGTCGCGATCAGGTCGCGACACGACGATACATTGCATTCCCAACCGCTGGGTGTTTTTAAGAAACCCCAGCCGGACAGAACTACAGTGAGTTCTGCTCGGCCAGGGGAAGGGGAGCTGCGGCGATTTTTGCGGGAATTCGAGGTTTCGGCATGATCGTGATGTGGGAAGCTCGCGTGGAGCGAGAGAAACACCGGGGGAGCGTGGTATCGCGTGTTCTTCACGAGGTAGGGTGACTCCTCCCGTTTCCGGGGCGAGAATCGGGTGGAATGCAGGGTTTGATCAGTTTAATGCTTTCTACACAATAGATATCATGCCTAGGAACCCATTAAAGCATGAAAAACACTGATTAAGGGTGGTTTGCATGGTGTGGGTTGGTAATCCGTGGAGGGGATCCTGGATTAGGGTTTCCGTCTACTAAGGCGACGGAACCCCCTGTTGCGATCAGGTGGCGGGCCGACCCGTCGTGTTTAGGTTGTGAACGCGACTTGTTTGTACGTCGCGTTAATGTGTTGAAGGTGACCTATCGGACTATCGCGTTATGAAGGCGACACAAGTCCATGTTGCGACCACAGCCGAGTGGTCTGAATGTGCATGATTTATGTGATATAATTATCTAGTTGTTATTATTCGATGTATTTGGTAATACCGTGTGGTGCATTTGCACCCGTGGCGCTCTGGGAGCGCATGTTTTCGAGGCTAGTATAATGGTTACGTAGCTAGCTAGTGGTTTGTGCGTTGGCGTGGTATGCACGCGAGTTGCACTATGTT
Source organism: Colocasia esculenta (assembly GCA_014218235.1). Classification (NCBI taxonomy): domain Eukaryota; kingdom Viridiplantae; phylum Streptophyta; class Magnoliopsida; order Alismatales; family Araceae; genus Colocasia; species Colocasia esculenta. The sequence goes on from CM024756.1 coordinate 6,439,281, forward strand.
CACGTGTTGTGTGTTGGGTTTTCCATATATCATGTTTTGATGATCACATTAACATCCTTGAACATTGATTTAATGCAAAATTGATGTGCTAACTAACATGAAAAATACATGAAAGTGATTGAGTTAAACATTTCCAAATCATACAATGTATATCACTAACAATGTGTTTGCATGTAGGTGCACAAGCATGAAAGATGAAGCATTGAAGAGGCATTGAAGAGTTGAGCAAAAGGCACAAAAAAATATGTCAAAGAGGTGCATCTGTCGACAGATGAAGTGTACCTGTCGACAGATTCAGACAGTGATCCCCAGACAGAACTCAGGTTTGCATGTCTGAGTGTATCTGTCGACAGATGCATTGTACCTGTCGACAGATCCATACAGTCTTCCCCAGACAGAACTCAGGTTTGCATGTTTGAGTGTATCTGTCGACAGATGCATTGTACCTGTCGACAGATTCATACAGTCAACCCAGGACAGAACTCTGTGTTCTATCCCTGAGTCTGTCTGTCGACAGATGCAAGTGCACCTGTCGACAGCCGACGGAAACTTCAGAATTTGGGTTTCCAAATCCGGCCCCACTTGGGTGTTTCCTTCCTCCACGACCCCCACCTTTACCTAACACTATATAAGCATCCTTTTGGTGCCAATTTCGCAGAGAGCAGCCTCCCATCCAAGAGCCTCCAAGGGACCAAGAGGAAAATCCCCAAATTGCTGCTCTGCTTCAACCTTCCGCCCAGATCATCGTGGAATCACCATCTATGCGGAGCTGAAGCCGGATCGTCATCAATTCAACCTTCTACGTCGATCAATCTACATCCAATCGAAGTTTGAAGAGCGTTTGGACGATCCACGAGAAGAATTCCAACCGGATTTGTTCCCTAATTCCTAATTCTTCTCCATTTCATAATTTCCATTCCATTGTGTGTGTGTGGTTGTGTTTCGAGCATCCCTTGTGCTTGATTCACGTATTCTTGGTTGTTCTGATCGTGCTTCATCAGACAACGTGTGTGTGTTTGAGTTGTAGTGTTGAATTCGCTCATAAGCAGTGTTTCTGCGTGTGTGTGTGGACGGTGGATGTAGGATACACGAGTTGTGTACTCCGAACCACCTTAAATCATCGTGTTCTGTGGTTTGTTCGCTTTTTGCGATAGATGATTGGTAGGCACGGTGTTCATACGCACGTTTGATTCCCTGTTCTCATTTAGATCAACTCAAGCGGTCTCATACTTAATCGAATTCTAATCAAGTTTCATTAAGATCGCCGTAGCATCGAAAAGAACCCATCAATAGTTTAAAATTGCCGTAATCTATTCAACCCCCCCCCTTCTAGATTCCGTACTGTGTATTTCCGCATAACCCTTCAATTGGTATCAGAGCGGGTTTCTCCGATTTACAGTTTTCGTAATTTGATCTAACGATCAGGAGATTCTCGATCTTATGGATTCTAGCAAAGGGTATATGGCCGAGGGACATTCAGTGACCAGGCCACCCTATTTTGATGGCACTGACTATTCTTATTGGAAAAATCGCATGCAGGTATTCTTGAGAGCTCAAAATTACGAGCTATGGAAGATAGTTAGCAAGGGACCATACGTGTTGCCCGAGGATGAAGACACCTGGACGAAAGACCAAATAGCGAAAGGAACTCTCAACTGGAGCGCACTAAACATGATGCAATGTGCGGTGCATCCAAAGGAATTTGCAAGAGTCTCCACATGCTTAACAGCAAAAGAGATGTGGGACAAACTTGAACTCATTTACGAAGGTACGTCCGAGGTAAGGGAAACTAAAGTTAGCATGTTAGTGTCTGAATATGAAATGTTCAAAATGAAAACCGATGAAAACATATCAGACATGTTTGCTAGATTCATGATAATCGTTAACGGGCTAAAAGGTCTTAAGAAGGAATACTCTGAAAGTGACTTAGTAAGAAAGATCCTTCGTTCTCTTACTTCATCTTGGAATACTAAGGCCACTGTCATTGAGGATTCCAAAGACCTTTCCAAAATGAAATTGGATGAACTAATTGGCTCTTTAATGACATATGAAATCAACATTAAAAGAAAAGAGTTAGAAGAAAATCCTAGGAAGTCAATTGCTCTAAAAGCATCAAATAAAACATCAACAAGTTCCAAAAATCCATTCAACAAGATAGTGATGAGCAAGAAACGTCTAGTGAGAGTGATGATGATGAAATGGCAATGCTCACTAGACAATTCAAGAAATTTCTCAAGTTCAAGAGGAGAGACACAGGTAACTCCAAACCCTTTCCTAAGAAAAATTTTTCACAGAAATATGAGTCCAACAAAAAATCTGACATTGTTTGTTATGAATGCAAGAAACAGGGGCATATGAGAGGAGAATGCCCAGAACTCAAGAAAAAGCTGAAGAAAGAAAAATTCACCTCCAAAAGGACCAAAGCAATGTTGGCCACCTGGAGTGATGAAGATGAAGATGAAGATGCACAAGAAACATCTGGTGATGAAGAAGTGAAATGCTTGATGGCAAGGAGTGATGACTCCAGTGAGGTAAACTTCTCATTTGATAATTTCACTGCAAGTGAATGGGAGGAAGCATACACCACTTTATTTGAAAAATTTCGTGAATATAGATCTGAGAATAGAGCATTAAAAAGGAAATGCAACTCCCTTGTGCATGATAAGAACAATGATGAACGAATTGCATTCTTAACAAAAGAATTAGAAATGATGAAAATTGATGAAAAGACTCATAATGAAGAAATGGATTGCCTGAAAATGAAATTGCAAGAAACACAAAAAGAAAAAGACTGTTTAAGTCATTCTATTGAATTCCTTCAAGAAGAACAATTAGAAACAAAGAAAAAATTGGAACAAACTGAAAAGGAATTGAAAGCAAAATCTGCGGACTTAATAAAATTTGTGAAAGGGAAGCAAAATCTAGATGCAGTTTTGGGCACCAAAATACATGTAACCAAGCATGGGTTAGGATATCAACCAGTCAAACAAAAGAAAATAGGAGAATCACTGATCACCTCCTTCATTGATCCTAGCCCAAGCACAAGCAAGCATGCTCCCACAAAGCATAATTCAAGAAAGTCTCAGACCAAGCCAATACTACACAAACAAAATATTCCCAACAAACAAAAGAAAAAGCCACCTGTCGACAGATACAATGGTGCCTGTCGACAGACAAGAACAGTTTCAATGGATAAACAGTCTATCAAGCAACAGAAAATTGAAAAGAAAATTCCTTCATGCAATGTGTGTAAAAAGATTGGTCATGATGAAAAACAATGTTGGAATAATCCAAAGAAACAAAAAATCAAACAAGTTTGGATTCCTAAACATCTACTTTGTTGCATGAATGAAATTTTGGGACCCAAAGTAATTTGGGTACCAAAACCTCTTGTCTGATTCACATTTGCAGGAATGCCTAGCAGCCCAACATCAAAACAAATGGTACTTGGATAGCGGCTGCTCGAGGCACATGACGGGCGACAAAGGTAAATTCTGTTTCCTAGTGGAGAAAGACGGAGGACAAGTCATTTTTGGAGGCAACAACAAAGGTCAAATCATTGGCACAGGTAATGTTGGTAAGTGTACCTCCAATTCAATTGAAAATGTACTGTTGGTTGATGGCCTTAATCACAATTTGCTTAGCATAAGTCAATTATGTGATAGAGGTCACAACGTCATTTTTGAATCAAATTCATGTCAAATTGTTGATAAAGAAACAGGAAGTGTAAAATTTTCTGGAAAAAGAGTGAATAACATTTACTTAGTTGACTTAGATGATCCAGAGAATGACAACTTGTGTCTTGTTGCAAATAGACAGGATGAATTGACCTTGTGGCATCGTAGGCTTGGCCATGCGAGCTACAACGTGTTGCACAAGATCATGAAGCTCAAATTGGTAAGTGGACTTCCTGATATTTCTTTTAGCAACAATGAAAGTTTTTGTGATGCATGTGCACAGGGAAAACAGACCCGGAAGTCTTTCAAATCTAAAGCACCGGTAAGCACATCTAAACCATATGAATTGTTGCACATGGACCTTTTTGGACCAACTAGAACTCTAAGTCTCAATGGCAAACGTTTTGGTTTTGTCATTGTAGATGATTTTTCTAGGTTCACTTGGGTCAAATTCTTGGCACACAAAAGTGAAACACTTACAATTTTCCAAGAATTCTTTAACAAGATTGAGCATGGCAATGTGAATAAAATATGCTCAATCCGCACCGATCACGGGGGAGAATTTGATAACAATGCATTTTCTGATTTTTGCAGGCACCAAGGGATTGAACATCTGTTCTCTTCCCCAAGGACTCCAGAACAAAACGGAGTAGTGGAGAGGAAAAACAGAACCTTGGTGGAAATGGCTCGCACTCTTCTGGTTGAAGGCCAACTCTCCAAAAGATTTTGGGCAGAAGCAGTGAACACTTCGTGCTACATTCTAAACAGAGCCATGGTAAGACCTGTGATAAAGAAAACCCCCTACCAGTTGTTGAAAGGTAAGAAACCCAACCTTGGGTACTTCCGAGTTTTTGGCTCAAAGGTATTTATTCATAACAATGATAAATCTGATTTAGATAAGTTTGAAGCCAAAAGTGATCAAGGTGTTTTTCTAGGCTACTCAGAACACTCTAGGGCATATAGGGTGTTTAACAATAAAACACGCACTGTGGAAGAAACTCCACATGTCATCTTTGATGAGACTTATGCCAAATCTAACTGTTTGAATATTAACAGGACTGAAAAAGAGGATGAAGGAACATCACTTAAGGATCTTCAAGTCAAAGCCAAAGACAAATCTGAAGAAGATTCCAAGACCAAAGGTGGATATCTTCACAGGGACTACAGTGATGATGATGAAATTGCATTCAGAAAACAAGATGAAACACTTGAAGAGAATCAACCAGAAAGTGAACCTCCTGAAGATCAACACTCAGAAGATCAAATTCCTCAAGGACAAGATACTCCCGGCCCTTCAACAATCACAAATGTGAGGTACTCCAAAGATCACCCACTTGATGATGTGATAGGTAGTTTAACTGATTCTGTTCAAACAAGATCTCAAGTAAGAAAAATAATTGAACATGATCTTTTTGCTTTTGTTTCTCAAGTGGAACCTAAAAATGTTGAAGAAGCCTTAAAAGACAACTCATGGATTGATGCTATGCATGAGGAACTTGGTCAATTTCAAAGGAATAATGTATGGAGTTTAGTTCCTAAAACCCCTGAAATCTCAATCATAGGAACTAGATGGGTGTTTAGGAATAAACTTAATGAAGAAGGAAAAGTGGTCAGAAATAAAGCAAGACTCGTAGCAAAAGGTTATAGTCAAGAGTTTGGTATAGACTTTGAAGAGTCATTTGCTCCTGTAGCCAGGTTAGAAGCAGTTAGAATTTTATTGGCATTTGCATGCTCCCATAAGTTCAAACTTTATCAAATGGATGTTAAAACTGCTTTCTTAAATGGCTATATCAAAGAAGAAGTCTATGTCTCTCAACCACCAGGTTTTGAAAATTCTGAAATGCCTAACCATGTGTATAAATTGCACAAAGCTCTTTATGGTTTGAAACAGGCACCTCGAGCTTGGTATGATAGACTAAGCAATTTTCTGGTAAGCAAGAACTACTCAAGAGGTAAAGTAGACCAAACACTCTTCACTAAGAAGGTTCGCAATCACATAATTGTTGTTCAAGTTTATGTGGACGATATCATATTTGGTTCTACTAACCCTTCACTGTGTGAAGAATTTTCTAAACACATGCACAGTGAATTTGAGATGAGTCTAATGGGGGAGCTTCAATTCTTTCTTGGTTTGCAGGTGAAACAACATAAAGATGGATTCTTCATAAATCAAGAAAAGTATGTTAAAGAGCTTCTCAAACGATTTCAGTTTGAGCAAGCTAAACCGGCCTCCACCCCAATGAGCACAAGCATCAAATTAGAAAATGATGAGAAAGGTAAACCGGTAGATGCAAAGCACTTCCGAGGTATGATTGGCTCACTCCTTTATCTTACTGCAAGTAGACCGGATATTCAATTTAGTGTTTGCCTTTGTGCTAGATATCAATCTAGTCCAAAGGAAAGCCATTTAATTGCAGTCAAGAGAATTTTCCGATATCTCTCCGGAACATGCAATTTGGGTTTTTGGTATCCAGCCGGAAGTAGTTTTGATTTGATCTCATACTCTGATGCTGATTATGCTGGATGTAAAATTGATAGAAAAAGCACTAGTGGATATTGCCAATTACTTGGCGGTTGCATGGTTTCGTGGGCATCCAAGAAACAACACTCGGTTGCACTCTCCACTGCAGAGGCAGAATATGTCGCTGCAGGAAGTTGTGCAGCTCAAGTGTTGTGGATCAAAAGTCAGTTAGCTGACTATAATGTTCAAATTGGATGCACACCTATCCTATGTGACAACACAAGTGCTATCAACCTTTCAAAAAACCCTGTCCAACACTCAAGGACTAAACACATAGAAATCCGTCATCATTTCTTGAGAGATGAAGTTGCCAATAAAACCTTGGAACTTATTTTCATTCCCACAGAAAAACAATTGGCTGATATTTTCACCAAACCCTTGTCTGAAGACAGATTCACTTCCTTGAGAAGAGAATTGGGTCTGTGTAAAATGCAATGAAACTAACTATCCATATTGGAGTACATGCTCTTTATGTGTGAATGACTATGTGGTATATCAAATGGTGAACTGTGGAAGAACAAGTTCGGCTTGTTTGGAAACTATCATCATGCGTGAGAAATATTCTCCGCCAAGTATCAATAGTCCCATTTCATATAAAGGCCCTGTACTTCACATAGGATTCTTAGTTTCCTTACATTTTATCATGTTAACTCCATGAAACAATGTTCTTCTGTGACTATGTGCTTGTGTATAACATTCTTGAAATGAACATGTTTGCCTTATATCAAATGCTTATGTGAATCCTTGCTTGGATGTTGTGTCAACACGTGCACACACTATGGGGGAGTGAGTTAAGGGTAGATGAGTTTTTCTTGAGGAAACTCTTCATACATCTTCTTGTTGAACTCTCACTTCCTTGAACTCAATGTGCAATCAATCTGAAACCAAAAAAAATCCACTCTGTTCATATCTGTCGACAGACACATCCCATCTGTCGACAGATACAATCAGTCTTGTTCTGGCAGAAACTTCAATTCCTCAGTCTGTGTGCATCTGTCGACAGACAGACTTCTTCTGTCGACAGATACACCCATTCTTTTTTATTCTTCAACTCCTTCTTCATATGTGTCAAGAAAGTGTTCCTTACTTGATTTAAAGGTAAACCTTGGTCTGTTTGTGTGCATTATAACCCTTCATATCCACTTCATATCAAAGTCATGAACCAAGTCTAAATGTTGTTTGATGCATGACCTGATTAAGGTCTTTTTAGATCATTTTGAACACAATGAGCAAACCAAATGATTTTTAAACATCTCCTTTGAATAACTCCCTTGTCGTTGAACATGAATCTAAAATTGATTTGAAAAATCAGAAAGCTCTTGAATTTAATGTTCTACATTACAACTTGCCTAAAGAAATCTCATGTACTTGACAAAATAATAATAATAAAAAAAAAAGGGAGAAAAGCTACCTATTTCTTCGGTTCAATCAAATTTATATCTCTTTATGGGATGGAGGTAGAGCAATGATGAAAATGACTAAGTAACCGGGGACATGGGCATCACAAATGTCGGTCTTCGCGTCAAAAGGTTGTTTCATTATCTCTATACAATGGCTTGATGGACACTCACATTGAGTAACTGGGGGTATTGGCATCACAAATGTCTACCTTCACATGAAAAAGTGAAAGTGCTCCTCATTGCCACTCTTTTCCATCTTCGTTGCCTAAACCTTCTAAAATCACACCTGAAATAGAGTGAAGCCTCCGAAATTTCTTTCTGTCAAGTCCAATGTGTTTCTTCGGTAAGACGTTCTTGTGGCCATTTAATTCAATTGTCATCTGACTATCATCTCTATTTAAATGCATGTTTTTCTTCAACGGCCTTAATCAAAAGAGTTGTTTAATTTTCACTGGCTTTTGTGAAATGTGTTCCTCATGATCTAATTAAAGAACTTATCATTTCTAATTCAAAATCATTTTAGATTTGTGTCATGTCTTCATCTTAATGGATATGAATTTTTGTCTTGCACATACACCCATTTTGCCTTAAAACAACAAATGAACACTTGTCCCTTGAAAAATTTTGATAAAAATCCAGTTTTCACCAAAAAGGAGCTATCTGTCGACAGATAGACTTGCATCTGTCGACAGACGACGGCCCAGATCCGTTTTTTTTTGAAAACCCTCGCGCCGTTCACCTCCTTTTTGTGGGGCCTTCCTTTTAAAACCTTCCAAATCTATTCTAAGGCCGCCCACGACCCTTTCTCACCCCTACTCTCTTGTTCCCTCCTCCTTCTCTCCAAACCCCTCTCTTTCCCCCTCCAGGGCTCCGTCTCCGACAATCCTGCTGCTCCTCGTCTCGGATCCCTCCATTCTCCCTCTTCACATCAGTCTCATCCTTCCTCCTGTGATGGCACCCAAGTCGAAGCTTCCCGCTCGCCGTCGTCGCGCTCCGACGGACGCCGGAGAAAGCTCCAGGGCTCCTTCCGAACGCCGAAGCAAGCATCGTGAGGATCGGTTGCCGGAACTCATCGTTCCCCAAGGTCTCCATCTTATCCGACCCACCGGCACCTTCAAGAAGATTGTCCAATCCCGGTATGTGGACTTCGAGTCCCTTGCACCGATGTTCCCCTCTCTTCTACCCTACTTCGACACTCAAGGGTGGACATCCTTCTTGTACTCCCATCTCCAATACTCTCCCACTGCCGTCTCTGAGTTCTACAACAATCTAGGGCTTTCCGATCAGGGAGATCTCTACTCTTCGGTGAAAGGCACTCGTTTTCGCCTCACCGCCAATCTTCTCTCCACAGCCCTTGAAATTCCGAACTCAGGAGTTGAAATCTTCAACTACAATCCCTCTGCTTCTGAGTATTATGAGCTTTTGACATTGGAACCCTATGATGCTACCAAGGAGATTGCTCGTCTCAACGCCAACTCCTTTCCTCCCTTGATCCGGATGATCCATCACATCTTCACTACCTTGATCGTCCCGAAGGATGGAAGTCGAGAATTAGTCACCGAGGTCCACAAATCCTTGTTCATCTTTTTCCTCAAGTGTGACGAAATCAACCTACCAGAACTCATGATAAGCCTCATCCGTCGGTGTTTCTCTAACACCAAAAGATCAATGCCATATGCTTGCCCCATCACTTCTCTTCTTATTTTCCTTGGAATTTCTATCCCTCCAAGTGAGCTCATCTCACTAAAATCCCGAAGTGCCTTTGACCTCACTGCCGCCAACCGCATGGGCTACAAGATAGTAGACGGCGTCGTCACAAGGACTCTCAAGGGAAAGGAACCACAAGAAGCTGACATGTCAACTGGTGAAGAAGACAATGAAGATGATGAAGCAAATGACGGCACTGATGAAGACTCTCAGGATGAGCAAATGCCTGACCAAGCTCCAGAGGTTGATGGTGTACCTGTGCCTCCACAACAATCCATTCGTGATTACTTGGCACAAATCCATCAAGAAATGACCTCAGGATTTGCTCACATGACGTCACTCAACACTCTAGATGCCCGGCTTGACCACCTCTACTCCGAGAGAGATGGATCCCGTCACCCTCCTTCTGCTGGACATGACAATGAATAGAGGGTCTCAGGGTCATTAGAGGTCTTAGAGTCCTAGCTGGGAATTAGTCTCACTTGTCTTGTCTTGTCTTCTTTTGCTTGTTCATGCTATTTCCCCTTCTTTTGGTCTTTATCGAGTCATGTAATGTTTGTCAATGTACTGTGTAACTTCAATGATCAATCAATGCAAACACAGTTCTTGTTTATATTTGACTCCAAATGTGCTTAACTTGACTTCTTGTATGAATGTGCATAACTTCACTTTTGTATGTTGTCAAAAAGGGGGAGAACATCAATATATGCATCAATTGAATGTTTTTGTCATCATCAAAAAGGGGGAGATTGTTGGGTTTTCCATATATCATGTTTTTGATGATCACATTAACATCCTTGAACATTGATTTAATGCAAAATTGATGTGCTAACTAACATGAAAAATACATGAAAGTGATTGAGTTAAACATTTCCAAATCATACAATGTATATCACTAACAATGTGTTTGCATGTAGGTGCACAAGCATGAAAGATGAAGCATTGAAGAGGCATTGAAGAGTTGAGCAAAAGGCACAAAAAAATATGTCAAAGAGGTGCATCTGTCGACAGATGAAGTGTACCTGTCGACAGATTCAGACAGTGATCCCCAGACAGAACTCAGGTTTGCATGTCTGAGTGTATCTGTCGACAGATGCATTGTACCTGTCGACAGATCCATACAGTCTTCCCCAGACAGAACTCAGGTTTGCATGTTTGAGTGTATCTGTCGACAGATGCATTGTACCTGTCGACAGATTCATACAGTCAACCCAGGACAGAACTCTGTGTTCTATCCCTGAGTCTGTCTGTCGACAGATGCAAGTGCACCTGTCGACAGCCGACGGAAACTTCAGAATTTGGGTTTCCAAATCCGGCCCCACTTGGGTGTTTCCTTCCTCCACGACCCCCACCTTTACCTAACACTATATAAGCATCCTTTTGGTGCCAATTTCGCAGAGAGCAGCCTCCCATCCAAGAGCCTCCAAGGGACCAAGAGGAAAATCCCCAAATTGCTGCTCTGCTTCAACCTTCCGCCCAGATCATCGTGGAATCACCATCTATGCGGAGCTGAAGCCGGATCGTCATCAATTCAACCTTCTACGTCGATCAATCTACATCCAATCGAAGTTTGAAGAGCGTTTGGACGATCCACGAGAAGAATTCCAACCGGATTTGTTCCCTAATTCCTAATTCTTCTCCATTTCATAATTTCCATTCCATTGTGTGTGTGTGGTTGTGTTTCGAGCATCCCTTGTGCTTGATTCACGTATTCTTGGTTGTTCTGATCGTGCTTCATCAGACAACGTGTGTGTGTTTGAGTTGTAGTGTTGAATTCGCTCATAAGCAGTGTTTCTGCGTGTGTGTGTGGACGGTGGATGTAGGATACACGAGTTGTGTACTCCGAACCACCTTAAATCATCGTGTTCTGTGGTTTGTTCGCTTTTTGCGATAGATGATTGGTAGGCACGGTGTTCATACGCACGTTTGATTCCCTGTTCTCATTTAGATCAACTCAAGCGGTCTCATACTTAATCGAATTCTAATCAAGTTTCATTAAGATCGCCGTAGCATCGAAAAGAACCCATCAATAGTTTAAAATTGCCGTAATCTATTCAACCCCCCCCCTTCTAGATTCCGTACTGTGTATTTCCGCATAACCCTTCATTGTGGACAGTTGTTACTTGAGGTTTTGACTTTCACGTGGTTTGTGTGTGACGTGCAAGAGGTTCTGTGTGCATGGCAAGTAGTACGACGCCTACCATGGTTACCTCAACTAGTTGGGTGCCCCAGGTTCTCTGTGAGCCAGGCTATTAGCTCGGGGCCTTGTCCCGTACTTGTGCTGTACCATCGAGGTCTGTGTCGTCTATCCTGGACACCCTCACTCCTTTGTTTGAGTTGTACGTCCGGCTAAGGGAAAGACGACAGTGGGACAATGACTCTTGGTTTTTTTAGTCACTTGTAGCGCGCTCTTAGTTGGGGGTACGGACACCAGTTTTCGACACTGGTCCCCGACTAGTCCTTTTCCAGTGCCTTACTCTAGAGTGCTCCAGCTAGAGACCCTAGAAGTGCCAGGCATGGGCCTGCAGTTTGTGTCCGCAGGAGTGGTGTTTAGTTGGTCTCCACAGTTGTTTGACTTTTCCACGTGGAGCGGCAGCTGGACCTTTCGTCCGTGGTTGCGAGACTGAGAGGTAGACCTGTGTTAGTTTGTCCGAGTCAGTCACTGGTGTCGCGAACCAGTTCACGTGGCTCATGTGTGGCAGTCTCTACTGTAGCTCGTACACCTGTTTAGGTTTGTCGTTTATTTATTACAGTTGCTTTACGTAGTCGGCAAAGGGTGAGTACATTTACAGCTTTAATATCCTGCTTAGTTGTTCTATAAATTGCTAGCACAGTTTACTGCTTCCGTACCTATGTTTTGGTTTGCTCGGTGTTGGGGAGTTCCCTACTGAGATAGTGACTAGAGAGGCTCACACCTACCCCCCACAGGTGAGGGCGAGGAGGACGTTTCTTTACCGTCATCCAGTTCGGAGCCGCGTCGCAGCGGTGTTGGACCAGCACATCCAGCAGTGTAGTTTCTTTTCTCAGTTGTACTAGTTTACCTCGGGGTATGCCCCAGGCTCTTGTACTTTCTTATACTTTTGTTGAAATTTGGCTATGTAAATCTTGTACATTATATATGAGTTGGTGAATCATATATGTGATCAGGTGTGTTCCTTTATGTTTTCACGGACGTGTGTATGATATCCCTTGCGAGGCTTCGGCCCGTTCGCAGGAGGCGGACTCGGATCAAGTTCGTTAGTAGTTTAACGGGCTTGAACAAGGCATTCTATCACATCAAATCCCTCTGAGTGAAAATGTACTACAAACTCTAATGGTTGGTGAAGATCTCGAACGCTTCACCGGACAAATAGTGCCTCCACAACTTTTGAGCAAACACCACTGCTGCCAACTCTAAGTCATGGGTGGGGTAGTTCTCCTCATGCTTCTTCAGCTGCCGAGAAGTATAGGCAATGACCACACCATGCTGCATCAGCACTGCACCCAAACCTGACCTCGACGCGTCAGTGTAGACCACAAAACCTCCACTACCTGACGGCCAGACCAACACTGGTGTTGAAGTCAACCTCGTCTTCATCTCCTGGAAACTCCACTCGCAGTCCTCAGTTCAAACAAATATGGCCTCAAGTCTGGTCAATCTGGTCAACGGCTCTGCAATCTTGGAAAAATCCTGGATAAACCTCCTATAATAGCCTGCCAAACCCAGAAAGCTGCGAACCTCTAACACTGAAGTGGGTGCTCCCAAGACAACACTTCCTCAACCTTGGTAGGGTCCACTGCCACACCAAAACCTGAGATCACGTGCCCGAGAAAGTACACCTCCCTCAGCCAAAATTCGTACTTGTCGAACATGGCATAAAGTTGGTGACTCCGTAACGTCTCTAGCACGATCCTCAGATGCTCCTCGTGCTCCTCCTCAGAAGCCGAGTAGACCAAAATGTCATCTACAAAGATGACCACAAACCGATCAGGTACTCACTGAACACCCTATGCATCAAATCCATAAAAGTTGCGGGTGCGTTTGTGAGCCCAAATGGCATCACAACAAACTCAAGGGACCATACCTCGAACGGAAGGTTGTCATGCCAACATCAGACTCTCTGATCCTCAACTGGTAGTAGCCTGACCTTAAGTCAATCTTCGAGAACACTCTGGCTGACTGCAACTAATCAAACAAGTCATCGATCCTCGACAACGGATACTTGTTCTTCACTGTTACATGGTTCAGCTGCCTATAATCGATGCACAACCTCAAACTGTAGTCCTTCTTCCTCACAAATAGCACTGGCACTTCCCACGGTGAACGACTCGGACGGATGAAACCCAGCTCAAGCAACTCCTGCAACTGGCGCTTCAGCTCGTGCAACTCAGCCGGAGCCATCCAGTAAGGTGCCTTAGACAAAGGCATCATGCTAGAGAAAAGCTCAATGGAGAACTCTACCTCCCGCTCAGACGGTAACCCAGGTAGATCCTCCAGAAAAATATTAGAGAACTCACAAACAACAGGCACATCAAAAACTGACGACCCGCTAGGCTCAGAAGAACAAACAGAAGCAAGATATACTACACAGCCATTGCGGATCAAATGACGAGCTCTATAGGAGGAAATAAAAGGTCGACGGGTAGACCAGATACCTCGGAAGCAGAGAACAGACACTCCAGGTATCTCAAACCGAACGGTCTTCTATTGACAATCCACCATAGCTGAGTGAGCCTCCAACCAATCCATGCCCAGTATGATGTCAAAGTCACGAAACTGCAACGTGTACAACCTGGCCGACAACTGGTGTCCCTAGACCTCAAATGTGACACCCTCCAGGTAACCGAAAGAACGCATATAATCACCGGACGGGAGATCGACCATCACATCACACTGCCTCTCAGGTGTGTGACAGACCAGAGACTCGTAAAACTCCTCGGAAGCAAAACAAAGGGAAGCACCGGGATTAACCAAAACATGAGCAGCTCTACCAAGGATAGGCAAGGTACCTATAACCAGGTTCGACGCCTCAGCCTGCTCCTTGGTAAGAGCCATCACACGACCACGCCCACGCTGTGGTGCCTGCTGGGGCTGCTGTTGCTGCAGCGACTGCTGGTGCTGGGGAAACGGCTGCTGCTACTGGTATGGCTGGAATTGCAGAGGTTGCTGGTACTTCTAGAACTGTTGAGGCTGTTGCTGGTACTGCCCCTGCTACTGCTGATGGGGTGCCTGCTGTTGGGGAGGGAACTGGTACTGCGGTAGCTGCTGCGCGTACTGCACTGGCTGCTGCGGCTGCTGGACTCGCCCTATCTAGCAATCCCTCCTGAAGTGGCCTGGCAAACCACAAGTGTAGTAAACTACCTCCAGCTTGTCCTGCTCAACTCCCTGCTGGGCTGACTGCTCTGCAAACCTCGACTGGCACTTCTGTTACTTCCCCCGACCACCTCCACGAGTGGTCATCTGCTTGAACCTCGAGCGCAAACTAGAACTGCCTGAACTGCCTGAGCTCGAACAAGAAGAAGTCACACTGCCACGGCTACCTGCGGAGTGCTGGTACGGTGAGGACCTCAAAGAAGCTCCTCCCTGCTGCTGCAGCTGGGGCTACCAGGTCTCTCTCTCCAAGGTGGTGGCCTTAGCCACGGCCTCTCCCAAAGTGGCACACATGTACGCAGTCATGCCCCACCTCAAGTCTTGCCTCAGTCCTGCAATGAATCTCTATGCACAAGCATGCTCGCTGCTGGCAACATGAGGAACATGCCTCAAGAACTGAATGAACCTTGGTGGTACTGAGTAACAGTGGGATCGCCCTGAACCGACTCATGGAACTGATCTCGCCTCTCACGTCGAGCATAGTCGGGGAAGTACTCACCGTGAAAGACCCCCAAAAACCGTTGCCATGTGATTTGATCCAAACGCTGCCCTGGAAAGTGGGTCTTCCGTTGAACTCTCCACCACTCATGGGCTGGCCCCTTGAGCTGATACACTGCCAGTCTGACTTGGTCCTCCTCGGTGCACTCCATAGTCTCGAACGTATGCTCCAACTCGTGCGTCCAACTCTCTGCCTTGTCTGGATCATACTCTCCGAAGAACATCAGTGGTCAAAGATGCAAGAACCTATCCAAGAGGGCAGTCCTGTCCTCAGTGACAGCCGTCCTCCTCCGACCCACCCGGGTACTCCCAGTACCGAACGCCTGCTGAACTACTGGCTACTCCACCTCCGGATCTGCCTGCTGCTCCGATACCGCTGGGGGAGGTATTGGAGGCTGACCTCCCACTGCTGCCTGCCCAGGTTGCCACGCTCCCTGGTACAGGGTCTTGAAGAACTGCTCAGCCAGGGGGAACCAATCTGCGTACTGCTGTGGCTGAGGCTGGTACTCCTGCAGCTGCTGCCCACCTGGGGCTGTGCCACAGACTCCTCTGCTGACACCTCCTCCTGAACCTGACCCAGCGTCGACATATCTGACTCATCCTGCTATTCTATCAGCTCTCTGGCCTGCCTACGCCTACGTAGAGCCATATCCTGCACGGCACACAACCAACAAGGTTAATGATACCAACTCGGGCGGCTAGCAGTGTACTTGTACTACTGTTGGGACTTCCTGTTGCAGTTTAAATCCACTATAAGCCTGGTCAGACTCTTGCTCTGATACCAACTGTAACGACCCTGAGAACCCGACCCTCGGCTCAAGCCGAAGACCCAATTTTTGCAGTCGCCGCCCACGAATCCGGAGACCCAGAAGGGCTATAATATAAGTCTAACAAAATATGTAAAGGAAGTAAACATCAACTGCTGAACTAGAAGCACACACGCGGAAGTAGAAAGAAGAACGAGACCGCTGAGTATCGCTCTAGGTATGGTCCCAACACACACAACTAGTACAAGTAAAGACAAGGATGAACAAGTCCCTTAGGGGCATACCCCGAGGGTGATGTACACTGAGAGGGGGGAACCAATGCTAGCTATGGGGACAATGACTACCACCCCGTCTCCTCCATCGGGCGCGTGCCCTACCGCTGCTGAGAAGTCTCACCTGGAAAAGGAAGGGATGAGCTTCACAACAGAAGCTCAGTATGGACTACCAATCTCCTACGGGCTCTAACAGGTAGTCAAAACTATGTACTTAATTAAATGACAGTAGTTATATCTTCTACCTACGAACGGAAGTGCGGAAGCAAAGCTACTAACAACCAATGGTACGGAGAACACCACGGTTGGAAACACCATAGAACCTACACGCCATGACCACCACACGGCTGGCTACGCAGATAGGGAGAACCCCACCTGGACAAGAGACACTAGCTACGGAAAACGCTACCACTAGTCAACCAGTCAGGTGCGTCCACTGACATCTTATCCTCGATCCAGTTTCAAATCTCCACTCTCGTCAGAGTGGGGGTAGGAGCACAAAGTACACAACAGTAACTGCCGTAGTTTGGCTCGACTATGGTCCCACGCCTGGCCTCTGTAGGTGGTTCCGGGGCCATAAAGAGTGAGGCAGTGAGAAAGACTGGCTGGTCTGCACCGGGTAGAACTCCGGCCATCCTCAGTGGCCCAGACCAACCAAGAGAGCTATGCAAATGACTCGACGCCGCTGTCCTAACCACCATTTTCCCTCAACTCTAGAGTTCATGACTCAAGTACGCTCGTTGCCCCGAATGCTCCCTCTAAGGCGCACGAGGATGGGGGTCCCAGGCAACGGTAACAACCTCTCTCACAAGATAGGCCCTCAGGTGCTGAGCACGGGTGAACGACTAGTGTAGGACTGTAGTAGGGAACTAGCACTAGTGCCACGGGTATAGTAAGAAGCGGAAAACGGCGAAGACTCCACAGAAAATGGAACTTCGCAAGACCTTACCTGTCTCTGCTATAATCACGACGCATCGGGTTGTCGCAACCTTGTCGCGATGCCCAGACCTGTCGCGACACTGTCGCGGCGGCCCAAGCCGTCATAACCTTGTTGCGACACTCAAGAGCGTCGCGATGATGTCGCGGCGGCCTTGCCGGTGGCGACATCATCGCAACCTCTATAGCGGTCGTGTTCTCAGCCGAGGGGGGTTCCAAGACGATCCTCCTGGAGACCACCCCAAATCTGGTACATTCACAACCACAAGGGGGAGGGGAGAATGCTAAACATGTAGGAAAGCTCCTAAACCATACAAACCACCCTCAATCCCCAAAAAACATGGATTTACAACGAATCTACGCTCGATGGAATCCTCACTCACACGAGCATGATTCTCACACTCCCACAACCTCAAACCACGAGGAAACACAATCTCAAGGGGGAGGGGAGCATGCTAGGGCGAGAGGAGTCAAGGGTCCCTGCATGATCCAAGCTCCACGATCAAGTCGCCTGCACGAATGGGACGTCACCTCCCACCACGAGCACCCCAGCACGCCAAGAAACCACCAGAGAAGAGAGAACTCGGAGGAGGAAGAAGAAGGGGGAAGAAGAGGAAGGAAAGGGGTGAGAGGGGGAAATGGGGCGTAGACCTTGGTTTTAAATCGATGGGCCCCAAGATGCAACGGTTCGGCCCTGTGCGACAATAACCATGTCTTGACGGACACCCCTGGCATGGCCCCAAAAGGCGGTCAAACCTCGAAGATCGGGAAACCAGAACACGACGGCCAGACAGGTCACGTCAATGTTGTACGCACCTGACACCTGACAAAGCCATTCTGACAGATAGGACAGCGGTCAAGTCGGTCAGAAGTCGCGACGGCAAGGTGTGCCGCGTCCCGAAACTTGTCGCGATGGGCTCCCCTGGCACGACCATGTCGCGACTAGGGTGCTTGTCGCGAGCCTGAGGATGGGGCCAAGGGCCCAAGAGGGCTGGGTCTTATAGATTTCGACTGGTGGAGGATTCTGTTTAACCTATTGTTGTATCTGATGTTGCTGTTTTTGCTCATGTGATTTTTCTTCAGTAGGATATTTTTCCTTGATCTTTTTTTTTTTTTAGGAGAAAGAGCACCAGGACAACAGGCCAGCTAAGTGCGCTATCTCCCAGCATAAGATAGCGTTCTCACTCCCCTAGCTGAACCCGGCACCCGAAAAATTTATTGATAACATAAAGAAACATTTACAAGGAACTACGGGCATTGCCCTAAAAAACAAAGAACTAGACTAACCTAATAGAAGGAAGACTAGTTTTATCTAACACAACTGGGCCTTTACAAATAGATGGAAGGGATGTACCGGTAAACACTGAACTATCACCTCTCTCACAGGCAAACAAGGCCTGGGCGTCCGCCACCCTATTGGTCTCCCGGTAAACATGAACTACTCTAATGTTAATCTTGTTTAAGAAGGACTTTGCAATTCACCACCACCATGAACATTTGCACGAAGGGCACATATCTGAATAGAAAGACTGAACCAACACAAGAGAATCTGAGTTGACAAAAGATATAGTGAGACCACGATGCTCTGCCAACCTCAAACCATGACAGAGAGCTTGAACCTCAGCAATCATGTTGTTACCTTGGACATAAAAGAACGTGAAACTTAGATGAACATCCCCGTTCGAATCCCGATTACAACCATTACCTCCACAAGGGCAGGGATTACCTTTGCAAGCACCAACCACATTCAGACTGAAACCATACGAAGGAGGAATCCACCTCACAAGCTTTGGTACTTTCAGTTTAACTGTGGGCTTGAAGCCAAACATCTAAAGAACACCAAGGCTGTTAAATGAACATTCCTTTTTAAAGATCATCCTTGGATTGCTGTATTAGTAGCATATCTGATGTCAGAAATAATGGTCCTCACTGATTTAGTTCTTGAATCAAAGTGTTTAGCACATCTGAATTCCAAATCTCCCACAGCATAAGAAGAACTACATAAGTGGCGATGAAACCAAGGGCAGTATGGCAGTTTGACGTAGACAAAATCTTCCATAAGTAGAGGTGATATGGGACCCATAACCTAAGCATCAAAAAGGGACTTGCCCAGTGCCAGAGCGCGGCAGCCAACTCCCCTTTAAGGAAGAGGTTATCCAAATCTTCGACCGATGGACTCGTGCAACATGAACATAAGGAAGCAAGTTGAACGCCACAATCAGAAAGCCAGTCATCAGTAGGCACAGCACGATGCAAAATCCTCCATCCAAACATAGAAGCCCGGGGATTAAAATCATGATACCAGATTTAAATCAGGGTGGGACGGTGAATCCCATGCGGCCTAATAGCCTGGAAGGCAGCCATTAGAATTACACGTCCAAACACATTTATCATGAGTATCAGACATGTTAACATTCTCCATCACCCTCCTAATAATATCATGACTTCTGAGAGGATGTTCCAGATGGACCGCCACATCTTTGACAGAAGTAAAAGGGTGTTGAGATAGGGAAGGAAGAAAAGAAATGAACGGAGCACTGCCAACCCACTTGTGCCTCAGGATATCAATATCTTTTCCATCTCCCAGAACCCATCCACTATTCTGCATGATAAGATTATAGGCCGCATGAAAGACTTCTTTAGAATACCAGAAGGAAACACCCTGGTGACCTCAGAAAATTGAGACTTTAAAAATCAGCTTCTGGCATATCTGGACCACAGCGACTGACCATGCATAGCGTTCCAGATGAGCTTAGCCATAAGAGAAATTTGCACATGCCACATGCTTCTAACCCCCAAACCACCTTCCTGCTTCGGCCTAGATATCCGATCCCAAGCAATCCAATGTCTACGCCTTAGCCCATCCGCCCCGTTCCAGAAAAAGGAAGTGCAGGAATGCTCAATAAACTGCAGAATCGACTTGGAAAACAAGAAGCAGAAGCAACATAGATAGGGATAGAGAAAAGGACAGAGTTAATGAGGATACCCGACCAGCTTGAGAGAGCAATTTAGACTTCCAAGAGGCCAACGAATTATTCACTTTGTCAAGAATATGCTTGTAATGGGATACTAAAGTGCAGCCAGCAATAAGGGCAACACAAAGGTAGGATAACGCTCCCTCTTGTCTTCTAAAACCAATCAACACTTTGATGCGAGTCCTGTAGGCAGCTGAGGTCTTAGGAGAGATGATGAAACAACTTTTAGATGCATTGACCTTCTGCCCAGAAGAGTCCTCATACACCTTTAAAAAAAACAGAAGCTTCTTGATGTTGCTGGTCTGGCCATTGAGGAAGATAAGTGTGTCATTAGCATAAAGAAGATGGGAAATAGGGAGGCAACCCGGGGACCCCTGAAAGGAAGAAGGGCTCCAGTAGATAAGAGCATGCGTAGTCCCTACTAAGGGCCTCCTCCATGATATTAAAAAGAGCAGGAGCCAGGGGATCCCCCTGTCTAATACCTCTGGATGATTTAAATAAACCCACCTGCTAGCCGTTGAAAAGAATAGAGAACCAACAATTACTAACCAGCATACCCACATAGGACACAAAGCAAGATGAGAAGCCAAAACTCCGAAGTACTGCAAATAGAAAATCCCACTCCACCCTATCATAGGCCTTCATCATATCCAGCTTAAAGATACATTATTCCCACGGACCTGACCTTCCTGCTGATGTCCTTCATCATGTGCCTGGATATAGACACATCTCAATAATAGAACGACCTTTGACAAAAGCGATCACTGAAGATCCTAGAAATAATCTTGTAACAAAAACTGCAAAGGCTGATGGGTCTGAAATCACCAAAAGTCCGAGGATCCTTAACTTTAGGAATCAAGGCAATAATAGAAGAAGCAGCCCCACGGGGCAAAGGGTAACCTTGAAAAGTCTTGCACTGCACGCACCACGTCCTCTCCGATTATATCCCAACAAATAGAATAAAAAGACCCGGGGAAACCATCAGGTCCTGGAGCTCCCTTCCCATTCATAACCATCACCGCCGCTTTGACCTCATTACTATCCGGGATAGCGCATAGGGAGGAGTTATGGTCTTCGGAAATAAGGGAGGGAATAACCTTAAGAAGATCATCATTCACCATGATTTGATCACCAGTTAGAAGCGCTTTAAAAAAAGATGATGCAGCTTCTTTCAATTTGTCCTAGTCCTCACACCATTGATCTGATCCATCAATTAAAAGTCTGTGAATATAATTCTTCCTTCTATTATTCTTGATACTGCTTGGTAGAAAGCTGTATTTCTGTCTCCATTTTGCAACCATTCCATCTTAGCTTTTGACACCACTCTTCTCATCATTGAGTAGAGCTTGGCGGAGATGAGCGTGAGAAGCTGACATCGCAATTTGTTCGCTTCAGAGGGGTTATACTCAAACTCTTGTTCAGTTTGAGAAACGCTAGATTCAGCGGCATTAATGGACTCCTACAGATTACCAAAGACCTCCTTATTCCATTCACGTAGAGCCTATTTCACTGCCCTAAGTCGGCATAACAGTGTATCAAAGGAATACAACTTCTACTCCACCCTATGCCAAGCACTAGAAACCACAGACATAAAGGAGTCATGAGAGGCCCAGATATCGTGAAAGATGAACTGGCTAGAAAGCTTAGCGACAATATTCTGGCAAACTAGCAACGGAGAGTGATCAGAAACTCCACGTGGAAGATGACGTACAATAGTGCCAGGCATGTTATCCTATCAAGGACTATTAAACTGGCCCTGTCCAATCTAGCCCTCACTGACGCGCTCCCAGTGCGGTTATTGGACCATGTATAAGGTGACCCAATATAACCAGCATCAACAGACCAGCAGCCATAATAAACCATTAAAATCAAGCATAGAACTGGAGCTCGCAAGAATACTACCAAGCTTTCAGAATGCTGAGAAATGCAGTTAAAATCCCTCATAACTAGCTAGGGAACATTAATAATGGTTTGAGCAAAAAGGAGGAGATCACCAAACAAATTTCTTCTCACCATCGGGTTACAGTTAGCATATAAAGCTGAGATGTAGAACATGGAGGAGGTGCTAGCATTACACACAAGAGAAATAAATTGGTGAGTAGACGCAACAACTGGACAACATTCTGCTTCCTCCAGAACACCCAGATTTTTGACTCTTCACCCATATTGCCAGCACAACCATCCATGCGTAGAGCCTTGCTCAGGGCCGGAGCTTTACTAAAAGGTATTTAGGTTCAGAAATACCCACGATCAGAGGATTGTTCTTCTTAACTTTATTCTTCAAACTTTTCCTAGAGGCAGCATTAAAAAACCCCCTAATATTCCAAATTAACATAGAGCAATTCATGAGGACTGATACCCTTCTCTAGTCCCAACAGCTTTAAGTTTAGATCTCGTTCTAACTCCATAGTCATTATTCCCCGGAGCCTCCTTGATCAACTCCATATCAGGCATGAGGATATTTTCTTTTGAAGCCAATACTGCACCTCCCCTCAGTAATAGACTCGAGATTAGAATGCAAAACAACACGGGAGTAGGATGAGGGATAAGTGGTTATCCCTCGAGAAAAAAGATGGAACCATGCATAGGGCCTCCGTAACAGTTCCATGCACGTACGCCGATGTCTGCTCAGTATCAGTCCCATGTACGTAACCATCCCAGGCAAGATCGCCTCCTACCGCTCATCAGCAAGCAGTATGACCACAGTGACGTTCTGTTGCACCAGCTGCGCATCCCCTTTGGGAGTCTGAACCAAACCGTCTTCCATGGGATCTTCCGGCATATTATTCTTCCGTGCAACCCCCATATTCTACATATCTTCTTGCGAAGATCCTGACCTTTGCCTTCTAAAAGGGACTCGAACTGGTTTTTATCATGATGAATAAGGAGATTTTCATTTTTTCTGCCATGTTTTCTTCTGTCCCAACTTAACAGGCCGCTGCCACTCACCATCAGATGTACCTTCTGCATTACCAGGGATCGAAGCCTTTCGATCTAAAGGTTTCCTCCTGTAGCAATCATCCACACAATGACCCAGTTTGTTACAGAAAGAGCAGACCGATGGGATCCTATGAAAGTTCACCTTCTGCCAGAAGCCATCCTTATCACAGCCAATTCATATATGTTCCGGTCTAGGCTTGTTAATATCAAGTTCCACACAGACATGGGCTTCCTGAGTTTGCGTCATAGCTTTAGAGGCATCATGGACTTGCAGAACCATGCCAAAGTTTCTTGCAATGGACCTCAAGAAATCTTCATGATAAAAATTAACAGGTAGGAGCGGGAACCCAATCCAAACAAGAATAAATGTTGGATCATAAGAGTAATCAAAAGTAGGTTCCATCAGAAGAACCTATATAGAAGACTTTTAATATAAAGACTCCTGCGTAGGAGAACCTTTATGAAGTCCTATCATCATCAAACTGAAATAGGAGATGCCTTGGATTCAAGGGGCTAACAATAAAGTCTTTTGAAAGCATGAGATGCTGAGATAGGCAAGATTTGATCTCAGGGATAGAAGAGCGGCCATAGGAACACTTAGCAATGATAGCATGCTTGAAAGGATCCATAGATTTCACTATTTTCCTCTTTGGAAAAATAAACGGCAGGTCTCCTTGATTAGTAAATGTCGGAAGCTTCACACCAATCTTCACAGCTGGAGTAGGTCTGCTAGAAGAGATCATCTGGGCATAGGATAACCTTGGGGAGCCCGTAGAGATGCCTCCACCTCCAGTTTGAACATCACTCCCATCCATGGGCAGGGAGGACCCTCCGCCAGCCTAGAATTTTTTTTTTTTTTCCTTGATCTCAATCAAGACTTGTGCAATTGTGTTTACTTGAGTTTGTCCAGGGTTTCTTGAACTTCAACTTGGTGGACTGAGTAGGCACCTCTGCTACTGGTGCCACATCATTTATCTCAGTCCTAAATAATTCTGCTTTGACCGATGGTGGTACTGAGGCTACGTTCATTGGAACATCTTCAATACTTCATGCTTGTAGTCCATAACATAATTTTTGTTCCTTATCCATCAGACTGTAGTGGCTTCTTCAAAGCGTTACTAATCCAACACTTTCCTTCATCTCGGTTTCAATTTCATTTGTAAGATCTACATCACGCATCCTGAATAGTATAGTCAGTGAGGATAGATAAGGGAGTGACTCATTTAGATTCATGGAACTAATCATCCTTTTAATGATTACTGAAGCCAAGTTTATTGGGTGTCCTTGAATCGCCCAGAATAGAAGGTTTCCATCTCTATTGGAGATTGATGAGTGTGTACCTACCCTTGGCATGATGATGGTGGTGATGATAGCATGTAGTAGCCTTTTCTCTACAGATAGTTGTTTGATTAGTAGAGCTTTCTTGTGGATATCTCCCTTTTGCCCAATGATGCCGAGGCACTGCTTCTCTAAAGTTATTATTTCACTCAATTTGTGTCTTTCATTTGGACACTCTAAGATCTTTGCAAAATATCCTTTGAAACTGGTGCTTTTTTTCCGTTCACTATTGCTTCCATTTTTCCATCTTCTACAATCGTCAGTGCGGCATAGAAAGCCTTTACAACATCTTCACACACAGGCTCTTGTAGTTCACAGATCTTCTTCCAGCCCATTAAATCAACATTATCTACTACCAGTTCAAGCTTGCCCTTCAGTTGTGAGAACTCTGCAGCCTTTCCTAAATAGATAGATGTTTTAGTTTTGAATGCATCCAAATCCTAGAAGTGGCCATCTAATTCAAAAATTGACGGTATGATTTTGTGGAAAGAAAGCGAGATTCACAAGACAATTAGAGGTTTGAATCCAAGAAAAAGATCCTACCTCTTTCATGTTTGTAGGAGAGAAAGATTTGCAGAATCCTCAGAAAGATGACGAGCACGAGAAGAACGTATGTTCGAAAATTTTAAGGGTTTGTAAATGGTGGTTGGTAGGAGTAAAGGAAAATGAATCACCTTTATAAGGGAATTTCTTGGTAAAGGGGTCTAGAGATCAACAGATGGCAGTCGAAGTTGACTAGATCAATGACTGGAATGTGTACTTTGACTACATGAAAAGAAACTAAAGAGAGAGAGAAAAAAATATTTTATTATCATTTCACACACACACACACACACACATATATATATATATATATATATATATATATATATATATATATAATTTAAAATTTGACTACAGTTACCCATAACTTCGACTATTGCAACTATGACTCTAACTTTGAATGAAGGTATAACTTCGACTTCCACTTCAGCTGTAGTAAGATATCGACTACAACTTTTGTGAAAGGTTCGACTGAAGGTTATTGCAAGTCGAATTGATGATCAACTATCAGTGGCTTTCAACACTTGGTCATTTTGTATTCTTTGATATTTTATTTAAAATTTCATATACCAATTCTCTTCTTATTGAAGTAAATCTATCTTTTGGTAATGACTTAGTAAATATATCAGATAATTGATGATTGATATCAACAAATTCAAGTAAAATATCACCATCACTTACATGGTCTTGATAAAAATGATGTCTAACCTCAATATGCTTAGTTCTTGAGTGCTAGATAAGATTTTTGGTCAAGTTGATCGTGCTTGTGTTATCACAAAACGATTGGAATCTGTTTATATCATGACCATAGTCTTCCAGTTGATGTTTGATCCACAGTAATTGAGTGCAATAGCTTCTAGCTGTAATGTATTCTGCTTCTATTGTGGATAAAGCTACTGAATTCTGCTTTATGGAGGACCAAGAAATTAAGCATACTGCAAGAAATTGATAAGTACCACTAGTGTTTTTTTATCTACTTTGCATCTAGCATAGTCAGCATCACCATATCCAAACAGACGAAATTTAGAACATCTAGGATATCATAAACCCAATTTACTTATATTTATAAGATATTAAAAATTCTTTTAACAATATTTAAATGGGATTCTTTTGGATCTACCTAAATTTGACACATAAACATACACTAAACATTTTGTCTGGTCTACTTGCAGTGAGATAGAGTAATGACCCAATCATGTCTCTGTAAATCTTTTGATCTATATTTTTGCCATTTGGATCACTCTCTAACTTAATACTTGAGCTCATGAAAGTTCCTAATTAATGGCTTACAATGTCAAACCCAAATTTCTTGAGTATTTTCAAAATATATTTGGTCTGACAAATGTGAGTCTTTTCCTTGGTCTATCTAATTTGCAATCCAAGAAAATAATTAAGTTCACCATCATGCTCATTTCGAATTCATTTTGTATCAAATCTTCAAATAATTACAAAGTGATTTATTAGTAACATCATATATAATATCATCAATGTATATTTGTATAATCAAGATCCCCTTAGATAAATTTTATAAATAATGTGTGCTATATATTTTACCTCTTGAAAAATCATATGATAAAAGATAAGCACTTAGCCTTCATACCAAGCCCCGAGAGCTTGTTTCAGACCATATAGTGACTTCCTTAGTTGAGAAAAACATGATTTGAATATTTGTTCTTCAAACAGGGGATTGCTTAAATAGACTTCTTAGCACTCTTATCTGATATAAATTATTATTCATGAGAATATGCATGCCTCTAGTCTATCAACTAGGGCATAAGTTTCTTAAAAATCAATATCTTCTCTTGGGGAATATCCTTAAGTTACAAGTTTGGCTTTGTTTCTAGTGATAACCCCTGATTCATCCATCTTGTTTATAAAAACTTATTTGGTTTCAATAACTGGATGATCAAAAGTCTAGGCACAAGAGTCCAAACTTGATTGCGTTGGGAATTGATTAAGTTCCTCTTGCATAACTAAGATACAAATGCTAGGTAATCACAAGAAGAATAGACATACCTCTGGTCCTTATCCTACTTGTGGATTGAACGCAGCATTGTTGACTGTATACTTTCGTTGTCTAGAGTTCTTTGCACGTCAAAATGCTCACCTTCTCTAAACTGTCTCATAAATGTAAAATAGCAAAGATGAACTAGCAAAGTGTGAGAACAGGTCATTTCCACAGGGAGACGAGTAAAATTTGACTTAAGAAAACTATTTTTTTGAAACAAACTCTAACAAACACTTTTTCACCAAAATAACATTGCATTAGAATCAATTCTAAAACAACTCCAATCAAATCCCTCACAACTCGACAGATCAAATAATGAAAGAACAAGCAGAATTGAAATTAAAAGAAAATTGGTATCATTGTTACCCTCACATTGAGGGATCAAACAGATAGACAGAAATATGAACTAAAAATTTTGAAATGACTGGATGAATAGATCGAATAGAAGCAAATAAAGAACACTTTCACCCTCCAATTACTTAATCCATAACTGAAAATACACACATATGCAACCTCTAATTCTGCAACAATTAGAAGTCAAAAGAGATAAGAAAAATGGCAGAACAGATCTCAAAGAAAATTACGAACCAATGTACCCCTTCAGCTCAGGCGATGTACAATCAAATACCATCTCTCCACAAACGTCAGCCAAACATCCTCACAGCTCAAGAATTGAACAGAAAAAAAGAACAAAAGTTATGTTGCTAAATCGGAATCCTTTGCCATTACTGAAGAACAGGAATAAGAACACAATAGTGACTAAAACAAAATAATAGATGAAACGCTTCAATTACACAAAAGAAATAGCAGAGACATGAAATCTATCACAAATTTTATGCCACTCAAAGATCGGGTTGAGATAATGAAGAAATCAAAGAACTCAATCAGAGATTTGCACTGAGAACAATATGAAATATAGGAATTTCAGATCATTGTACCCTCACATCTCGGGGATGAAGAACAAGGGAGACAGTATGCAATAAACTTCAGAACAGTAAGGAGAGACACAGTGGATCTCGTCTCCTCACAGTCTGATGAATCAGTAAGAAAATAACAAAAGAAATATAAACTGCAATGTCAAACTTCAAATCTATCCAGAGGAAAGAATAAAAAACACCATAGAAATCTCAAGAAAAACAGCAAGAGAAATCATCTCTCGGATCTCTCGAATCCTATTTGCTCTCTGCTACCTCCGGGAGCTCCAATGCATAGACTTTTGATGGTCCTGATCCTAGATGTCGAGCAATCTCTACAGCGCACACCTCCGGATCGTCCTCTTTTGTAGTCGCCCTTCAGAAGAACAGAAGAAACCTACTGGATCGATCTCCTCTATACAGCCAAACCCGAACGAAGAAAAGAAAAAAAATTGCAGTCCCCCGCTCAACAGCCCTTACAGAAGAGATGAAGAAATCCCCAAAAAATTGCAGTCCCCTCCTAGATGTTTACAGAAGAAAGAAACACTCACAGAAGAAAGGGAAAAAAAATCCCATAGAAAAGAGGAAGAAACAATCGGAACTCCCCAGCCCAGCAGCTCTCTGAAATCTCTCACAGAAGAAAAGAAATAAAAACCTCACTCCCAACAGCCGAATGATCTCTCCCAGCTCTCACAGAAGAAAAGATAAAATAACCATCTCAGCAGCCAAACCATCTCCCACCTCTGAGGACCTTGGGGTCCTTATATAGGCACAGTCGAGCCCTCCAGGCGCAGGCTCCTCACGCACGAACTCCTCCCGCACGAGCAGCTTTTCCCCTGGCCACTTCCGCACGAGCTCTGGACGGCTGCAGCTCTGCCACGCCAGCTCCGCCACGCCAGCTTCACACATCCCAGATCCGGCCGTACGCTCAAGCTCCATCTCCATCCGCGCATGGCCCGCCAGCTCGCACGCCGGGCTCCGCCGCGCACAGCTGCTCTGTACGCACCGCCTCTTCTGCACGCACGACCAGCCTCCAGCTCCGCACACGATGCTCACGGCTAGCCCTCAGCTCAGGCCTCTGCATCGCACCGCTTCCGCACGCCCCAAATCTTCTTCCTGCCTCCAGCTGCTTCCGTCGCCCAGGCTGGGAAAGAGAAGGGTTTGTGGCGGTTTAAAGAGAAGAACAGATGACTGCCGGCACAATGGAATGAGAAAGGGTTATGTGGCATAATCGGATTGGGTGGGGTATTATTAAATAACTAAAAGCTGTTAAAAATTTATTTATGTACAAAATTATACCTACCTACTACTAAAAGATATTTACAAAAATATTATTGCAACAAAAATTATTTATATACAACATTTATTTACAAATATCTTTTATTTCCCAAAGTGTACCTGTGAAAAGAAAAATGAACCTGATTAGTCAATGAAAAATAGTCACTTATTGAACGAAAATCAATCATGTGTATTCTAACCCAAATATCAACTAATATGTTCAAAAACCTATTCATGGATGAAATGAAAATTAAAATCAAATGCACATTATTTATAGACAAAGGATGTCTAAAATCAACTATATGTATGAAATTTAACACGAAAAATTTTGTAGTTATCATGGATTACCTATAATATTTTCTATTAGATGATGTTTGAGGTACTTCCACTCCTTTGGTAAATCTTCATGAGATACATCTTCTTTTTGTAGATTTTTCGAAGGTAGATCTTCTTCTTTGTCTTCCAATGTGATTTGTTCTAATTCTCTGCTCAAATCATCACAAATATCTTCTTCCTTTTTCTAAGAGAGGGGTTAGTTTCATCAAACAAAATATGTATAGTTGTTCAATCACTAAAGTTCTTTTATTAAATGCTCTATAGCTTCTAGGTTTTGAAATATAACCTAATAGAAAGCCTTCATCACTTTTAACATCCAATTTACCTAAGTTGTCTTTTCCAGTATTTAAAATGAAACACTTAAAACTAAATGGTTGGATATGACTAATACTTGGCTTCTTGTCCTTGTAAAGTTCATAAGAAGTCTTCTTCAGTATGGATCTGATCATCACCCTGTTGATGATGTAGCATGTTGTATTTACTATTTCAGTCTAGAAATATCTTAGTAATTATATTATAAAAGTATAGTTCTGGCTACATCCAATAGTTCTGTTCTTTCTTTCAACGACACCATTTAGTCATGGTGTTCTTGGTGCTAAGAAATTATGTTCTATTCTATTTTCCTCACAGAATTGAATGAATTCCTCATTCTTGAATTCTCTGTTGGCCCACTTACAGTTGGCAGCAAGACTAACCTGGGGGGGGGGGGGGGGGGGGATGATAGGTAATCTAAAATACTGAAACAACAATCACCACTTGAAATGTTTGGTTAGTCTAAAAAGGCGTGTGCAAAGAAATAATGGCACAGAAGCAAGCACATAAGGAACGCATAGATTTATCTTGGTTCGGCCCTTCCAAATGGAAGTCCTACGTCTAGTCCCCAAGTAAACTCTTGGGATTTCACTAACCAAGGGTACAGTCCCCTTTAGAACATACAACACCTAGCCCCTGCTAGTCTTCTTCTCTTCCCAGGCAAGAAGGCAGCCCACTGTTTCACCTCAGCCAGGTGCTTCTTTTACGAGCTCAGAAGCAACTCACTAGTACACACCCCAGTAGGTCTTCCCTTCTAATCAAGGGGAACACTGTGTACTGTTCATAGTTGGACAGAAACCACCAGCACCCCGCTGGCCTTCTCTTCACACAGGAAAGGAACATTTCTGGATCCAGAAGGGATCTGAAGCCCCTAGATCAAGCTCTATATAGACAATGAAATGCTTGATCTGAGACTGAGCCTAAGAAGGAAAGAGTTTATAGGATAAGACTCTCCTTAGGCTAAACCCTCAGTTCTCTCTTTCAAATACACAGAGACACATAGAGAGAGAATGAGAAGGAGGAAGATGGCTTGAATGCTTTAGCTTGAATAGGCTCGAGCTCTCTTCCTTCCTAGCTTGAGTGTGTATGGAGTTGGATGCTCACTGGATGTACACTCTTTGAATGATCTTTAGGTTCGCTCTCTATATGCTTTTCTTCTACTTCTCTTCTCCCTTTTATGGAGCAGCTAGAAGAGATTCGTTGATAGATGTTCATTGGAGTTCTCTGATCTATTGCTCATCTTCTTCTTCATATTCTTTCCTTTGAGTCTAACGGCTTTCTTCTTGTGCCTACTGGCTACTTAGAATGGGAGAGGATGATCCAGCTGGTGCACACTTCCAAGGATGCCAGCAACAGGTCCAAGATGTTGACTGTGTGTAGAGGTGGACCTACAGACATTAAATGCAAGGCAGATGATCAGACTTGTGAAGTCTTTTGTCAAATGGCTCATACCTCTTTTGCCTTCTGTTAATGTTTTCTTGCTCACAGCTTTCTGTAAGACCTTCTTATCTGTCAGAGAAATGACAATATAAGAGTTAGAATTTCATTTGAATTCTCACTGGGCGCCAAAGGTATTTTGAAACATTTGAAAGTGAGAGGGAATCGATGTCTTAAGGTAGTCGATGTTTAAGTTAAAAGACAATGATGTTCAAATAGAGTTGATGTTTAAACGTAATCGATGTTCAAACGTAATCGATGTTTCAATGTAATATGTATGAATGTAATCGATGTTGAAATGAAGTCAATGATTAAATGAAGTTGATGTTCTAAATGCATCGATGTTTAAATAAAATTGATGTTCTAAATAAAATCAATGTTTAAGCAAAATCGATGTTTAAATGAAATCGATGTTTAAGTGAAATCGATGTTTGAATGAAATCGATGTTTAACTGAAGTCGATGTTTAAGCGGAATTGATGTTTAAATGAAATCGATGTTCTGAGTGAATCGATGTTTTAGTGAAATCGATATTCTGAAGTCGATGTTCTAAACGAAATCAATGTGGACTTTAAAAACAGTAATCGATGTTCTTTAAACAGTAATCATTGTGAGCTTACAACAATAGTCGATGTAGACTTAAGCAAATCATGAAACAATAGTGCCATAGCATGTTGTATTTTTGAGGAAAAACATGATATTAAATATTCAAGATATTTAAGTTAATCATGAGTTTTGTTATCACCAAAATAAAGGATATAATATAACAGTAGTTCAACATTCTCTACCATGATCTGATCTAATATTCATAATTTCATATCCTCATTCTTCTATACCACTTTGCTGAATTTGAGAAATGGAGAGAAGGTATCTGACTTTGCTGCCAAAAATAATACCATGTGTATCTTGAATAATCATCAACAATCATAAAGCCATAATGCTTTCCACCAAGACTTGCTGTCCTCATTGGTCCAAATAAATTCATATACATAAGTTTCAATGGTTTAGAAGTTGTTACTGTAGTCTTGGACTGAAATGAGGTCTTGATTTGCTTCCTTTTAGAACACATAGCACAAACTCCAAAATTATTCAATTTCAACTTTGGAAGACCTCAACCAGCCAATACTTTATAGCTTTATGATCACTGAAGTGTTTGCATGTCCTATAGTCTTATGTGTCATAAGTCTGATTATTCCTTGTTAGTTCCAAGGCGTAAGTTGACTTCTTTTAATTCTACTAGTTGAAATGTGTACAAATTCTTCACTCTTGAGCTTTGAAGATCAATTTATGTATTTATCATTATGAAATTGTACCAAGTGACCTTTGTCATACAACTAACTGATACTTATGAGATGTGTTTGAGACCTTCGATGCACAGAACATCTTCTATCAAATTTTTGGACTTTGTTCCTATTTTCCACATCCAATTGCATTTCCTTTTCCATTATCTCCATATGTAATTGACTTTATTCATTTCTAAATGTTGTAAATAATCTCTTATCTCTTGTCATATGCCTTAAGCATCCACTATTCAAATACTATTTAGATGCCTTTAGACGGTTCTATAAATAGAATTAAGTTGAGATTTTGGTACCCAAATCTTTTTAGGTCTTTGATGGTAGTTTTTGGAATCCAATGTAAATGCCTTATTATGCATGTGCTAATTGTGTGTCTTAACTGATTAGAATGTGTGCAACACAGATTATAAGCTTGTTTTCATTATATTTTATTATTATGCCTAAATTTCTATTTGTAGACTGTGGTTCATTTTCCTTGGTTTTACTGTTAATTTTCTTTTACAAATGTAAGAGTTGGATATTATTATAGATAAATTATATGTTCTTCATTTTCAGGTAGTTTATATCTGACACCAAACTTCTTTTTACCTGATCTAGCACCTTTTAATTTTACTACAATGGATGTTTTAGAATTTGTTAGCTTGTCTAGTGAAGCCTTTAAATAGTCATTTTCTTCTTTTAATTTTTCTTCATTTTTGTATTCATTTTGTTTTTTTTCTAACTCTATGATTTTACTGTTTTAACTTTTAGATCTTCACATAGCAGGCTATTGTTCTTTTGGTTTCATTAATTTGTTCTTTTAGTTTTTCTAATTTTGATTTTAGAATAGTATTAGCTTTTTCTTCACTGATGAAGTTTAACTTAAGCTTTTTGTTGTTTTATGACAATCATATATTTTTCATATATTCATAATGATCATCTTAAGTTGTCAGAATCTCAATCTAAATAGGATTCAAATGGGGTCTATGAGTTACATGTTCTAGTCCTGCCATGAGGACTAGATTTATTTATTCTTATTCGGATTTTGAATTAGAGGAGCTTGAGCTTGAAGCATCTTCATTGTCCCATGTAGCTATCATAGCTTTCTTCTTGAACTTTCTATAATTTTTTTCTTTATCTTTCTTCTTTTCAAATTTCTCAGCCTGATGTCTCTTCTTTAGATTTGGAAAATCATATTTCAGATGTCTTGGTTGCTTGTATTCATAGCATATTGGTTCCTTCTTCTTCTTCTCTTTCTTGAAATGTCTTCTAGATCCAAATTTCTCTTTCTTGGATAGAATTTTTTGATACTTTCTAGACAACATAGCTTCATCTTCATCGTTGTCTACATATTCTTGTCCTAATCTTCTAACTAGAAAAGGAAGAGGAGGGTGGAGCTATAGCTTTTGTAGTGTATTCAGTGTTTGGATCGTGGCTTAATGGCTATGGAGGCTCATGTGTGGCCCATCAGTGTGTGTAGCAGGTGTTCGCGCAGGTTTCCAGGGCGTAGTGGGCCGACAGGTTGGGCCCAAAGCACCTACTTGTTCACTATCTGTGAACGCGACAGTGAGGAGCGTCGCGTTCTTAACGCGACAGTCCTGGGTGTCGCGTTCATTTAACCGCTGTTTTGAGTCGTCGTCTGCATGCACGCTGCGTGTCGCACGCTGGGCAGCTTGCTAACGTCATGAGAGGGAAAGCAACAGCCTCTTAAATCGTGTTCAGGTCATGACGGAGGGCTACGTACATCGCGTTCCCAACCGAGCTGCGTTTTTAAGTAGGTTTTGGCGAACGGAGCTTTTGCAAGCTCTGCTCAGCCAGGGAAGGAGATTTCGTCATGGTGAAGGGTGATCTGACGTTTTGGAGGTGTTTTTGGCGTGCTCTCGCCGCGAGGACGTTGCGTGGAGCGGGGGGAAACACCGTGTGGGTCTTGTTCTTCGCGTTCTTCGCAGAGGTAGGGAGATTCCACCTCGTTTTGATGCATGGATTGTGGTGTATGGCGTGTTTAACGTGTTATTTGCTTTACAAACTATAGGTACCATGCTAGGACACTCATTAAAGCATGAAAAATTGATGAAAACACCGGTTTACGGGATTTGTGGGGGAGATCCGGTGAGGGGTCCCCGAGGGTTCCTGCCTGTGAAGGCGTCGAACCCTCCTGTCGTGTTCAGAACACAACAGGCCGACCCGTCGCGTTCAGGTTCTTGAACGCGACATATCGGGGTGTCGCGTTCAGATGGCGACATGAGATCCCATCGCGACAACAGGTCTGAGGGGCTTTATTACTATGCATGCTAGCATGGTTATCCGATTATCATGAATCGTTGTGAATGGAAATGGTAAGTGGGTGTTGGCACCTGTAGTGCTCAGGAGCGTGTTGTGTGCGTGGTTGGCGTGGTGTTCACGTGGTTGACATGGGGTTTCACGTGGTTTGTGCGGTGTGCACGTGGTTAGTGTGTGCATGGCGAGTAGTACGACGCCTACCGTGGTTACCTCTTCAATTGGGAGCCCCAGGTTTTGTGTGAGCCAGGCACGTGTGTGCTCAGGGCTTGTCCTGGTACTTGTGTATCGTCGAGGTCTGTGTCATCTTCCTGGACACCCTCACTCTTGTGTAGAGTTGTATGTCTGGCTGAGGCAAAGATGGCAGTGGGACAGTGACTTGTGAGAGTTGTGTTTTGTCGCTTGTAGCGAGCTCGTGGTTGGGGGTTACAAACACCAGTAGATGTACTGGGCCCAGCTAGTCCTGTTTTCCAGTGCCTCACTTTAGGGAGCTCGGGCCGGAGTCCCTAAAGGTGTCAGGCATGGGCCTACGGCAGTGTGGTTCATAGGAGTGTTGTTGGTTGGACTCCACAATTTCTTGTCTTGTTCTAGTAGAGCGGCAGCTGGACCTTTCGTCCGTGGCTGCGAGACTGAAAGGTAGTCCTATGTGGTTTGTCTGGGTCAGTAGTAGCTAGTGTCGCAAACCAGTCTTCGTGACTCAAGTGTGGCGTTTTCCTACTTTAGCACGTACACCTGGTTGTGTTTTACTGTTTATTTTTTAAAGCTGATTTTACTAATAGCATGTGGTAAGTAGAGTTACAGCTTTAATATCCTGCTTAGATAGTGTTATAAATTGCTAGCGTAGTTTTCTGCTATTGTTATTTGTGAGTTTGGTTTGCTCGGTTTCTAGGGGAGTTTCCCTAGTGAGCAGTGACTTGTGAGGCTCACCCCTACTCCTTTCAGGTGAGGGAGAGCAGGAGGCTTCTCATCCTTCGTCTAGTTTCGAGCCGCACCATAGCGGAGCAAGGTCTGCACCTCCAGCAGTGTAATCTAGTTTCTTTGTAAACCTTGGGGTATGCCCCAGGTTGTTGTTGTAGTTGTGTCTGGCTACAGTTGAGAAATGGCTATGTAAATTCCTTGTAATTTTTTTTATGAGATGACAATCTTATAATATATTTCAGATGTTTCCTTTATATTTCTATGGACTTGTGAATGGTATCCCTTGCGAGGCTTCGGCCCGTTTGCGGGAGGCAGAGTTGGATCAGACACGTTATTAGGTTAACGGGTCTGGACAACGAGGATCGCTATAGTTGGTATCAGAGCAAGGTCTGTGTGGATATAAAGGAATCGAAAATTTGCATAGCCTATTCTCTACCTTAGCCCACTGCTGGTAGTGACCTAGTTTTTGTATTGATTGGTTGTATATGTGTGGTGGAATATTATTTGTGCAAGATTAGAAATGGCAGATAGAAGGGATTGGGGAGGAGGTGGAGATGAGTCGGGAGAGGAGTCTATGCAGCGGATGATAGAGAGAATATGGGAAAGCCTTACAGATATTCGGACAAGGTTGGACCAGCAGGCACTAGTACAGCCAGCAGCTACAGTACCACCAGTTGCAGAGGAGGCAGTGCCAGTGGCACCAGTTCCACCACCAGGAGTTGGGGTACCACCCTTTGTACCCATACCCCCAGTAGCATCGGCACGGCCAGTTAGTGCAGAGGAGCCCACAGCACTTGTGAGAGGTTTTTGAGGTTGCAGCCCCCTACGTTCTCAGGAGGCCCCAACCCCGACACAGTAGAGCACTGGGTTCATGAGATAGAGAGAGTGTTCGTGATGATGAGGTGTTCGCAGACAGATAGGGTGATTCTTGCCACCTACCAGTTGCGAGGTTTTGCTCAGAAATGGTGGAGATTGAAGATGTAGACGATGTTTGTAGGGAGGCCAGAGGATACCATTACTTGGCATGATTTTTTGACGGCCTCAACGACACTTTCTTTCCAGTTCAGATTCAGCAAGCGAAGAGGGAGCAATTTCGGACTCTACAGTAGGGGAACTTATCGGTGTTAGAATATCAGATGAGTTTTATGGCATTGAGTAGATACGCTCCACATGTGGTGACTGATAACACTATGATGGTGGAGTACTTCATCAGAGGCTTGCGAGCCGAGTTGCAGGATGCAGTGATTCCCCATATGTGTAGGACGGTGGAGGAGGTAGCGTAGAGAGTAGCGATATTAGAGAGGACTATTCGGGCTAGACAGGGATAGTCACAGACAGGTGGTTCAGCAGTTTTCGGCTTCCCTAGCAATCTACTGGTATCAGCAAGGGTAAGGCACCTCCGAAGCTTCATCATCATCAGGGTTAGCAAAGTGGGGTAAACATATAAAGAAGTTCTTCCGAGGAGGAGGAGGTCGAGGTGGAGGCGACACCAGGGCTTCCAGCAGGGTGGTTTCCAGCAAGGTCATGGTTATAGGCCACCGGCTCCAGAAGAGTCGTAGCAGAGCACAGTAGGGCAGCCCGCAGCTTTTCCAGGTTTTAGGTGTTACACCTATGGTTAGCCAAGGCACCTAGCCAGAAATTGTCCGCAGTCTCAAGGTTATGGCTGTAGCAGAGGAACTCAGCAGCAGCAGTAGCCATACCAGAAACTAACAGAGTAAGGCGGAGGTTTACCGTACCAGAGAGGAGGACGGGGTCGAGTAATAGTAATCACCAGAGCGCAGGCGGAGGCATCCAATCTCACTGAAAGTATATTACCGCTCTTTGATTTTTCTACTAGAGTGTTGATTGATCCGGGTGCTTCCCATTCGTTTATTTCTGAAGATTTTCTGGATATCATGGTACATCCTCTAGAAGAGAGACAGTGTGAGTTGGTAGTAAAGGTTCCCTCACGTGGCTACGTGCTCACTTCTTGTTTCCTAGATGAGGTTCCGATAATGATTCATGAGAATCAGTTTCTAGCTAGATTGTATGCTCTGTCATTGAAGCATTATGATGTGATACTAAGGATGGATTGGTTGGAAGCTTATGGGGCACTGGTAGATTGTAGGAAGAAGAGGGTCAGGTTTTGTAGGCCAGGTGGAACAGTGTTTAAATTTCAAGGTATGCCTTTTTACACTCCTAAGTTTATTATTTCTGCATATAGGGCTAGGAGGTTGATTAATGCGGGGTGTGTATAGTATCTTGCCTTAGTTAGCTTAGTTAAGTCTGATAAGTCTGTAGAGTCAGTGCCTGTGGTTAGAGAATTTGCAGACGTGTTCCCAGAGGACTTGCCAGGGTTGGCTCCACACAGGGAGGTGGACTTTATAGTTGAGTTGCAGCCAGGTAGTATGTCGATATCAAAAGCACCATACAGAATGGCACCAGCTGAGTTGAAGGACTTAAAGAAACAGTTGCAGGAATTGTTAGAGAAAGGTTTTATCAGACCCAGTCATTCGCCATGGGGAGCGCCAGTATTATTTGTCAGAAAGAAAGATGGCAGTCTAAGAATGTGCATTGATTACAAGTAGCTGAATACGGTTACAATAAAAAACAAGTATCCGCTTCCCAGAATAGATGATTTATTTGATCAGCTCCAGTCAGCCAAGGTATTTTCCAAGATTGATTTGAGGTCAGGGTACCACCAGTTACAGATCAAGAAAGAAGACATAGACAAGACAGCTTTCAGGACTAGATATGGGCATTACGAGTTTGTGGTAATGTCGTTTGGTTTGACAAATGCGCCAGTAGCCTTCATGAATTTGATGAACATGATATTCCATCCGTATCTGGATCAGTTTATTGTGGTCTTCATTGATGATATCTTGGAGTATTCGGTGTCAGAGGAGGAGCATGCAGCACACTTAAGGATAACTTTGTAGACAGTAAGAGATCACCAATTGTATGGCAAGTTTAGCAAATGCGAATTCTGGTTGAAAGAAATTCAGTTTTTGGGACATGTTATCTCAGCAAAAGGAGTTGCAGTTGATCCATTTAAGGTTGAAGCGGTAATGAAATGGGAAGAACCAAAGATAGTGTCAGTGATTAGAAGCTTTTTAGGTCTTGCAGGATATTATAGACGATTCATCCAAGATTTCTCGAAGATAGCAGCTCCCATGACAAGGTTGACAAGGAAAGGGGTACCCTTTGTATGGTCTTCAGATTGCAGGCGTAGTTTCATAGAGTTGAAGAAGAGGCTTACCACAGCACCGATATTGGAGATTCCGTCAGGCAGTGGAGGATTTGTTTTGTACACAGATGCATCAAGGAGAGGTTTGGGAGCAGTGTTAATGCAGCATGGCATATGCCTCCAAGATGATAAAGAAGCATGAAGAAAATTATCCAACGCATGATTTAGAGTTAGAAACAGTTGTTTTTGCATTAAAGATTTGGCGGCACTATTTATATGGTGAGAGGTTTGAGATATTCACTAATCATAAGGGCTTAAAGAACATATTTTCTCAGGAGGATCTGAATTTGAGACAGCGCATGTGGATGGAGTATTTGAAAGATTATGACTTCAGTTTGGCATACCATCCAGGTAAAGCTAATGTGGTAGCAGATGCACTGAGCAAAAAGGCAGTTATGAATCAACTTATGATCAAAGAATGGAAATTGTATGAAAATGTGGCAGAAAATTCATTATGTGCCTAATAGTCAGCGGCGAGCAATAATAGCAAGCAGTGCAGTGGAACCTTCTCTATACTGGCAGATAGTGGAAGCGCAGAGAACAGATGACAGTTTAGCAGATATTGTAAGAATGGAAGAAGTGACTCTTGGTGATGACAGTGTGGTCAGACTCAAGGGTCGGTTATATGTGCAAGCAGATGCTGAAGTCAGGCAGAAAGTGTTAGAGGAGGCTCACAAGTCAAGATACACCATTCATCCAGGCAGTATCAAGATGTATTAGGATATGAAGAAGCACTTTTGGTGGCCCAATATGAAGAAAGAAATTGCAGAATTCATAACAAGATGTGCAATTTGTCAGCAAGTAAAGGCAGAGTACCAGAGGCTAGGAGGACTGTTACAACCGTTACCCATTCCACAGTAGAAATGGGACGATATTGCTATGGATTTCGTTGTTGGTTTGCCCAGATCATCAACAGTTCATAATGGTATTTGGGTTTTTGTGGACAGATTGACCAAGATTTGTAGGTTATTACCAGTAAGTATGTCATGGTCAGTGGATAGATTAGCTAGATTATATGTAGAAAGAATAGTACCTTTGCATGGGATTCCAGTTACCAATGTTTTAGATCGAGATCCCAGATTCACACCAGGCTTTTGGAGGAGTTTGCAGAGAGTGGTTGGTACAGAATTGAGATACAATTCGGCTTATCATCCTCAGACAGATGGGCAGATAGAAAGAACAATTCAAACAATAGAAGATATGTTGAGGGCTTGCTGCTTAGTTTGGGGAAGTGTATGGGAGCACCACTTGGGCATGGTAGAGTTTGCCTATAATAACAGTCATCATGCAAGTATCGGAATGGCACCTTATGAAGCATTATATGGCAGACTGTGCAGGACACCACTAAATTGGCATGAGGTAGGTGAGAGACAGGTTATGGGTCTAGAGTTGATCCAGCAATGTGCAGAGACAGTAAAGTTAATCAAGGAAAAGTTTCAGACAGCGTAGAGTCGCCAAAAGAGTTACGCAGATACCAGACGTAGGCCTTTGCAGTTTGAAATTAGAGATTATGTCTTCTTGAAGGTTTCTCCTACCAAGGGTGTGCTTAGGTTCATCAAAAAAGGAAAATTGAGCCCGAGACATGTTGGCCCATTCCAGATAAAAGAAAGAGATTGTGAGACATCTTACAGATTGGATTTGCCAGTAGATTTTACAGATGCACATGATGTGTTTCATGTTTCAATGCTCAGAAAGTACATTAAAGATCCTACCCAGGTGGTTAGCTATCAAAGAGATGATTTGATGCCAGACATGACTATGCCAGAATATCCAGTGCAGATTACAGGTCGCAGAACCCAGAAGCTCAGAAATAAAGAAAATTGAACTAGTAAAAGTCAGATGGGAAAGTAGACAAGGCGGAGAAGATACGTGGGAACTAGCAGATGAGATGATGAAAACATATCCATACTTGTTTGAGTAAGCTTTTAATTCCTTTAGGTGATAGTAACATGCTAGTTTAATTAAAAAAATTTGGTGTTGAGTTTCGCTTTAAATTTCGAGGATGAAATTTCTTTTAGGTGATAGTAATGTACCATATTGACCGTTTGGATCATGGCTTAATGGTTATGGAGGCCCATGTGTGGCCCATCAGTGTGTGTAGCAGGTGTTCGCGTAGGTTTCCGGGGCGTAGTGGGCTGACAGGTTGGGCCCAAAGCGCCTACTTGTTCACTGTCTATGAACGTGATAGTGAGGAGCGTTGCATTCTTAATGCGACAGTCCTGGGTGTCATGTTCATTAAACTGCTATTTGGGTCGTCGTCTGCATGCGCGCCGCGTGTCGCATGCTGGGCGGCTTGCTGACGTCATGAGAGGGAAGGCGACAGCCTCTTACGTCACGTTCAGGTCGCAACAAAGGGCTATGTCGCGTTCCCAATCGAGCTGAGTTTTTAAGTAGGTTTTGGCAGAACGGAGATTTTGCAAGCTCTGATCAGCCAGGGAAGGAGATTCGCCGTGGTGAAGGGCGAGGTGTTTTTGGCATGCTCTCGCCACGAGGACGTGCGTGGAGTGGGGGAAACGCCTTGTGGGTCTCATTCTTCGCGTTCTTCACGGAGGTAGGGAGATTCCACCTCGTTTGATGCATGGATTGTGTGTATGGCATGTTTAATGCGTTACTTGCTTTACAAACTATAGATACCATGCTAGGACACTCATTAAAGCATGAAAAATGGATGAAAACACTGGTTTACAGGATTTGTGGGGGAGATCCGGCGAAGGGTCCCCGAATTAGGGTTCCTACCTGTGAAGGCGACGGACCCTCCTGTCGCGTTCAGAACACTACAGGCTGACTCGTCGCATTCAGGTTCTTGAACGCGACATATCGAGGTGTCACATTCAGAAGGCGACATGGGATCCCGTCGCAACAATAGGTCCGAGGGGCTTTATTACTGTGCATGCTAGTGTGGTTATCCAATTATCGTGAATCGTTGTGAATGGCAATGGTAAGTGGTGTGTTGGCACCTATAGTGCTCTGGGAGCGTGTTGTGTGCGTGGTTGGCGTGGTGTTCACGCTGTTGACATGGGGTTTCACATGGTTTGTGTGGTGTGCACGTGGTTTGTGTGTGCATGGAGAGTAGTATGACGCCTACCGTGGTTAGCTCTTCAGTTGGGAGCCCCAGGTTTTGTGTGAGCCAGGCACGTGCGTGCTCGGGGCTTGTCCCGGTACTTGTGTATCGTCGAGGTCTATGTCATCTTCTTGGACACCCTCACTCTTGTGTAGAGTTGTACGTCCGACTGAGGGAAAGACGACAGTGGGATAGCGACTTGTGAGAGTTTGTGTTTTGTCGCTTGTAGCGCGCTCATAGTTGGGGATTACGGACACCAGTAGACGTACTGGGCCACAGCTAGTCCTATTTTCCAGTGCCTCACTTTAGGGAGCTCGGGCCGGAGTCCCTAAAGGTGTCAGGCATGGTGTAATGACCCACTTTATACCGGTATGATTATACCAATCTCCATCGGTACAAAGGCGTCATTACAGTGGGATAATAACCCAACACTAAACGATAGGTTGATATGTACATGAATGAAAGTGAGTACAGCGGGAATAAAAGAAATAATTTAACTTCATTCCATCATCATCACGTCATTCCACAGTCTATATAGAAAAAGAAAATAACAGAGTGCACATTATTACAATTTCAAAAGAACTACATTGTCTATTACATTTTCCCTACCAATGACATTATTCATACTATGAAATAAAGGTCTCCACAAACAACAACTCCTCGTATGCGGCGTCAACCTTCACTACACTCTTCTCAGGTACAGGAACACCTGTCACACCTGTACGCCGAAGCAAGTATGAGTCTAAAAGACCCAGCAAGCAATCTAAGTACACCACCTTACACACGTCACACACATGACAACTATCAAACAATAAGGAACCCAAGCTATCTTTTGAACCATAAACAAATTACATGGCACATGCTTTATATTACTTAAATAAATAAACATAAACAACCTAGACATGTTTTCTAAGTATGAATACAATTTGGTTCATGTTACTAAACACAGTACACATTAGTCATATTCTTAACATAAATAAATATTCTTGAATTACCTATAGCATGCTTTCTATAGATTATGTTCAACATGACTTAAGGTTCCAATCTCATGCAATTGTCATCACAATTCTATGCAATTTAGAACATGGATCTATGCATATGGTAAATATAATCCTAGCATGTTATCTAACCAATTTCACCTGTAAATATAATACTTTTCATACATTTAACTTGCTGTTTTAACATGAATAAATTACATTTACATAAATTTACATCCTTTCACTTGCTAATCCATTCATACTACATTAGCACCTCATCCACTTTTCACATTTGTTCATATTCACATAACACTAGTACATGGATGTTATTAAACTACATAACATGGTACTAAACATGATATTGCATTTAACATACTAACACATGAAAGATATGAATATATGCATTTTACCTTGGTTTTGACATGCATTTACTCTCTCATTTACATTCTCTTACATATATACATGATTTCACACATTTTTCTCATAGTTTTCATTTGCACTTACCACGTGCCACTTTCTCATTTCATACTTTTTTTTTACACTTAATTTACCGTGACACATAGTCCTAACTACCATCTAGAGGAAAACACACATTCTCATCATTTAGCAATTAGCATATAACTTTTCACTTCATTTAACACATACTCGCCACCTAGGCAAACTAGTGACGAATCTTGGTTACTGCGTAGACTGGGAGAAGCCCTCTCCACCGTATCCAGTGGTAGTTGTCCACCTCCAGGATTTCATCATAATGTCTTTAGGATATATTTCACATACGTTGAGCCTCCCATAGGGACTCTTCTACAGTATAGCTCTCAGACCTCTATGGTAGCAGTGTGAATATCGGCCAATTTATTTCACATTATCCCTTATCACATTGTCATATTGTTCACACAATTCTCATGCACTATGTAACATATTTACATGCATTATTTTATAATCCCACATGTCCAGGTTACCAAATATGATGCTACTATTCACAGTGACTATTTGATCATGATATAATCCTAAACATGCTTCTAATCCTTGATTTACACATAATTAAACCTAACATGCTCATTATGGTCATTTTCCTTCATTAAAACAATAACAGTACTCACTGTAATCAAAACAGAGTGATATTTTTATCACAAGTTCTAATCAGATAATATATCGCATGCTCAATTTTCCAGATTTTTTGGATGTGTATACTAATTATGAAAATTTAACCAATTTCAAGCATATTTATCCACAAATCCAATTAAATATGGTACACAGTAAATTCGTCATGTCCAACAGTATCAAAACCTACAAACGGTCGCTACAAGCATACGGAAAATTTATGGAACCCTAATTTACAATGGATCTAATTATTTAGAATTCTTCATGATTAAATCATGCCCACAATCTAATTACAGAAATTCTAATAATTAAAACTAATTCCATAAATTTGGTACATCCTCATGATATGACCTACTAACTGTTATAGACTCAATAAAATTTTCACAGCATGTACTGATATCCAGAATTCCAATAAACATGTCACAAGGATCAAACAACCATTCTGCAAAAGCCTAAAGAACTTGGCGGCACAGAGCTTGCCGCCAATAGGGTTAACAGCACAACATGTGGCCGCCAACCATGCATCTTAATGGCATCAGATACTACCATTAAGTTCTTGTCTGTGCAAACACAGACTGAACGCAGAAACAATGATGAATGGGGGGTTCCAGGATGCGATATAAAATCTCTAAAAATACC
This sequence comes from Colocasia esculenta, assembly GCA_014218235.1. NCBI lineage: Eukaryota > Viridiplantae > Streptophyta > Magnoliopsida > Alismatales > Araceae > Colocasia > Colocasia esculenta. The sequence continues at coordinate 6,483,965 of CM024756.1, forward strand.
TAAGACCTAGAGGATATGGGTAGGGTTGATGTCCAAAGGTTACTTGCCTCAAAATAAATCCTAGAAGATCAAACTTTGTTGGTGAAGTCCTCCTCGGCCAAGCCAAGAAGAGGTCCAAAAACTGTAGAGATCTAGTCCTTGTGTCGATGAAGGCTGCTCACAGGAGTTGGGGATGCTTCCTTGATGCTTGGTGTATCCTCTAGTCGGTGCAGAATGTCAGAGAACTCCTCCAGTCACCGGATCCAGTCCTCCAAAGATTGGGTTTTCTCACAAGGAACTCTAGGGTTTTATCATAGCCCCAAAACCCTACTTGCGGAAAAAAGACTAGGTTTTAAAGGTTAAGGGAGGTTAGGGTACGCATTAGGGTAGGGTTCCTGCTATTAGGGTAGGTTTCCTAAACTAGAATTGGAAGAAAGAAGGGCGTTACCAAATCTGAAACCGCTAGAAAACTGGGAACTAGGCATCCACATCTGCTGCCGCCAACAGAGGATAGGCGTCCATCGATTTAGATGCCAACCTCTCTGGCCATGCAGTCAACGGCATGCATGTTGCCATCAACATGCAATCAACGTCAATTTGTGTTGACGTTAACTGGCATTTCGGCCAGAAAACAGTAATACATCAAAATAAATGACATCACAACCAATTAAGTGTGCACTGAAGTAAATAAACATACATTCACCTTATAAACTACATGCATTACACACTATTTATTTAAATATAATTTGTACTAATATTAATTAAAGATAATATGCACGAAATAACGTACATATATATATACACAATATAATTACATACAATATGAATGAAATAATTTAAATATAATATGTACATCAATAATTAGATAGTGCATGCACATTTAAATATATTACATGCATAGAGATAAACTCATATATACCTACAAAATGTATAGCAATATTTACATATTATTTGCACAACATTACTTAAATTCAATATACATAAGTTTTAAATAAGTACAATATGTACCAAATTAGTTAAGCACTTATATTCACATAAAATAATATATATGCATACATATACACATGAGTAATTTAATAATTATAATATGCACAAATTTAGTAAACATCACATAGAATATAAAATGAACAAAATTCGGGGGTCTCACACATGGGCCTGCGGCAGTGTGGTCCGCAGGAGTGGTGTTGGTTGGACTCCACAGTTTCTTGTCTTGTTCTAGTGGAGTGGCAGCTGGACCTTTCGTCCGTGGCTGCGAGACTGAGAGGTAGTCCAGTGTTGTTTGTCTGGGTCAGTAGCTGGTGTCGCGAACCAGTCTTCGTGACTCGAGTGTGGCGTTTTGCTACTTTAGCGCGTACACCTGGTTGTGTTTTGTTGTTTATTTATTAAAGCTGCTTTTACTAATAGCATGTGGTAAGTAGAGTTTACAACTTTAATATCCTGCTTAGATAGTTTTATAAATTGCTAGCGTAGCTTTCTGCTATTGTTATTTGTGAGAAATGGCTATGTAAATTCCTTGTAATTTTTTTATGAGATGACAATCTTATAATATATTTCAGTTGTTTCCTTTATATTTCTACGGACTTGTGAATGGTATCCCTTGCGAGGCTTCGGCCCGTTCGCGGGAGGCAGAGTCGGATCAGACACGTTATTAGGTTCATGGGTCTAGACGACGAGGATCGCTACAGCTTTCAAAGAGGTAGAAAAATTTTTCTTGGAAGAATTTTCAGAAAATCTTTCTATATTGATTTCATGTGCTATAAGAGATCAAGTGAGTTTGTCTAAAGGAAGTTCTGATAAATTATTATCTTCTTCGATTGTAGTTACTTTAGGTGTCCATAGTTGTGTTAAAGATCTTAATATTTTTCTAGCTATTTTTTCTTGAGTATAGTTTTTACCTAGTAAAGCTAGACCATAAGTATATCTATGAATCTAGTGAACATTTGAGTTATGTTTCATCTGGCAACATTTTAACTTGTTCATATTGAGAAACTAAAATATCTATTCTAGTTTGTTTTACTTTTATATTCCTTCTAAAGTTATTTTAGTTTATCCCACATTTCTTTAGTTGTTCTACAAATAGAAACTCTATTAAATTCTTTCTTTCATAAAGCACAACAAAGATAATTTTTTGCTTTATACTTTAAGGAAACATTACATTTATATGCTAAAGATCAATTAGAGGAGTTTTAGCAAGAGAGATACGATCACCTTCTTCTATTACTTGCCATAGATCAAAGTCTGTACCTCTGATGAAGCATTTCATACACATCTTCCAATATTGGTAATCCTCACCATCAAAGAATGGATGCCTTGTCACGGACTGGCCTTTATGGTTGTACATATCAGCTATCATTTCTTCTCAAATTGTTTGATTTCGTGGAGAATAACCCGCTCTGATACCACTTGTTAGACCAGATGACATTGAAATGTCTTAGAGGGGGTGAATAGGACTTCTTTTTGGAGGCTTTTGGATCTGAAAATATGGATAACTAACACTTGAAAAATTGGTAGCTAGCGATTAGTGAAATAAATAATGAATTTGTAAGTGGAAGCAATCACACAAAGGAATACAAAGATTTTATTCTTGTTCGAACCTCCTATCAAACAAGAGTCCTACCTTTAGTTCCTAAATAACCTCTTGCGATTTCCACTACCTAACAAGGCAAGTGCAACCACCAATTCAACTTAGTCTTCCCTTCTCTGAGGGGTATACAACCACTTGTTTCCGGCCAGCCTTCCCTTCAACAAGGGGAACGACCCACCTACCCAAGTAGACCTTCCCTTAACCTAAGGGGTATACACATAGGGTACCAAACCCTTGCTACGAAACACAGACATAGAGAGATGAATAGATGATAGGATCTAGATAGAACTAATCTCTCTTTAACTCTAGGTGGGCTCTCTCAAAATCTATCTTGAAGCTCTTGTCCACACAATGAAGAAGGCTTAAACGATGAGGCATTGAGAACAAAATGCTTGAGAGTCACTGTCGTGTGTTTTTTCTCTATTACTATGTATATTTTTCTCTCAAACTTCGACTCTTTATATAGCCTTCTTCCTCTTTGTCTATTTAAAATATCTTCGTTGAAAAGTAGATGTTTTAACTTAAAATTCTCCTTGAGTGTAACATCTTTAATCATGAGTGTAACGATCAGTTTCTTGCTAAATCAAGATAGCCTGTGTGCTACTATAATCAGCTGCAATAAATGTATGTATGCACAAAACAAGAAAAACATCTTTTTTCTTTCTAGGATGATATTTTAGGTTAGGATAATAGACATTACACAGTGAACAAAAGGAATACTTAGACAACACATTATGGAGTCTTTTCTGTACACAGAGATGGTACATTACCTTAACTATGAAAGAACTACAGTGTGGCTGATGAGATAGACTCTTGCCCATCACGTATATATGTTACTGCAGTTTCTTTTTTAGAACATTAAATGTCTTGGATAGATAAGGATTTTGAGGATTATTTTTGAAAGCAAAGACCGGGATTCTGAAATGCCAAATGCATTATAAAAATGCTTTCTATTTTGATTGCTACACCTACACAATCTTAAAGAAATGTACTTTTCAGTTTGCCATAATAGTGAGAGACAATATGGCAAAATAACTTTTCTTAGATGGTATGTTACTTAGATAAGTTTATCAAAAATATTCATGAAATATTTAAACAAAGAATTATATGTACGGATGTATAGAAATAGTGAAGTTTCGACTGTAAGTTCGACTATAGAAAAAAGTCGTAGTAAGTCGTAGTTAACTTCGACTTGGAGTTCGACTTCTGCATACTCCTTCATTAGTGGAGTGAGCATCACTCCTAGGATAATACATAAATCAAAGTTGACTTCGACTCGTAAAGCTAGTCATTAGCAATTAGAGTAGAACTTAGACTAGGTCTCATTTGATGATCAGTCCATCCTCATATAATTTTATTTATTATATGTAATTTTTGGTGATTAAAAAAATCTCAATTAATATTTCCTAACAAATTCTTTTCAAGTTTATCCACAAGAAATAATTCAAGCAAAATCTGTAAGTTACTCTCACACACTGTCATTCAAAGTTCAGAGCATGCATTTCTTCTAAGTACACATCGACTTCCTTTATAAAACAACAATTTCGTAAGAGCAACAACGATTTCAGTCTCACAACGATTTAATAAGTAAAACAACATTTCTATCGCTACAATGATTTCATAAGTGAAACAACGATTTCCATCGCTACGACGACTTCATAAGTAAAACAACGATTTCCATCGCCACAACGATTTCCGTTGAAAACAACGATTCGCTTTACTTAAACAACGATTTGATCTAAAACAATGATTCGCTTATACTTAAACAACGATTTGACCGAAAACAATGATTCGCTTATACTTAAACAACGATTCGCTTATACTTAAACAACGATTCGCTTATACTTAAACAACGATTTGATCAAAAACAATGATTCGCTTACACTTAAACAATGATTTGAACTAAAACAACGATTCACTTATACTTAAACAACGATTTGATCGAAAATAACGATTCGCTTATACTTAAACAACAATTTGATTGAAAACAACGATTTGCCTTCATTTAAACAACAATTTGATCACAAACAATGATTTGGTCGCAAACAAGGATTTGTCTTCACTTGAACAACGATTTCATGATCGATTTCGTTCAAATAACAATTTAATGATTGATTTCAGTAAAACAACGATTTCATCTGCTCACCGATTTCTGTTTAAGTAATAACTTTATATAGAACATCATTTCATTATATTTATACATGGACTATATTCACATCGACTTGGTTTCAACATGGATTACATTCTCACATGATTTTACCAATAACATACAGAATGCTCTTATAGCTCTTGTAAAGTATTACTCTATCCTCTTGTTGTCATGCATATGCTTAAGACTTTGTGGATTTCAAATTTCTTCCTGCGCATCATGGTGTACTTGATCATTTATTGTGATAATATAATATTTCCACACGAAATATTCTTGCTTACTTCATGTGTCACTAGAGTCTGATTTGTGTGATGTTAGAATGACCTTTCCTGCTTGGCATATCTTCATACTGCACAACTACCAACGTTGACTGACAATTTAGACAAAAAGAAGTTGTCTAGGTATCAGTATTTTTCGCATGCAGGGCTTCTTGTAGTAAAGCACATCAAAGATGGATCTGTCAACTTGTCAGAAGGATAAAAGATTTAGAAGATCTTTCCCTGAAGGTGTAAGGATCAATCCAAGCATTAATGGCTGCAGGCTCACCTACTCCATGCTTCGGTCCAGTCTCTCTAACGTGCATGAAGCTGTGAGACAATGGGCATCTGAACGGCTACTACAACAGTCAGAATAATACACAGAAGATAAATAGAAGACTAATGACTCCATGCAAGATAGCGAGATCATTTTGAATTCTTGAGTCTTCGAAAAGCTTGAAGCCATAGTCTCCTAAAAGAAACAAGAGCAAGCTCATCCACTCCAACCTTCCATAGCTCTTAGCTCTCAGAGTTCATTCCATTTTTCTTTTGAGAGCTAGTGTAGGTATGAGAGAGAGAGTTCATTCAAGATTATTGGTGTCTCTCAGACTTCGCCTCAGATCAAGCATTGTCTATAAGCGTGGTCTTGGGGCCCTTCTCTTTCAACAAGATTGTTGTGGGCTTTCCTCTTCGGGTGTGAAGATAAGACCTATGGAATAAAGTGGTGTGTAATTCCTCTTCTGGTAGAGAAGAGAAGGCCAGCTATTACTGGATGTGTAAGTGTCCATAAGGGGGACTGTACCCTTGTTTAGTAGAAACTCAAGTTGTTACTTGGGGACTGGACGTAGGACTCCTTGGTATAGGAGGTCCGAACCAGGATAAAATTTCCTGTATTTTTGTGTGATTGCTTACTTGTCTTTATTCTGCACTAACTGTTCAACTTAGCATTTTCTGTCAAGCATTTGTATTTACAGGTATTTGTCTAAAAGATTTTTAGCAATCCATTCACCCCCCTCTGGGCTTGCCATCTGAGCAACAAGTGGTATCAGAGCCAAGTCTCTTCAAGAAGAAGATCTCATGATCTTAAGAGTAAAGATAAATGGCAGCTCAAGGATATGCAGAAGGTTAGTCCGTCAACAGACCTCCTCTATTTGACGGTGAAGATTATAACTACTGGAAGACTCGAATGGAGTTCTTCCTTCAAGTTCTTGATTTCCAACTATGGTCAATCATTGAAGAAGAGACCTCTTGGTAACCAACGAAAGAGACAAATGGATAGATGAAGATAAGAAGAAAATATCCCTAAACAGCAAAGCAAAAGCATACTGTGTTGTGCTCTCAGTAAGAAAGAGTTCAACAGAATTTCTGCCTGCAAATCTGCCATGGAAATGTGGGAATAGCTAAGGCTCACATACGAAGGAACTGATAAGGTAAAAGAAACAAGAATAGACATATTGGTAGCTCAATACGAGAGATTTCAAATGCAATCTGTAGAGTCAATTACTCAAATGTACAGCAGATTCACTGACATCACAAACTATCAGGCTAGGCTTGGAAAAACATATGATATCGAAGATATGGTGAGAAAATTACTAAGATCCCTACCAGCTTCATGGACTCCAAAGGTGCCATCCATAGAAGAAGCCAATGATCTTAGGAGAATGTCACTCGAGAAACTCATTGGGTCTTTAATGTCTCATGAAATAAATATGGAAAGGCTAGGAGAATCCTCCAGCAAGAAGAAGCACAACAACACTCTCAAAGCCACAGAAGACAAATCTGATGGCGAATTAGACAGTGATAACAGCAATGGAAGTAGTGAAGATGAGGAAGCATTCCTTTCCAGAAGACTGCAGCTCATTCTAGTCAAGAAGAAGTACCAGTTAGGAAGAAGATACTTCAAGAAAGGGAAAGGCCTTAAAAGATCAGAAGGAAAAGAAGTCAAGAAGTCTGAGCCTATATGCTACGAGTGTAAGAAGCCTGGACACATCAAAGTTGATTGTCCAAAATTGAAGAAACCTAAGTCCAAGAAGGACAACTCAAAGAAGTTTAAAAGATGCAAAAAGAAAGCCATGGCCGCTGCATGGAATAATGAAAGCGATTCAGACAGTGAGTCAAGCTCCAGCGAAGAAGAAGAAGAGAAGGCCAACCTTGCCTTCATGGCAAATATTGATGAAAAGGTAACTTCTGACTCATCCTTTACTTCTTGTAATGAATCAGATTCTGATAGTTTAGAAGATGCTTTTAACGAACTATACAGTAAATATAAAGATGTTTGTAAGCTATTAAAAACCACCAAGAAAAATTATGCATGCCTGGAGATCACCAACTCAGATTTAAAATCTGAAACTGAATAGCTAGAAAAACAAATTTCTGAATTAAATGGTACAAATAAACTGTTATGTGAAGATCTAAAAATTAAAAATGAACAGATAACAAATCTAGAAAATCAGGAAACTACAAGTAAACTTAAAAAGGAGATTGACACACTAAAAAAAGACAATGAATATCTAACTACTACAATTGAAAAATTTACAAATGGAAAATCATCTCTAATATTAAAAGGAGCAAGAAGATCAGGTAAGAAAAAAATATGGGTTAGGATACACTCCACCAAACAACGAAAAAACTGTAATCCATCCTAAAATTTATCCAATTCCAAAATTCGTAGCTGAACAAAATCCTAATTATAAAATAAATAAATAAAAACATCATAAGGCAAATGGAATAATGAACACCACTCCTTGTTGCACACACGTAACAAACTAGGACACACTAAAATAACATGCACCACTAAACACCTAAAATGAATTCCCAAAGGAAAACGTAAAGAAACTAACCAACCAGGACCCAAAAGAACTTGGGTACCTAAATCTTATTGATTTATTGCAGGGAAACCTGAGAGCATCAAAATGGTACCTTGACAGCTGGTGCTCAAGTCATATGACAGGAAACAAGAAATTGTTCTCTCACATCAAAGATGAAGAAGGCATAGTTACCTATGGTGATAATGGAAAAGGGTCAGTAATTGGATGTGGATCTATTGGAAGTCAAGATAGAATCCTCATAGAAGATGTTCTATGCGTCAAAGGATTGAAGCATAATTTAATAAGCATTAGTCAACTATGTGACAAGGGTCATCAAATCAAGTTTCAAGAATCCAAGTGCCTGATTATCAAAGGTGATACAATTGTCTTCGAAGCCAGCAAAGAAAAGAACCTATGTGTATTACATCTAGAAGAACTCAAAGATCAAGATGTGTGTCTAGCAGCAAGCAAAGATCAGAATGCAGAATTATGGCATAGAAGGTTAGGTCACTGCAGTTTAGATAGAATAAGAAAGCTTATCAAACATGATCTAGTAGAGGGACTACCAAAGATAAATACAAGATTGGATAGTATTTGTAAACCATGTGCAAAAGGAAAGCATGTGAAATCCTTCTTCAAATCAAAGACAGTGGTCACCACTTCCAAACCACTAGAGTTATTGCATATGGATTTGTTTGAACCAATGAGAACCACTAACCTGGGAGGAAAGAATTTGGATTTGTAATAGTTGATGATTTTTCAAGATTCACATGGGTATCATTTTGGAGCACAAAGATGACACATTTGATAGTTTCGTAAAGTTCAGTAAAGTAGTTCAAAAGGACAAGAAGTTCAGCATCATAAGTATTCGTTCAGATCATGGAGGAGAATTCCAAAATGATAAATTTGCAGAATTTTGTGATGATCAAGGAATAAAACACAACTTCTCAGCTCCAAGGACACCTCAGCAAAATGGAGTAGCTGAGAGGAAGAATATAACATTGTTGGATATGGCTAGGACCATGCTATCAGAATACAACCTACCAAGATATTTTGGGCAGAAGCCATAAATCAGCATGCTACATTATAATAGGGTCATGATTAGGCCAATCCTGAAGAAGACTGCTTATGAACTGTACAAGCAAAGAAAGCCCAAATCAGCCATCTCAGAACATTCGGTTGTCAATGCTTCATTCACAACAATGGTAAGAAAGACTTAGGTAAGCTGGATTCCAATTTGATGAAGGAATCTTCATGGGGTACACTTCTAAACCCAAAGGCTATAGAGTTTTTAATAAAAGCACTTTATTAATTGAACAAACTGTTCATGTTATCTTTGATGAAACTAACCCTTCCTTAAGAAAGGAAGTAGACAGTGATGATGAAAATGTAGAAAATCTATCCAAGAAACTGAAAGATACATCTATCAAGGATAATGAAGATCCACCCTTGGAAGAACTGCAACAAAAGGGAATTATACATGATGATATTCCAAAGGAATGGAGATACAAGAAGGATCACCCAAAGGATAACATCATTGGAGATCCAACAGTTGGGGTAAGAACAAGAGGTAATGTTATTCCTTGTGATTACTTAGCTTTTGTATCTCAAATAGAGCCAAAGACAGTCAATGAAGTACTGTCTGATGAATCTTGGATTTTAGCCATGCAAGATGAACTTAATCAGTTCAGAAGAAATCAGATTTGGTCCCTTATTCCGAGACCATCAGATCATCCTGTGATTGGCACCAAATGGGTGTTCAGGAACAAATTGGATAAAGCGGTGTTATCACTAGAAATAAGGCCAGACTGGTTGCTCAAGGCTACTCCCAGAGGAAGGCATAGATTTCGATGAAACCTATGCACCAGTGGCTAGACTAGAGGCCATTAGAATGTTACTTGCTTATGCATGTGCATTAGATTTAAAGCTTTTTCAAATGGATGTTAAGTCTGCATTTTTAAATGGTTATATAAATGAGTAAGTTTATGTAGAATAGCCTCCTGGTTTTGATGATTTAGATTTTCCAAATCATGTTTTCAAATTGCATAAGGCATTATACAGTTTAAAACAAGCACCTAGAGCATGGTATGAAAGGCTTAGTGCATTCTTATTAAACCATGGATTTATCAGAGGACAGGTAGATAGCACGTTGTTCATTAAATCAAAAGCCAAGAACATATTACTTATGTAGATGATATTATATTTGGATCTACTGATGAATCTCTATGCCAGTACTTTGAGAAGCTGAGGCAGGGAGAGTTTGAAATGAGCATGATGGGAGAGCTCAACTATTTTCTTGGATTACAATTAAGCAAGGCAAAGAAGGCACACACATTTGTCAAGCAAAATATACCAAAGAATTGTTGAAGAAATTTGGATTCGACAATGCCAAACCACTGTCCACTCCAATGACCACATCCACAAGGTTAGACAGTGATAAGGAGGGTAAGAAAGTTGTTCAGAAACTTTATAGAGGCATGATAGATTCATTACTATATTTAACTGCCAGTAGACCTGATATTTTGTTCAGTGTATACATGTGTGCAAGATACCAGTCTGATCCCAAAGAATCCCATTTAATATCTGTTAAAAGAATATTTAGATATTTAGCTAAAACTCATGATCTAGGGCTATGGTGTTGTGATACCCCGAAATTTTCTTTCTTTTATATGGTGCATATGTCTTTACTTGTCGCGTGAGTAGCGTGTGTATTCAATTGTGCATATTATCATTTCTATACTTCTCATTAGTTCATGCATGTATATACAAGATAGTTAGGTAAGAATAGGCAATTAGTTAAATTTATGTATAATGTGTATACAAAAAAAAAAACCTGAGGCATAAAATAGTTAAGTAATATTGTGCATGTGATAGGTAAGTGATGCTATGGACCATGTAAGTGCATGAGAGCTATTTTCGTACGGGTATAAATATAAATATAAGTGTGCATGCATTATTTAGCTATCAAAGTATGTAATAAATCTATAAACCTCATGCATATTATATGTGCTCATAGTAAGAATTATTGTCATACATCTTGTAAATAATTATGAGTTATTTTTGTACATGCAATATACATATTTAAATGGGCATGCAATTATTTAATTATTGATATGCCTATTGCATTTAGTTATTTTATGCATGTTGTAAGTAACCTTGGCGTGTATAGGAATATATAAAAGCTACTCTTGTTTAAATGATATTTATCTACTTTAAGCATGTTAATTATTATGATGTGTAAGGTACTTGAATGATAACGTACAGGTAGAACTCAACTAATAATGAACACATTTCATTATAAATTTCTGCACAATGTATGTGACTATGTAATGTGAATGTGTATGTGTATATATGCATGTAATTAATGTATATTATCCTTAATCATGATTAGTGTAAGTTGTATTTAATTAAATATCATGTAATGCATGTATTTATGTGGTAAGGCGGCCACCCCCTGGACGCCAACCCCATGTTGGCGGCCATCCCCTTGACGTCAACTGTGCAGTTGACTACAACCGATGTTGACGTCAATATCCTCCTGCGTAACGGATCCATATTTGTTAATGCTCGCTTTATGGCCGGTTCCAGTTTAGGAAACCCTTCCTAAACCTTGGGTAACCTACCCCAGTGCGTACCCAACCTATCCAACTTTATAAAAACCCATTTTCTGGCCGCACAAAGCCCTTTTGGTCATTGTGAAACCCTAGTATTTTCTGTCAGAAAAGCTGGACTTCCCAAGCTCAGATCCGTCGACTGGAGGATTTTCTAGGAGATCTACGATGACTGGAGTGTAGTCTAACTATCAAGGAGGCATCCCCAACCCCGAGGAACGATCTACATCGGCGGGAGAACAAGATTCAAGGAGTTTCTGAGCACCCTCATGCTTTGGCCGAGGAGGGCTTCAACAGCAAGGATTTGATCTTCTAGGATTTTATTAGAGGCAAGTAACCTATGTATATCAATCTTAGACATGTCCCCTAGGTCCTAGAATTTTTCTGGATTTTTCCTCGAGTCCTGGACCCTCCATTTTCCCCGTGCATGTGAGTGTTGTCTATGCTGATTGCTGTTTGGAAGTTGACGGCAACATCCCCTGCCGTCAAGTCTTGAGTTGACGGCAAGGGTGTCACAGTTAACTCTGTTGGCGGCCAGGACTGTGCAGTTAAGTTCTTCAGTGTTCTGAAAAATGCTATTTGATCTTCTTTAATATATTTAAATGATTTCTGGGTATGTGTTCATGCTGTAACTTTTATGTGGGGTCAAGGGTGATCAGTATGTCATGTCATTAGGTTTTCATGAATTTTCATGATTTATGTTAATTATTAAAATTCTAGAAATTGAATTATGATTATAAAATAACCATGTTTAATCTGTGTAAAAGGACAGTTGTGAGTTAGAGTTTGGTGAATTTTTTGTAATGATATGTTTATCGTATATATGCATTGACACTGGCATATTAGACTTTCTTACTAGAATTTCTGCTTAGAGAAATTAGTGAGAAATGCACCTGTGATTTGGTTTCACTGTTATAATTATATTTTCTATTCATAAAATCTGAAAAATTGAGTACATGTTATGGTTGCTGTCTTACCCTCTGATAAAAATTTCATGAAGTTTTGATGACACTAGGTATTTTTATGGTTTTAAATGTGAAAACAGCCATGTTGTGCATGTTAGAGTTAATTTTGTATAATTTAAGAGTTAGCAGCATGTAATATCTTATCTTAAGTTATTTATCACTGTTTAACAGTAAGGTGAATTTTCTATAAATGGAATGTGAATATTATGAAAGTGTATGTGAAATGGATGAAAAATATGTGTATAAGCATGAGTAAAAGGTGATAAGAATGATAAAGTGATTAATGAAATATTTAGCCATGTATGACACTGCTACCATAGGATCTGAGAGCTGTACCATAGAAAAGTCCCTATGGAAGGCTCAACGTTATGAGATAAATCCTAAGGGCATTAGGATAAAATCTTGGAGGTGGACAGTACCGCTGGTTAGGGTGGAGAGGGCTTCTCCTGGTTCGGCGCAGTTACCTAGATTTGCCACCGCATTGCCTAGGTGACAAATATGTGAAAGTGAGTGCTAAGTGCTAAGTATTAAGCATTCAGTGCTAAAGTGAGTGTTTTCCTCTACTTGGTAGTTAGGACTATGTACATGTCACGGCAAATTTAAGAGATTAAATGTGATTAGAAGTGCAAAGTGATAAGTGAATGTGGCACGTGATAAGTGCAATTGTTGTGATAAGTGATAAACATGAATGCATGAGTAAATGAAATGAAAGAAGTGAAAATTATCGGTAAGGAAGAGTAAAAGATAATGAGAGTGTAATCACATGTGAAAACCAATATATTAATACATGCATATTTATTTTGTTGTTCATGCATTAACATCATAATTGTAGAATTATGTTAATATCATGTGATGTAGTTAAATAATATCCATATGGTAGTGTGTATGAATATGTGTATATAAATATGTAAAGAAACGCAATGTAGAAAATTGATTATGTAGAATTGACAAATGAATAAGATAGCATGAGAATAAGTGTAAATTCATGTAATCAAGTTTGATTAATGTCAAAACAGCAAGCTAAATGAGATTATGATGTTGATAAACTCATAAAATAATGTCTAAGTCCATGATAGAATTGCTACTCATTTAGTATGTAGTTCCATGTTTAATTTGTAGATGATTGCCATCCGATTTGAATGTATTTTAAATCTTCAATTCATGTTTAATAAAGGTGATGTCATGGTGAATTATTCATATTAAACAGAAAATGAAATGTGTAAATAAATAAGAAAAAGTGCATGTGAAATATAAATAGAGATCATGTTAGATTTCTATCTACTTTATGTATAATTGCATGTTCTAATTGGTAGAGTTATTCCTCAATAAGGAAAATGTTTAGATTTATAAATCATGTTATATGTTAGTTGTTTAAGAGTGCATATGTTCATACCATGTATGTATCAACATGATTATGCTAAAATTATGTTAGAATGTTTAGTATCGTGTTACGTAGATCACTAGAAAGCATGCGCAAGTGTTAAGAGAGTATGATAAATTATACACTAAAACAGCAAGTTAAATGTGTGATAAAAAGATATAAATGCATGAGAAATCGACTAGATACCATGCTAGGAATGTTTATTATCTTGTGCATAGCCTTATGTTTTAAAATGGTAGAATTGTGAAATGATATGATGAAGATTTGAATCATGCATCATAGGATATATCATGTGTAGGTGTATGTTATCTTTCATAATTTAACATGAGCATGTGCTAGATAGGAAGGTATTTGGATGACTTATGTACAGTTGACCATAAGAAACATGTATCATGTGTAATGTTGTGATCAGAATGATAGCATGTGGTTTTCCTTATTATTAGTGGCTTATTATGTATATGATACGTGTAAGTTTGATATTTTAGATTACTTGCTGAGTCTTGTAAGACTCATACTTGTTTCGGCGTACAGGTGTGACAGGTTATCCAGTAGCTGAGGAGAGAATAGTGAAGATTGATACCATCATTGAGGAGATTTTATTTTTGGTAGTTGCTTAAATTTATAGTTTGAATAATGTTATTCATATGGACAATGTAGTTCTTTTCAAGTTGTAATAATGTGGACTCTAGTACTTTCTTTTACTATATAGACTGTGGAATGTGTGGTGATGATGAAATGAAGTATAACATTTCTTTTAATTCCGTTGTACTCTTTTATTATTCATGGACATATCAACCTTATCGTTTAGTGTTGGGTTACTATCCCACTGTGATGATGCTCTTTGTACCGATGGGGATTGGTATAATCGTATCGGTATAACGGGGGTCGTTATAGGTGTAACGGCCCTCCTTATACCGGTACGGTTACACCAACCCACATCGGTATAATGAACGCCGCTATAGTGGGACATTTACCCAACAAAATTCAATATACTGAAATGTACACTAATATAACATATAACAATGGAAAAGAAAGAGCCAAATGTAATTTCTTATTCCATCATCCACATTCTATTCACAGTCCATATAGAGGAAAAGAAAACTAAACATTTAATAGCTGAGCAATGAAAATACATTGTCCACATTGTCCATAATTAAATTACAAAGTTTCCTTTATTACATATTATGAAACGTAAAAGTACAATACTGAGACTCCACAAAGATCTCCTACTCCCGCTCCGAGTCACTTCTGACTATCTCCTCAGATGAAGTAGAAATCTCTGCACCTGTACGCCGAAGCAAGAGTGAGTCCAAAAGACTCTGCAAGTACATCCATTCACACTAAGCATACATACATTGTTGCCCGGTTGACAAGCCTAGAGGGGGGGTGAATGGGTCTTTAAAATTATTTGATTAATACCTGTAATTAAAACATTAAAACAAAACGTTCTTCGATGAAGGTTAGTAACTGTTAGTTCAAAGAGCAATCACACAAGATAAGCAACCATTCAACACAAGAACTTATCCTGGTTCGGACCTCCTTTCCTTAGGAGTCCTACGTCCAGCCCCTGAGCAACAACTCAGGATTCCACTAACTAGGGTACAGTCCCCCTAAGGACACTACAACACCCAGCTCAGATGGTCTTCCTTCACACGGAGGGAACTTACACCACCCTGGATACCCCACCAGGTCTTCTTCACAACCGAAGGGAAACAGCACCCTGGATACCACCAGGTCTTCCTTCACACACGAAGGGAAACACAACAAAGAGAATAGAATGAATTCAAGCCCCTAGATCAAGCTTCAACAAGCTAAGATCTGAAGCACGAAGGACTAAGAGTAAAAGATCTAGAAACATAGAAGACTCTCAGAACTACACAAGCTCTCTCAAGATTTTCACTACAGAGTGGAGAGCAAAGAGCAACACGAGAAGGAATGAAGTTCTTGGCTCTTAGAATTCTAGCAGAATATTTGAATGGCTTGAACGTGTGTTCTCTACTCAGTTATATTTATTCTTCTCTTCTGTCTTGTATTTATATCTTCTTTTGAAATCCGGCCGTTGAAGTAACCATTGTCTCTTAGATTGGTAGACGTTAGACTGCTTGACATTTGGAAGCTTCAACAATCTTTTATCCAGTTGAGCACGCAAAGAGATAATGTATTCTGGCGTCTGTATGGTCCAACGTTGTATGATAGAACGTCTTTAGGACCCTGCACGACTTAAATGCTAGAACAGTAGACAGCTAGGTTGTCTCTTGTTGTCAGTAAACATTGATATGAGTATTCACCAAAATAGCAATGCCAAATACCTTGTTTCTAAAAGATGTTGACAGGGTATGCACGATGAAAAGATATCATCTGCATGCATGCAGAGATACGTTCTGTCTTCATTAAATGCACATCAGTCAGACAGATAAGAGAAGACTTTGACTTTTCAACGCTTTAAGAAATAAGATAAATATCAAGTCGATATAAACCATAAAGTCGTTGTCTATATGTCTTATCAAATCGTTATGAATACTGAGGAAATCGTTATAGAAAGCAACTCGTTGTATTCATTAAAGAAATCGTTATAGTCACATAACAAATCGTTATGGGCCTTAAGGAAATCGTTGCGTGAAGCAAATCGTTAAGAGCGCTAAAGAAATCATTGCGCTAAGCAAATCGTTATGAGCGCTAAAGAAATCGTTGCGCGAAGCAAATCGTTATGAGCACTAAAGAAATCGTTGCGCGAAGCAAATCGGTATGAGCGCTAAAGAAATCGTTGTGCGAAGTAAAATCGTTATGAGCGCTAAAGAAATCGTTGCGCGAAGCAAATCGTTATGAGCGCTAAAGAAATCGTTGCGTGAACTTAAGGAATCGTTACGACGGCCAAGTCATTACGAGTTCTAAAGAAATCGTTACGATAACTTAAGGAATCGTTACGACGGGAAAGTCGTTACTAGTTCTAAAGAAATCGTTATGATAACTTAAGGAATCGTTACGACGGGCAAGTCGTTACGAGTTCTAAAGAAATCGTTATGATAACTTAAGGAATCGTTGCGACGGGCAAGTCGTTACGAGTTCTAAAGAAATCGTTACGATAACTTAAGGAATCGTTACGACGGGCAAGTCGTTACAAGTTCTAAAGAAATCGTTATGAGTTCTAAACAAATCGTTACGATAACTTAAGGAATCGTTACGATGGGCAAGTCGTTACGAGTTCTAAAGAAATCGTTACGATGACTTAAGGAATCGTTACGACAACGACTTGATTGAAACCACATGATATTTCAGTCTTATAAAGAAATCGTTATGATATCAAATCGTTATAGCTCTATTCAAAATGATATACATGAAGGAAATCGTTGTGACTTTCAATAGAAGTCGGTGAGGACTTAGAGAAATATAGTCTCGCAATATTTAATGCTTCAGAAATATAATGCTTACCAATATTGGCTTGATTGACCTTGACCTTGGAGAATTTCCTGTACTTAAGACTTAGAGAACTTTGATAAAGTTTTGTTAATTACCAAAATACATGTATATTTAAAAATTACTTGGGACAGACTTGATCATCAATCCCCCTTTTTGGTGATGACAAAAAATTATCAATAAGCATGAATATTTTCGGAAAGTATTTTAAACATGCTAAGTATTTTTCTAAAGCTAAAGATTTTCGGAATGTATTTAAGACATGCTAATTTTCCCCCTTTTTGTCATTAAGAAAAAAGATATTCTGACACAAAGAATGAAGAAAAAGAAATGGAAGGGTAGACAACCAACATATATTATCAGTTTTGAGGATTTACAGATAAGTAATAAGCAGGGGATAACAAGGAGTCAAAATGCTTGAGTATAGGGATTGTCTGGCGTTCCTACTCTTCAAAGAAGGCTTGAAAGGCCCCAAAATCAATTTGATAGGAGGGTCCCATAGCGGGAGCCATCCTTTTGATATGAAGCTGTCTTTGATCTGAAATGAAGTCCCCATACTTGACACGGCCCAGAGCTAATTTGTAAGTTAAGAAGGACCCAAAGCTGGCAAACCTAAGGAAAGCTTCAATCTTGAGTGGATAGTCAATCTTAAGCGACCGAAGCTCTTGCTTTAAAGCAAAGAAAACCTTGTATCTTTCGACCCAGGTCAGATAAGAATCCCTGATGAAGTGAAGAGAGTTGGCATCGAAAAATTCACCAGGAGACAAGAGAGGTTGATTTGAACTGGCCTGAGAGGCATTTAGATCACTGAGCTGCTGAGCAGACAACGGATAAAGTGTCTGCCACTCTTCAGGAGACAACCGCTCACATTCAGAGAGAATGGGGGCTAGAACATCTGCCTTGATATGCCCCTGAAGATACTGCCTAAAAACGAATCTGGGGAAGGATAAGTCACGGCCATCTTGTACAAATAATCTAGCCATTACCCTTGCAGCTCTCTCAAATATAAGTGTTCCCACAGAAGATTCCATAATCAAGGCATGGAGAGGGGGAAGGAACACTATATTAGGAATAACCAAGGTGGCAAAATCAACCTGAAGGGACTCAGAATGAACTGCGCTTGAACTGAGGGCCCTGATGGCTGCACGAAATTGGCCCAACTGAGATTCAGGGAGGCGATGTACATAGCAGTAGTTACTGTACATCTGATACTGGCAGATGAATTTGATCTCTTTCTGAATGAAAGGGCCAAACAGATGTTTGTGGTGGATCTGGAACCATTCATAAAAGGGAAGAGGGGCTTCCCTAGGTGGAAATCTGGCAGCTTGAGCTCGACGGAATTGACTGTACAGATCTTTATGGCTCCGAGCCCACTGCTCTTCAGTTTTGGCTTCAGTCATGGAGAAGATTTTGGACTGATGAGCCTTAGATAGATGGGTATAAGGAAAGATAGTGGTGAGATGTTCAGAAAGAATTTGGAAAGGAAGGCCAAAAATGTGGGCAAAAACTACCTTTTGAAGATATTCTTCATAGATAGGTTTCTGCTTGTTGGAGATAGAAAGGGAAAACCACAAGGGAGGATAGCACGGTTCAGAAGAGATAGAATGGGTGGAGGTGAGTCTCCTCTTTTTAGAGACAGGACTAGAAGAGCATGTCCTGTGAGTGAGGGTTCCAACAGCCAAGACTGAATGAAGTATTGGTACTTCAAATTCATCCTTGATATCTTGGATTTCCACATGTGGGAGTTGGGCACCCTCAAGAATGATGGTAATGAAGGAGGGAGATGTAGGTGGATTGAAAATAGAGTCAAGAGTGACAGTAGGAAGAGAGAAAGTGTCTGATGTAGAAGGGCCAGAAGAAGAGGGCCCAGCAGAAGAGGATGCTGGTGGTAGCTCAGGTGGAGAGGATGGTAGAGGTGAAATAATGGTGGAAGAAATAGGAGATGAGGCAGGAGAGGAGATGGATTGAGAGGGAAAGGGTGTTGGTGAGGAGATGGGTCTAGGTTGAGGTTGCTTGAATGTCTGTGGAGCAGGAGGTGCAGTGGAGGATGAAGGTGGGGATGGAGGAACTGGTGTTTGGGAAGAAGTGGGAGCTGGAGGCTCAGGAACCAAAACTGCTTCTTTAGCCAAATTCTGCACAGGTTCAGACTCCAATGGCCTGATGGCCCTTTATCCTGCTCAGCTGGCCCAGAAATCTCTTGCTCATTGATCTCTGCCTCTGCTGCTGCTGATGGTCCGGACACTGGAACTGATGACCCTGATGGCCCTAATTCTGGAACATGAGCTGCAGGAGGTGGAGGAGAAGGAGGAGCTTGAGCTCCAACTACCTTCAGAATCTCAGCTAGCATAGACTTCATACTACCCATTTCTTTGTTGAACCATTTCATGGCATTTCTTATTTGAGAGATTTCCTTAGTGGTGGATGCTTGGCTCATAAAAATGGAGTTCACATCACTTTGAAGAGAGCACAAGATCTCTCCTTGAGCATCTAATCTTTCAACGACAGGTTTCAAATTAATAACAATTTTATGTTTCATCTGCCTCTCAAAAGGAGTATCTGCTAAGAGTGGAACTTCGGAAACCACTTCTTTTCCTTTCTGCCTTGCCTTGGAAGCTGGAGGCTGCTGATCATCATCTGATTCTGAGGAGCTGGCAGTCTCCCCGTCTCTATGAGCATTATCTGGGGGATTGTCATGTTCCTCCCCCTGAGTTCCATCATCATGTGAACTGGCAAAGACTTCATCAGCAGGCACACTGCCCATAGGCTCAACACATTGTGCTGCTTCTACTGGTCCACCTTTTAATTGCTCCCCCTCAGTAGGAGCATCTTCTTCCATTGACTCTTGCTCCCCCTGAATGGGAGTATCTTCCATAATAATGTCTTCAGGAGCAACTGATTTCTCAACGTGGCCTGATGCCACAACTTCTTCCTCTGAATTTCCACCAACCTCTGGAGTGACTGGGGTGGAATGAATAGAATCCAACACCTCTCTAAGGATGGAGGCAACAATGGAGGTGGGCAAAGGATCTGCTGCACCCACCACTGCTTCTCCTACTGGTGCTTCTGGAGGTTGAGATTAGATTGTCACTTCAGGGGACCCTACTAGCTCTCCTGTCCCTGCTACTCGAGCTGCCAATTCAGATGGTCTTGCTACCTCTTGAACAACTGATGTCTCAACTTCTGCTGCTAATGCTACTACTGCTGGTTCTGCTGAAGCTTCTGGCACTTCTTCCTGAATATCTGGAATATCTCCTATAATGGACTCTCCCTCTGCCACAGAGGTCTTAGACCAAATTCCATCAACAATTGAGAACCCGCTCTTCCTCAGCTTTCTCGACCTAATTGCTTGGCCCATCTTCTCAACTACAGCCCCAGATAGATCAACACCGAAGTGTTTGAAAATCTTGGTAAGCAAATGGGCATAGGGCAAAGAGACATTAAGCTTGCTCTTTGTATCCCAAATCTGATCACGGGAGAACCTCATCCTCTCTATTATTACTTCGGCCATGTTGATTTCCTTGTTCTGTATGGCCCAGAACATTATATCGGAATCTGCCTTGGTACAAGTTGAAAAAGTTGCACTTCTAGGAACTAGAATTTGACGAACCATGAAGTGTATAAGACGGTTGAATGCATTGAATTGGTTGATATCTAATTTCCCATCTCTCAGTTTGAACCCCAGTCCTACAATGCCAAGACCTTTAGCTTGGGCGTCCACGGTGTGAACCCCACTGTGCCCGGATGTCTTTACTCCAAACAACAAATGCAATAACTCATGATCTATTTTAATCTGGGTTCCCTTGACAGATGAAACCAGGGACCCGTCTTCCTCTATTCTTAAACATACATAAAAGGCCTTCACGAGGTCTGGATAGCTTACCTCTGAGAAGGTGGAGATTTCCATCCATTGCATCCTGCTCATTGCTGCCACTATACTGTGCATGTCGTTCTTCTCGAGATCAACAACATCCACTGCCTTGTTCCCACAAACCTTGGTCTTTACAAACGTGAACCTCTCCTGCTGCTCAGGAGTGAGGAACCCAGCGCCGTAGCCCCCAAGACTTCCGGTGATGACGGATGCGCCCATGGAATCAGGTGAATAGGGTTTTTGGAGGGTTGAGAAGGAGGAGGGAGTGAAAGCCCTCAAGAAATTTGTCGCGGGAAGGAGAGAAGAGCTTCAAACTTGCAGAGAGTCGATGTCCGAATCGTTAGGGCATCGGCTTAGGCAACCAGACAAAAGAGGGAAAAAGATAGAAGATGGAAGATGAAACGATCCCACATCGATTTTTGTAATTAAAATAAATGCTGTGTGGAAAGTGAGGCGCCAAAAGGCGGTAGAAAGCGACAAAAGAGTTTGACTATTCAAACAGACTTTAATAAAAGAGTGGCCAGGAAAGATAATTTGAATTTCTTTTGCTTAAATCCATGGAGGGAAAAATTTACTTAATTCTGAAAATTTATGTACCAGTTTCAAACAGAAATCTTTTCACAAATTACACATGCCCAATTCCCTTCTAAGAGATGTGAATCTTTCTTCGGGTAGGGCTTTTGTGAAAATATCTGCTAACTGACTATTTGTGTCAATAAAGGATATTTCAATATTACCATTTGCTACATGATCACGAATAAAATGATATCTAACCTCAATATGCTTGGTCCTTGAATGTTGAACTGGATTTTTGGTGAGATTGATAGCACTGGTGTTGTCACACAATAGTGGAATTGATTTGATATTTAATCCAAAGTCTTCAAGTTGTTGCTTTATCCATAGGAGTTGTGTACAACAACTTCCAGCAGCCACGTACTCAGCTTCACTGTAGACATGCCACTGAATTTTGTTTCTTTGAAGACCAGGATATCAAACACCCTGCAAGAAATTGACAACAACCACTGGTGCTTTTTCTATCTACTTTGCATCTAGCATAGTCAGCATCAGAGTAACCTACTAAATTAATTTCACAGGATTTTGGATATCATAGACCTAAATCATGAGTTCTAGCTAAATATCTAAATATTCTTTTTACGGAGATTAAATGTGATTCTCTAGGATCTGCTTGATACCTAGCACACATGCATACACTAAATAGAATATCGGGTCTACTAGCTGTTAAATAAAGCAGTGAACCTATCATACCTCTGTAGACCTTTTGATCTACTTTCTTACCATCTTTGTCACTGTCCATCCTTGTTGATGTACTCATTGGTGTTGACAGTGGCTTGGCATTATCGAATCCAAATTTCTTCAAGAGTTCTTTTGTGTACTTTGCTTGGCAGATGTGAGTTCCTTCTTTTCCTTGCTTGATTTGTAGTCCAAGGAAATAATTAAGCTCTCCCATCATGCTCATCTCAAATTCTCCCTACATCAACTTTTCAAAATACTTGCAAAGAGATTCATTAGTAGATCCAAAGATAATATCATCTACATAAATTTGTACAAGTAGTATGCTTTTAACTTTTGATTTTACAAATAGAGTGCTATCTACTTGACCTCTACTGAAACCATGGTTTAGAAGAAAAGAACTAAGCCTTTCATACCAGGCCCTAGGTGCTTGCTTTAATCCATATAAAGCTTTATGAAGTTTGAAAACATGATTAGGAAATTTTGTGTCATCAAAACCCGAGGGTTGTTCCACATAAACTTCCTCTTTTATAAAACCATTTAAAATGCAGATTTGACATCCATTTGAAATAGTTTTAAGTCTAATGCTGATGCATATGCAAGTAATATTCTAATAGCCTCAAGTCTAGGTATAGGTGCATAGGTTTCATCGAAATCTATACCTTCCTCTTAGGAATAGCCTTGAGCCACCAATCTGGCCTTATTTCTTAAGATTACACCAGTCTCATCCAATTTGTTTCTAAACACCCATTTGGTGCCAATAACTGGATGGTCTGATGGTCTGGGAACAAGTGACCATACTTGGTTTCTCTTGAACTGATTTAGTTCATCTTGCATGGCTATAATCCAAGATTCATCAGTGAGAGCTTCATTGACTATCTTAGGCTCTATTTGAGAGACAAATGCTAGATAATCACAAGGTATTACATTACCTCTTGTTCTTACCCCTATAGATGGATCACCAATAATGTTCTCAGGTGGGTGATCTTTCTTATATCTCCATTCCTTTGGAAGATTTTCATGTGTAATTTCCTTTTGTTGTAAGTCTTCCAGAGGTGGATCATCCTTGTCCTCAATTGATGTATTCTTTAGTTTCTTGGACAATTCATCTGCATCATCATTATCACTATCTTCTTCCTTTCTCAAGGAAGGGTTAGTTTCATCAAAAATAATATGTACAGATTGTTCAATTAATAATGTGCGCTTATTAAATACTCTATAGCCTTTGGGTTTAGAGGTGTACCCCATGAAAATGCCTTCATCAGATTTGGCATCCAACTTACCAATGTCCCTTTTTCCATTATTGTGAATGAAGCAAGGACATCCAAATGTCCTAAAGTGGTTGATCTTAGGCTTCTTGCCTTTAAATAGTTCGTATGTAGTCTTCTTTAGGATTGGCCTGATCATTACTTGTTGATAATGTAGCTTGCTGTGTTGACTGCTTCAGCCCAAAAATACCTTGGCAGATCATATTCCGATAGCATTGTTCTTGCCATATCCAATAGAGTTCTATTCTTTCTCTCAGCAATTCCATTTGTTGTGGTGTCCTTGGTGCTGAGAAGTTGAGCTCGATCCCTTGGTCATCACAGAATTTAGCAAATTTTTCATTTGAAATTCTCCTCCATGATCTGACCGGAGTCCAACAATGCAAAACCTCTTGTCTTTCTAAACTTTCTTGCTGAAGCTTACAAAGCTTTCAAATGTGTCATCTTTATGCTCTAGAAATGATACACATGTGAATCTTGAGTAATCATCGACTATGACAAATCAAAGTTCTTTCCTCCAAGACTGGTAGTCCTCATTGGCCCAAATAGATCCATATGAAGGAGCTCTAAGGGTTTTGAGGTGGTTACCACCGTTTTTGACTTGAAGGAGCTCTTGGTGTGCTTTCCCTTAGCACAAGATCTACAGACACCTTCCATTTTTGCACTGACCTTTGGCAGACCTTCCACAAGATTATTCTTTAGCCATTTTCTCATGTCATCTATGCTGCAATGTCCTAGTCTTCTGTGCCACAGTTCAGTTGATTGATCCTTGTTTGCTGCCAAACAGACATCTTGATCCTTGAGCTCTTCAAGGTGAAGTGCATACAGGTTCTTTTCTCTATTGGCTTCGAAAATTACTGCTCCATTCTTCAATATGCTGCACTTTGACTCTTGAAACTGAATCTGATGACCTCTGTCACAAAGTTGGCTGATGCTGATGAGATTGTGCTTCAGTCCTTTGACAAGCAATACATCTTCAATGACTGTCTTCCCTTTGTTGCTCACAGAACCACTACCAATCACTATTCCTTTCCATTATCTCCATAGGTGGCTGTTCCTTCTTCAGCTTGGAGATGGGTGAATAGCTTCCGATTACCTGACATGTGCCTTGAGCACCCACTGTCCAAATACCATTTGGATGCTCGAGTGTTATCCTGAAAGAAAATCATCAAGTTTTAGGTACCCAAATTCTTTTGGGTCCTGATTGGTTAGTATTATTGAATTTACCTTTAATTATCCATTTCTTATGTCTTGTTGGGCATGTGGTTATGATATGTCCTAACTTGTTACAGTGACTGCAGCAGGATAATTTTGTTATTTTTTCTATATATTTGAATCTGCCTTGTATGCAGTGTCTTGTTCAGGTACAAATTTAGGCGTTGGATATATTTTAGGATAAACTATGGTTTCTTCATTGTCTGGGGGTGTATATCCTAATCCATTTTTCTTCTTACCTGATCTTCTAGCACCTTTTAATATTAGGGAGTTTTTACCATTAGTGAATTTTTCTAATGTGCTAGATAACTGTATATTTTCATTTGTTAATGATTTTATTTCTGTTTTCAGTTCATCTGTGTCTGCCTGTTTTTCCAACTCAATTATTTGTTCAGTCTTATCCTTTAGATCTTCACATAATAACTCATTTCTTCTTTTGAGTTCAGTTAACTATTTTTGTAGTTGCTCATTTTCAGATTTTAGATCTAAGTTTGTATTTTCTAAACAAGTAATGTTTTTCTTACTAACTTTCAATAATTTAGATACATCTCTATATTTATCATATAGTTCATTGAATGCATCCTCTAAATTATCAGAATCAGAATCATTGCAGGAATCAAAAGAGGAATCAGATGTTACCTTGTCATCTGTATTTGCCATGAAAGCCAAGTTGGCTTCTTCTTCATCACTGGTTGAGCCTGACCCATGTCTGAGTCGCTGCTATTTCCCCATGCAGCTGCCATTGCCTTCTTCTTGTATTTCTTGAATCGTCTGAAGTTATCTTTCTTCTTGTGTCCATCTTTCTTGAGCTTTGGACAATCTGCCTTGATATGTCCAGGCTTCTTGCACTCATAACATGTAGGTTCTCCTTTCTTCAGATCTTTTCCTTCTGGCTTCTTAAACTCTTTATTTCTCTTGAAGAATCTTCTGCTAGATTGAAACTTTTTCTTTTGGGCTAGAATTTGTTGTAGCCTTCTGGACAGCATAGCTTCTTCATCATCACTGACCTTTCCGTTCTCACTATTTTCCAGTGATTCTTCTGACAATTCTTCATCAGCCTTGAGCACATTTGACTGCTTCTTTCTGCTGGAGGATTCTCCTAATCTCTCCATGTTTATCTCATGGGCCATAAGGGACCCAATGAGCTTTTCCAAGGACATTCTCTTTAGATCATTAGCTTCTTCAATGGTTGTAACTTTGGGAGTCCATGAGGATGGTAGGGATCTAAGAATTTTCCTCACCATGTCTCCGATCTCATAAGTTTTTCCAAGTTCGACCAATCCATTTGTAATATCTGTGAATCGACTGAACATTTGAGTTATGGACTCACCTGATTGCATTTGAAACCTTTCATATTGAGTAACAAGAATATCAATTCTTATCTCCTTCACCTTGTCTATGCCTTCATAGGTAATTCTAAGCTTTTCCCACATTTCCATTGCAGATATACAGGCTGAAACTCTGTTGAATCCCTTTTTGCTTAGTGCACAGCATAGAATACTCTTAGCTTTACAATTTAAGGAGATCTTTTTCATGTCATCATCTGTCCACTGAGCTTTCTCATTTGTGACCAGGACATCACCTTCTTCTACTATTGACCATATCTGATAGTCATGACCTTGGAGAAAGTACTCCATTCTAGTCTTCCAATAAGCATAATCTTCACCATCAAAAGAGGGGGTCGGTTGACAGACTGACCTTCAATGTTACCTTGGGCTGCCATGGATCTTTACTCTTCAGATCGTTGGATCTTATTCTTTGTCAGAGAGACTCACTCTGATACCACTTGTTGCCTGGTTGACAAGCCCAGAGGGGGGGTGAATGGGTCTTTAAAAGTATTTGATTAATACCTGTACTTAAAACATTAAAACAAAATGTTCTTCGATGAAGGTTAGTAACTGTTAGTTCAAAGAGCAATCACACAAGATAAGCAACCATTCAACACAAGAACTTATCCTGGTTCGGACCTCCTTTCCTTAGGAGTCCTACGTCTAGCCCCTGAGCAACAACTCAGGATTCCACTAACTAGGGTACAGTCCCCCTAAGGACACTACAACACCCAGCTCAGCTTGTCTTCCTTCACACGAAGGGAACTTACACCACCCTGGATACCCCACCAGGTCTTCCTTCACAACCGAAGGGAAACAGCACCCTGGATACCACCAGGTCTTCCTTCACACACGAAGGGAAACACAACAAAGAGAGTAGAATGAATTCAAGCCCCTAGATCAAGCTTCAACAAGCTAAGATCTGAAGCACGAAGGACTGAGAGTAAAAGATCTAGAAACACAGAAGACTCTCAGAACTACACAAGCTCTCTCAAGATTTTCACTACAGAGTGGAGAGCAAAGAGCAACACGAGAAGGAATGAAGTTCTTGGCTCTTAGAATTATAGCAGAAGATTTGAATGGCTTGAACGTGCATTCTCTACTCAGTTATATTTATTCTTCTCTTCTGTCTTGTATTTATATCTTCTTTTGAAATCCGGTCATTGAAGTAACCGTTGTCTCTTAGATTGGTAGACGTTAGACTGCTTGACATTTGGAAGCTTCAACAATCTTTTATCCAGTTGAGCACGCAAAGAGATAATGTCTTCTGGCGTCTGTATGGTCCAACGTTGTATGACAGAACGTCTTTAGGACCCTGCACGACTTAAATGCTAGAACAATAGACAGCTAGGCTATCTCTTGTTGTCAGTAAACATTGATATGAGTATTCACCAAAATAGCAATGCCAAATAGCTTGTTTCTAAAAGATGTTGACAGGGTATGCACGATGAAAAGATATCATCTGCATGCATGCAGAGATACGTTTTGTCTTCATTAAATGCACAGCAGTCATACAGATAAGAGAAGACTTTAACTTTCAACGCTTGAAGAAATAAGATAAATATCAAGTCGATATAAACCATAAAGTCGTTGTCTATATGTCTTATCAAATCGTTATGAAATACTGAGGAAATCGTTATAGAAAGCAACTCGTTGTATTCATTAAAGAAATCGTTATAGTCACATAACAAATTGTTATGGGCCTTAAGGAAATCGTTGCGCGAAGCAAATCGTTATGAGCGCTAAAGAAATCGTTGCGCGAAGCAAATCGTTATGAGCGCTAAAGAAATCGTTGCGCAAAGCAAATCGTTATGAGCGCTAAGGAAATCGTTGCGCGAAGCAAATCGTTATGAGCGCTAAAGAAATCGTTGCGCGAAGCAAAATCGTTATGAGCGCTAAAGAAATCGTTGCGCGAAGCAAATCGTTATGAGCGCTAAAGAAATCGTTGCGCGAACTTAAGGAATCGTTACGACGGCCAAGTCGTTACGAGTTCTAAAGAAATTATTACGATAACTTAAGGAATCGTTACGACAGGCAAGTCGTTACTAGTTCTAAAGAAATCGTTATGATAACTTAAGGAATCGTTACGACGGGCAAGTCGTTACGAGTTCTAAAGAAATCGTTACGATAACTTAAGGAATCGTTACGATGGGCAAGTCGTTACGAGTTCTAAAGAAATCGTTACGATGACTTAAGGAATCTTTACGACAACGACTTGATTGAAACCACATGATATCTCAGTCTTATAAAGAAATCGTTATGATATCAAATCGTTATAGCTCTATTCAAAACGATATACATGAAGGAAATCGTTGTGACTTTCAACAGAAGTCGGTGAGGACTTAGAGAAATACAGTCTCGCAATATTTAATGCTTCAGAAATATAATGCTTACCAATATTGGCTTGATTGACCTTGACCTTGACCTTGGAGAATTTCCTGTACTTAAGACTTAGAGAACTTTGATAAGGTTTCGTTAATTACCAAAATACATGTATATTTAAAAATTACTTGGGGACAGACTTGATCATCATACATCACATGTAATATTCACATTTTTCATATTATACAACTATCACATAAAGCATGAATTAGATAAACTTTTAAAGGAAACCTAAACATGATTTCTACATTTTCCAACACATGGTACTTGACTAATAAATTTACAAGGATTTAAACCTATCACATGCTTCCTACATCTTCTTTACGCATGATCTAAATTTACATTTTATTACATGTATGTTGTAACATAGCATCGAATTAAGCATGAATTTTACACTTAAAGTAGAGAACAATCCTAGCATGGATTCTATGCACAATTTCACATTCATGATACATTTCTAAATATGGTTAGCTTGCTGTTTTACAGGAATTTAACACTTCATAACAGAAAGTACATGCTATCATGTCATATCTACATTTAAATATTTCACATTTCTCATACACATAATCACATTTTCTTATTTATATGCCATGACACATAGTCCAAACCACCTCTACAAGGACACACACTTGTCACATCACACACATATCTATCATCTAGGCAACACAATGATAGACCTTAGTTACTGCGCAAAATCGGGAGAAGCACTCTCCACCCTAACCAACGGTACTTGTCCACCTCCAGGATTTAATCCCAATGCCCATGGGATATCACACACTATGAACCTTTCTGTGGAGACTTTACCATAGTACGGTTCCACAACCCTCTAAGGTAGCAGTGTCACCCATTCGCATATTTACACATTTTCTCAATTTTAAACATATACTTAATGCACAGTTTAACACACTTGTTTCATATTCACACATCCACATATTGTAATGTTACCTAGCATGGTGCTACTGTTTACAGAGTTAAACAACATCAATTGGTTCGAATCAGGCTGTAATTTAACAAATTTATGGTTAACTACGCTAAATATGTCTTAATTGCTCTTTTCATGGTTAAATAGCAAAATCAGTATCTAATGTTATCCAATATGCATGAAAACTTAACCACCTACATGTTACAGGTTGAGCATCGTACATACCAGATTTTACGATTTTCTAAATTACACACAAATTATGAAAATTGAAACAGTCCTATCACACAATTCATAAATACTCAATTCTGCACGATTCACAATGGTAAACTACACTAACTAGTTTATAACATGTATTTTATAGTTCTGGTTCCACATATAATTTTTTGGAAATGTCAGCTATTTTGTACAATTTATTTGCAATTTTTAAATAATAGTACATGCTCACTATATTATGATCCAGAAAATATAACAATTAACACAGTCATCATAAATTCATCAAATTTTTATAGCATGCTCTGACATTGATGTGAACACCACAAAAAAATTCTGACATCTTGATTCCTCATAGAACCATTCAATAGTAATTAAAATATGCTTAGGACAGGGATCCAGAAATTACTAATAATTATAACAATGAACAAAATTTATCACAATCACACAGCATGCTCTACTAGACATATTGTATAACATATAATTTTTTTTTTTACCATATATCCTCATGCGCAAAATCTCAGAAATTAAGTCATAGGGAGCAAATAGTCCACTGTTCTTGCCTGAAGAACTCAACGGCAAGAGGATGGCCGTTTACCCAGTTAACGACAACATAGTGCGCCGCCAATTTAGGATCTTAACGGCAAGAGATCCCGCCGTTAAGTTTCTGTCTGTGCAAAACACAGACTGAACGCAAGAAACTTGGTGAAATTGGGGTTCCAGGACTCGAATAAAAATCCGTAAAATGCCTGGGACTTACTAGACACATGTATGGGTGATGTGAAAGGGGTACTTGCCTTTGAGAAATTCTATGAAAGGGGATTTGGGTCGATGAAGCTCTCCTCGGCCAGTGCCAAAGATCCTCCAAACTCCTCTAAATCTAGTTTCTGTGTTGATGTAGAACCCAATCCGGTGTCGGAGAAGCCTTCTCCAACGTTTAGACTCCCCTCCAGTCGTGTAAGATCGCCGGAAGAAGTCGCCAAATCGCCAAATCCACGGTCCAAAGGTCTGGTTTCGCACACAGAAGTTAGGGTTTTTTACCAAAGGGCCAAAAGGACCTAATAGCGCCCTAAACTGGGTCTTTTATAGGGCTAGGCTTTGGAACGCGTTTGGGGTCGACTAGGTTACCGTTGGGGAACGGTTTCCTAAACATGGTGCGAAGATTTTGGTGGCGTTTCTGGATCTGCAAATGCAACAGATCTGGGAGGTTAACGTCAACATCATGGACCGCCAATTCTGAGTTGGCGTCCATCGATGTGGCCGCTGACTTGGGATTGGCGTCCATACATATTGACGTCTACTGGCCGCCAGAATAGAACTTAAAACTGCAGAAACTTTATGTACACCACACAATTAGGTACAATTTAAAATGCATACCCTAAACTACTACGTACATAAAGTAAATGAATAACATGCGTAGCAATTTATACATCTATGTGCATCAATACTCAACTGATATGTATATGCATACATATATTTATATATAACTACACACAATGAGCATCAATTTCTCACACAATCAAGCACCTATATAAGAGAGAAAAATCTAGGGCCTTACATATGGTATCCAAAATCATGCGAAATTAATTTAGTTGGATATTCTGATGCTGACTATGCTGGATGCAAAGTAGATAGAAAAAGTACCAGTGATGGTTGTCAATTTCTTGCAGGATTCTTGATTTTATGGTCCTCAAAGAAGCAAAATTCAGTAGCACTATCAACAACTGAAGCTGAATACGTAGCTACTGGAAGCTGTTGCACTCAACTCTTATGGATTAAATAGCTTGAGGATTATGGATTGCACATCAAGACCATCCCATTGCTGTGCGACAACACAAGTGCGATAAATCTCACGAAAAATCCAGTACAGCACTCCAGGACGAAACACATAGAGGTCAGATATCATTTTATTAGAGATCATGTAGCTAATGGTAACATAAATATTTCTTTCATAGATACTCTGAATCAGTTAGCAGATATCTTTACAAAGGCCTTACCTGAAGAGAGATTTACGTCTATTAGAAGGGAATTAGGCATGTGTAATTTGTGATAGATATGTCTGCATGTAACTGAAATAATAATTGTCAGAATAACACTTACTCTTTTCGCTAAAAATTTAAGCAAAACCTTTAAGTGCGTGCTTCATAAATTGCCATGGCACTTCAGATATAATTCTTTATCACTTACGTAACCTTCTCCTCTTTTGTCGTTATCCGCATTTAATGCTCTGGTGTTTCAAAAAGCAACTTTATGACCTACCGTTAAATCCGTAATCAATGCCTATCGATTTCCTCTCTCTCTTATCTCCTTCAGCTTGCCTGCTCATGAAACCCTTACCGATTCCAGACTCCCCTTTGTGTGATTTCAAAGGATCTCTCTGTTCCCATGAAAATCTCTTCAGGGCTTCTATTCCTTTCTTCCCCACGATCCTTCAGAAACTTTCCCTATTCGATTCCATGGCTGCTTCTGGGAGTTCCGGCACCATAGGTGGTTACAGTGTTGCCTTCCTCACGACGGAGCAGCAGGAACAGTTTGCAGCAGTCAAGGTCAAGCTATGTGGGAACAAGGCAGTGGACATTGAAGATCTTGAGAAGCATGGGATGCACAGTATTGTGGAAGCTATTTAGAGGATGAAATGGTCGAGGCTAGTTACAGTTTCTGAGCCGAGCTATCCGGACCTAGCCAAGGCATTCTACACCTGCCTGAAGATGGAAGAAGATGGGTCCCTTTCCTCCACAGTTAAAGGTACCCACATTGTCATCACCTATGATCTACTGGAGAGGCAATTTGGCGTGTCTACCGCCGGTCGCAGTGGAGTCGACTCTATTGATATTCATACTAAGGGTTTAGGAATCATCGGAACAGAGTACAAGTTGAAAGATGAAAAAATAGATATCAACCAGCTGAATGCATTCAATAGGATTCTTCATTTTATAGTTTGCCAGATTCTAGTGCCAAGGAGCGCCACATTCTCAACCTGCCCAAAAACAGACTCAGACATGATGTTTTGGGCCATCCAGAATGAGGATATCAACATGGCTTAGGTAATTATTGAAAGGATGAAATTTACTGCAGAAATGATATGGGACAAGAAGAACAAATTGAATGTATCACTCCTTATGCCCATTTGCTGACAAGGATTTTCAAGGAGTATGGCATTGATTTGAAGGGAGAGGTGATGGAGAAGATGGGTCAGCCCATTCGATCCAGAAATCTGAAGAAAAGCGGTTTCTCTCTTGTTGGAAATTTTTGGACCAAGACCTCAGTGGCAGAAGGAGAAGCAATAATTGGTGAAGCTCCAGAAATTCAACAAGTTCAAGAGGAAGAAGCAGAAGTTAGGGTTGAAGACCCTGTTGCAAGTGGCAGAAGGATAGAGGAAATAGCTCCTGAACATATTGAGCCTGTTGGGCATTCATCTGGAATTGAGACCCCCTCAACAATCATTGCATCTGTTATTGAACAAGTTTTAGAGACTGTTGCTCATATTGAGGGGGAGTAGGAAGAGATTAATGAAGAAATCATCCCAAATATTCCTACTGAAGATGTTCTTATAGAAGGAAGTCAGGAAGCAGTTATTCCAGAAGTTGTGGCAATAGGCCACAGTGAGGATGTGCAAATGGAAGATGCTCCATTTCAGGGGGAGCCTGTGATTCAAGAGGAAGTAGATGTTCAGGGGGAGTCCACAGTAAATGCCCCTGCTGATAAATTCCAGGAAGGTCTTGTAGAAGATGTTTCGGATGATATTGTTGAGCCTGCTGTCAGCTCAGGAAAGAAAGGGAAAGGTGTTGCAACTAAAATTCCATTGCTTATCAGGAAAGCACACCGAAGATCCAAGAAAAAGAATATTTGTCTGCACCTAAGGCCAGTTATTGAAAGATTAAATGCACATGGAGAAATTCTGTGCTCTGTGCAATCTGATATTTCTTCTATCTTCATTAGTCAGAGCACTGGAGTGAAGGAGTTTGGAGCAATCAAAGCTGAGCTCTAAGGGATGAAAGGTGAGTTGGGGAGCTTGAAGAAGCTAGTGACAGAACTTTTAGATTTTGTGAGGGTGCAATTGACATCTCCTGCCCCTCCTGCTCCCACT
Source organism: Colocasia esculenta (assembly GCA_014218235.1). Classification (NCBI taxonomy): domain Eukaryota; kingdom Viridiplantae; phylum Streptophyta; class Magnoliopsida; order Alismatales; family Araceae; genus Colocasia; species Colocasia esculenta. The sequence continues at coordinate 6,517,640 of CM024756.1, forward strand.
CAACCAATAGTAGAAGAACCTGCAGTTGGGCCATCAGGGCCAATTGATGAAGAAGTTATCCGGCCACCAGGGCCTTCTGAAGAGGAGTTAGGGCCTCCAGGGCCATCTATGGTAGAGTCTAGGCCGACAAGGCCATCATCTGGAGAGTCAGGGCCATCAGGGCTAGTGGAATCAGAGGCAGAGCAAGCCACAGTTCAAGAACCTGTAGAAGAGGTTGTTGTGCCCCCAGAGCCACCTGTTCCTTCTCCTCTTCAAACTCTAGCTCCTTCCACTCCACCTTCATCCTTCACTGCCCCTCTAGCACCTGATACCTTCAAACAACCTCTTCCAAAGCACATCTCCTCACCTACACCTTTTCCTACTCCCTCCTCTTCCTCACCTGTTCCTTCTCCTATTATTCCTCCTCCTCCCACTTTTGAGGAACCTCCAGCATCATCTTCAGCTGGACCTCATCTGCTGGTCCATCATCTGCTGGACCATCTGCACCACCTCCTCCTACTTCTTTCTATTCTCTTCATCCACCCACTCCTCCATCATTCATAACTATCATTCTGGAGAGTGTTCGTATTCAGGGCGAGGTCATTCAGGACATTAAAGATGAGTTTGAAGAAGCAATTCTTAGCTCAGTCATATCTGTTTCCTCTCATGTTCACAGGACAGACTCTACTAGTCCTGCCCCTAAAAAGAGGAAAATCTCAAAGGACCTTGCTCTCTCCTGTGAACTTCACTTTCCCCCTCTTTGGTTCTCTCTTTCTGTTGAAAATAGAAGGAGATCCCTATACTGTGAATTCTTACAAAAATGTACATTTTCTACCATTTTTGGCCTCCCTCACCTTAACCTCACTTAACACCTCCATATTGTTCTTCCTCTCTCCCACATATCAAAATCAGATCGGTCTAAAATCTTTTCCATTATTGAGTCTAAGACTGACGACCAGTAGGCTAGGGGCCATCAGTCTCTCTACAGACAGTTTCTACTTGCAAGATCTGAATGGTTCCCACCTTTAGACCATCCTCTCACACTGTCAGAGTGGTTTATCATCCACCATAGAAAGTCTTGGGGCCCTTTCATCTAAAGGGAAATCAAATTGATCCAGCACTTCTAGATGTTCCAAGACTACAGATTTGTCAACAAATTGCTAGAAGTTCAGATTGGTCAGTTCAGGGGAGCCATCGCACAGTTGAGAAAACCCTCTCAATACCTCCCTTTAGGTCGATTTTGCTACCCTCAAGCTACCAGAGGTTGTCTTCCTCCCCAAGCTTCATTCCTTGCTCATGAACTCTGTTGTAGGAACCATTATCTTTGGGAGATTTGCTAGAGTCATGGCCAGAATCACAGTCTGTCAGGGTGCTCCTCTTGCCTTCCACAGATTTATATTCTGTGAATATCACAGAGGAAATATCAAGTCTGAAGTTCTAGCTCCTCTTCTGTCTGAATGTGAAAGGCCCTCTCCATCTGATTGGGAGAAGCACTATAATCAAGCAGCACAGCAGTTGCTCAATCTCAACCTCTTCTTGGCCAGATCTAACAAACCCACTCTGTCTGCTGATGAATTCCTAGATCTCAACTCCATCAATTTGGCTTATGATCATTTTGCCATTTGGGTTGAAAGGTACAAAGTTTATATACCCTTGAAGAAGGATCCGCAGCAGCAGTAGATTTTCTACCCAATATCCATTGACAAATTCTTGCAGCATGCCAGTTTTGGAACCATCAGTCACTATCAGACATCTCTTGGGAAAGAGGAGTATGCCAATTTCATTGAAGCTCAGAGGCAACTCCACATCCAGAGAATGCTTCCTGATATGGGGCCTTCCTACTCTATGGCTTGGGGTGCTTTTAAAACTATTTTGAAGAACAGGAACTCCAGGCTTGGCCCATAATTACTCGCCATGCCTCTCTTTTGTCTCCTGTCTTCTACATTTCTGATCCACATTGAGTAATGAAATGTATTCTCCTTGGCTCCATTTATCTTAGTATCTTCTTCTTTGACTCCTTTTTTTTTTTTTTGCTTAATGACAAAAAGGGGGAGAAATTATTCTGAAAGACATACCCTAAAATTAAATTGAAGTTAATTAATTTTTAGTACTTTCAATGCATGCAATGTTCTATGTTTTGTCATCACCAAAAAGGGGGAGATTGATGATCAGTTCATCTCCATATAATTTTATTTATTATATGTAATTTTTGGTGATTAACAAAGTCTCAATAAATATTTCCTAACAAATTTTTTTCAAGTTTATTCACAGGAAATAATTCAAGCAAAATCTGAAAGTTACTCTCACACACTTTCATTCAAATTTCAGAGCATGCATTTCTTCTAAGTACACATCGACTTCCTATATAAAACAACGATTTCATAAGAGCAACAACGATTTCAGTCTCACAACGATTTCAGTCTCACAATGATTTAATAAGTAAAACAATGATTTCCATTGCTACAATGATTTCATAAGTGAAACAACGATTTCCATCGCTACAACGACTTCATAAGTAAAACAACAATTTCCATCGCTACAACGATTTCTATCGCTACAACGATTTGATCCAAAACAACGATTCACTTTACTTAAACAATGATTTGATCTAAAACAACGATTCACTTATACTTAAATGACGATTTGATTGAAAACAATGATTTGCTTATACTTAAACAATGATTTGATCGAAAACAACGATTCGCTTATACTTAAACAACGATTTGATCGAAAACAACAATTCGCTTATACTTAACCAATGATTTGATCAAAAACAACGATTCGCTTATACATAAACAACGATTTGATCTAAAACAATGATTCTCTTATACTTAAATAACGATTTGATCGAAAATAATGATTCACTTATACTTAAACAACGATTTGCCTTCATTTAAACAACGATTTGCCTTCATTTAAACAACGATTTGATCACAAACAATGATTTGGTCGTAAAGAAGGATTTGTCTTCACTTGAACAATGATTTCAGTATTGAAACAACGATTTCATGATCGATTTCATTCAAATAACAATTTAATGATTGATTTCAGTTAAACAACGATTTCATCTGTTTAAGTAATAACTTTGTACAGAACATCGATTTCATTATATTTATACATGGACTATATTCACATCAACTTGGTTTCAACATGGATTACATTCTCACATGATTTTACCAATATCATACAGAATGCTCTTTATAGCTCTTGTAAAGTATTGCTCTATCCTCTTGTTGTCATGCATATGCTTAAGACTTTGTGGATTTCAAATTTCCTCCCACACATCATGGTGTACTTGATCATTTATTGTGATAGTATAATATTTCAACACGAAATATTCTTGCTTACTTCATGTGTCACATAGAGTCTTGATTTGTGTGATGTTAGAATGACCTTTCCTGCATGGCAATTCTTCATATTGTACGACTACCAACGTTGACTGACAATTTAGACAAAAAGAAGTTGTCTAGGTATCAGTATTTTCGCATGCAGGGCTTCTTGTAGTAAAGCACGTCAAAGATGGATCTGTCAACTTGTCAGAAGGATAAAAGATTTAGAAGATCTTTCCCTGAAGGTGTAAGGATCAATCTAAGCATTAATGGCTGCAGGCTCACCTACTCCATGCTTCGGTCCAGTCTCTCTAACGTGCATGAAGCTGTGAGACAACGGGCATCTGAACGGCTACTACAACAGTCAAAATAATACACAGAAGATAAATAGAAGACTAATGACTCCATGCAAGATAGCGAGATCATTTTGAATTCTTGAGTCTTCAAAAAGCTTGAAGCCATAGTCTCCTGAAAGAAACAAGAGCAAGCTCGTCCACTCCAACCTTCCATAGCTCTTAGCTCTCAGAGTTCATTCCATTTTTCTTTTGAGAGCTAGTGTAGGTATGAGAGAGAGAGTTCATTCAAGATTATTGGTGTCTCTCAGACTTCGCCTCAGATCAAGCATTGTCTATAAGCGTGGTCTTGGGGCCCTTCTCTTTCAACAAGATTGTTGTGGGCTTTCCTCTTCGGGTGTGAAGAGAAGACCTATGGAATCAAGTGGTGTAATTCCTCTTCTGGTAGAGAAGAGAAGGCCAGTTGTTGCTGGATGTGTAAGTGTCCATAAGGGGGACTGTACCCTTGTTTAGTAGAAACTCAAGTTGTTACTTGGGGACTGGACGTAGGACTCCTTGGTATAGGAGGTCCGAACTAGGATAAAATTTCCTGTATTTTTGTGTGATTGCTTACTTGTCTTTATTCTGCACTAACTGTTCAACTTAGCATTTCTGTCAAGCGTTTTTATTTACAGGTATTTGTCTAAAAGTTTTTTAGTAATCCATTCACCCCCCCCCCTCTGGGTTTGCTATCTGGGAAACATCATTCGGAGTAAGGATTCGACTTGAGAACAAGTTGGAGTAAGACTTCGACTGGCCCGGAGTCAAAGAGAGACTTCGACGGAATTATACTTCGATTGATCCTGAGTCTTCGACTTAGTGAGACTTCAACTTACTTAATCACTCTCCTTCAGTCAGAGTGAAACTTCGACTGCTGAGAGGATTATACCGTAGTAGATGTCGGATTTTGACTCCTGTAATGACTTCAATTTCTCACAAAGAAATAGCAAGTCGATCTCTTACTTAGTCGAATCTTACACATCTTGTATCTCACAGATATATATTGTTGGGTTTTCATGTATTATGTGTTATGTTTTTTATGATGCACAATACAAATTGATGTTATGTAAACATGGCAAGTGAATGTGTGAACATGTCTCAATTGATTGTCTAATTGTCCATCATATTTCACTAACAATGTTCTCAAATATAGGTGAGAAAGTGTGCAAGTCAAAGCACCAAAGTCAAGAGCAAAAGATCAAGAGAAACACAAAAGGCAAGTGCCTGTCGACAGCCCCAAAGAGGCTTCTCAACAACTAGACACAGACAACTTCAGAAATCTCAGTGTGAAGTGTGCCTATCGACAGCCCCACAGGTGCCTGTCGACAGCCAAGCATGGGGAGGTGAAACATACTTCAGAACAGGAGTACCTGTCGACAGACTCAGATCACCTGTCGACAGATAAACACAGGAAATTGCCTCCTGAAAGTCCAGTCTTCTGGATTCTATAAATTTGTCACCATCTGTCGACAGATGAACATTTTCTGTCGACAGACGAAGAGAAACTTCAGTTCTGAGATTTCTATATGTTTCCTATGTGGGTGTTTCCATTTATCATAACTCTCCATACTTGAACACCCATATATAAGGAACCTTTTGAAGGTATTTTCGCACAGAAGCAGCCACCATACAAAACCCTAGCATACTCTCAAGAGAAAAGATCTTTCTGCTGCTCTGCTTCAACCCTCCGTCAAGAGCGAAGAAGAACTATCTTTTGAGCGGGATTGAAGCCGGTTCGTCTGTGATTCAAGCTTCTACATCAACTCATACTTGTCAAGACGAAGTTTGAACTGCATCTGGACGACCATCGTGAAGAGTTCCATATCAGGATTTGATACTTCAACTCAGAACTCTTCTTTGTCTCTGTTTTTCATATCTTGTGTGTGTGTTGTTGGGTCAAGCGACTCTTGTGCTTGATTCACGTGGGTTACATTGTTCTGATCGTGTGTTTACATCAGATGACGTAAGTGTGTGTGTTGTAGAGTGAAACTCGCTCATAAGCAGTCGTTTCTGCGTGTGTGTGTGGACGGTGGACGTAGGATACACAAGTTGTGTACTCCGAACCACCTTAAATCTTCGTGTCCTATGGTTTGCACGTTTTCATGGTAGTTTATTGTTAGTCACATTGGTTCTACACACATTAGATAGGCTATTCATATTCTATTCACAACAAGTACACTAACTGTAAGTCAAATCAAACTTGAATCTGTTTAAGATTTCGGTAAGGTTGTGTTATCATCGAAAAGAAGGCAATTGTGGTTAGAATTTGTGGTAATCTATTCAACCCCCCTTCTAGATTACCATATAGGATAATTCCACACATCTTTCAATTGGTATCAGAGCCAGGTTTCTCCGAGTCACTGCTTTTAAAGCTTGATCTCACGATCAGGAGATTCTTGGTCTTATGGAATCTAACAAGGGGTTAATGCCCGAGGGACACTCAGTGTCCAGGCCACCCTTCTTCGATGGCACTGACTATCCTTATTGGAAAAATCGCATGCAAGTGTTTTTGAGAGCTCAAAACTTCGAGCTATGGAAGATTGTCAGCAAAGGAGCATACATCCTTCCCGAGGACGAAGATACCTGGACAAAGGACCGGATTGCAAAGGGAACTCTCAACTGGAGCACCTTGAACATGATGCAGTGCGCAGTGCATCCAAGGAGTATTCAAGAGTCTCCACATGCAACTCAGCAAAAGAGATGTGGGACAAGCTTGAACTCATATATGAAGGTACGTCTGAGGTGAGGGAAACCAAAGCAAGCATGCAAACATCTGAATATGAAATGTTTAAAATGAAACATGATGAAACCATATCAGATATGTTTGCTAGATTCATGTTAATAATCAATGGTCTGAAAGGTCTTAAGAAAGAATACTCAGAAAGTGACTTAGTTAGGAAAATACTTCGGTCTCTTCCATCCTCATAGAACACTAAGGCCACTGTCATTGAGGATTCTAAAGATCTTTCAAAAATGAAATTGGATGAATTAATTGGCTCCCTGATGACATATGAAATAAATGTGAAAAGAAAAGAAATTGAAGAAAACCCCAAAAAATCAATTGCTTTGAAAGCCTCCAACAAAAATTCTTCAAGTTCCAAAAGGGATGCTCAACAAGAAAGTGATGAAGATCGAACATCTAGTGAGAGTGGCAACGATGAAATGGCAATGCCCACTAGACAGTTCAAAAAATTCCTTAAATTCAAAAGGAAAGGCTCAGGTAACTCCAAATCCTTCCAGAAGAAAGATTTTTCAAATAAATTTGAGTCTAACAAAAAATCTGACATTGTATGCTATGAGTGCAAGAAACAAGGGCACATGAGAGGAGAATGCCCAGAACTCAAGAAGAAATTGAAGAAAGAGAAATTCACCTTCAAGAAAGCCAAGGCAATGTTGGCAACTTGGAGTGATGAAGATGAAGATGAGGACGCACAAGCAACCTCTGGAGATGAAGAAATTCAATGTTTAATGGCTAGAAGTGATGACTCCAATGAGGTAAACTCTTCTTTTGAAAGCTATACTGTTGATGAATGGGAAGAAGCATACACTGTATTATTTGAAAAATTCTATGAATTTAAATCTAAAATAAGGCATTGAAAAAAAAATCAATTCTTTTGTTCATAACACAAACAATAATGAACATATTACATCCTTTAATAAAGAAATTGAGATGATAAAATCGATGAGGAAGTTCACAATGAGGAAATGGACTGTCTGAAAGTGAAATTGTAAGAAATTCAAAGGAAAAGGAAAGTCTAACCAACTCTCTTGAATATCTTCAAAATGAACATCAAGAAACTCAAAAAAAGTTGGAACAAACTGAGAAGGAATTGAAAAAAAAATCAAAGATCTTATAAGATTTGTAAAAGGAAAACAAAATCTTGATGATGTTTTGGTTGCAAATGTCTATGTATCAAAGCATGGACTTGGGTATCAACCTGTAAAACAAAAGAAAATTGGAGAAACATTGATAACTTCTTTTGCTGATCCTAGCCCAAGTACAAGCAAACTAGTCCCCTCAAAGAACAAGAAAAATCAAATCAAGGGTAAGCAACATCAACCCAAACAAAAGTCCTCAAGTGTTCAGAAGAACAAGCCACCTGTCGACAGGCTCAATGACAGTTGTCGACAGGCATGGAAGACTGTTGCCAAGGGACATCATCCAGGCAATTTTTGGGTAAAAGAAATCAAATGTTCTGAGAAAATCCTCATCATGCAGTATTTGCAAGAAAATTGGTCATAAAGAAAATCAATGCTGGAATAACTCAAACAAACAGAAATGCAAGCATATCTGGATTCCAAAGTATTTACTTTTTGGCATGAATGATACATTGGGACCCAAAGTAATTTGGGTACCAAAACCTCTTGTCTGATCCATACATGCAGGAATGCCTAGCAGCCCAAAATCAAAACAAATGGTACTTGGATAGTGGCTGTTCGAGGCACATGACGGGCGACAAAGACAAATTTTGTTTGCTGGTTGAAAAAGACGGAGGTCAAGTTGTCTTTGGAGGTAACAATAAAGGCCAGATCATCGGCACAGGTAAGGTTGGTAAGTATGCCTCTAACTCAATAGACAATGTTCTGTTAGTTGATGGTCTTAATCACAATCTGCTTAGTATAAGCCAACTGTGTAATAAAGGTCATAAAGTTGTGTTTGAATCAAACTCATGTCAAATTGTTGATAAGGAAACAAGAAGTATTAAATTTTCTGGAAAAAGGGTGAACAACATTTATTTGGTTGATTTAGATGATCTAGAAAACGAGAATTTGTGTCTTGTTGCAAATAAACAGGATGAACTTACTTTGTGGCATCGTAGGCTTGGCCATGCAAGCTACAATGTCCTGCACAAGATTATGAAGCTGAAATTGGTAAGTGGACTTCCTGAAATTTCTTTCAATAAGACTGAAAGTTTTGTGATGTATGTGCACAGGGAAAACAAACCCGGAAATCCTTCAAATCAAAAGCACCGGTAAGCACCTCTAAACCGTATAAACTGCTCACATGACCTTTTGGACCTACTAGAACTCTAAGTCTCAATGGCAAACGGTTTGGTTTTGTCATTGTGGATGATTTTTCTAGGTTCATATGGGTCAAATTCTTGGCACATAAAAATGAAGCACTTAAAGTCTTTGAAGAATTTTTTAATAAGATCGAGCATGGAAATGTTTATAAGATATGCTCAATCCGCACTGATCACGGGGGAGAGTTTATAACAATTCTTTTTCTGATTTTGCAGGCTCCACGGGTTAGAACACTTGTTTTCTTCTCCAAGGACTCCGGAGCAAAATGGCGTAGTGGAGAGAAAGAACAGGACCCTGGTGGAAATGGCTCGCACTCTTTTGGTCGAAAGTCAACTTTCAAGGAGCTTTTAGGCAGAAGCGGTGAACACCTCTTGCTATATTCTCAACAGAGCCATGGTAAGACCTGTGATAAAGAAAATTCCCTATGAACTGTTAAAAGGTAAGAATCCCAGTATTGGGTACTTCAGGGTTTTTGGCTCAAAAGTCTTTATTCATAACAATGATAAAGTTGATTTAGACAAGTTTGAAGCAAAAAGTGATCAAGGTATTTTTCTTGGATACTCAGAACACTCTAGAGCATATAGGGTGTTTAACAATAAGAATAAAATTATGGAAAAAACTCCACATGTTGTCTTTAATGAGTATCATGCAAAAACTAACAATTCAAATCTTCACAGGATTCAAGAGGGAGATGATGAGCCTAATGAAGATCCACAAGAGGAAGACCCTCAAGGTGAATCCCCTCAAGCAAGCCCTCCTCAAGAACAACCTCCACAAGATCAATTTCCACAAGTCCAAGATCAACCTGGCCCTTCAACAATCACAAATGTGAGGTATTCCAAAGATCACCCACTTGATAATGTGATAGGAAATGTAAATGATAAAGTTCAAACTAGGTCTCAGGTTAGACAAATAGTTGAACAAGATCATTTAGCCTTTGTTTCTCAAGTGGAACCTAAAAATGTGGAAGAGGCACTAAAGGAAAACTCTTGGATAGATTCCATGCATGAGGAACTTGGTCAATTTCAAAGAAACAATGTCTGGAGTTTAGTTCCTAGAACCCCTGAGATTTTGTCATAGGCATAAGATGGGTATTCAGGAATACGCTAAATGAAGAGGGTAAAGTGATGAGAAATAAGGCTAGACTGGTATCAAAAGGATACAATCAAGAATTTGGTATAGACTTTGAAGAGTCCTTTGCACCTGTAGCTAGACTTGAAGCAGTTAGAATCTTGTTGGCGTATGCATGCTCACACAAGTTCAAACTTTTTCAAATGGATGTTAAAACTGCCTTCCTGAATGGCTACATCAAAGAGGAAGTCTATGTTTCTCCACCACCTGGGTTTGAAAATTTTGAAATGCCTAACCATGTTTACAAGTTGCGCAAAGCTCTTTACGATTTGAAGCAGGCACCTCGAGCTTGGTATGACAGGTTAAGCAACTTCTTAGTGAGTAAAAACTACTCAAGAGGTAAAGTGGACCAAACACTCTTTACTAAGAAAGTTCGCAATCATATAATTGTCATTCAAGTTTATGTGGATGACATTATATTTGGTTCCACTAACCCATCACTGTGTAAGGAGTTTTCCAAACATATGCACAGTGAATTTGAGATGAGTCTAATGGGGGGGGCTTCAATTCTTTCTTAGTTTGCAGGTAAAGCAACATGAAGACGGCTTCTTCATTAATCAAGAAAAATATGTTAAGGAGCTTCTCAAAAGATTTCAATTTGAACAAGCCAAACCTGCCTCAACCCCAATGAGTACAAGCATTAAACTTGAAAATGATGAGAAAGGTAAACCGGTAGATGCAAAGCAATTCCAAGGTATGATTGGCTCACTCCTTTATCTTACTGCAAGTAGACCGGATATACAGTTTAGTGTTTGCCTTTGTGCTAGATATCAATCTAGTCTAAAGGAAAGTCATTTGGTTGCAGTTAAGAGAATATTAGATATCTCTCAGGTACGTATGATTTGGGTCTTTTGTATCCAGCAGGAAGTATCTTTAATTTGATATCATATTCTGATGCTGACTATGCTGGATGTAAAATTGATAGAAAGAGCACTAGTGGGTACTGCCAATTTCTTGGTGGTTGCATGGTTTCGTGGGCATCCAAGAAGCAGCACTCGGTTGCACTCTCCACTGCAGAGGCAGAATATGTTGCTGCAGGGAGTTGTGCGGCTCAAGTGTTGTGGATAAAAAGTCAATTGTCTGACTACAACATTGACATTGGATGCACACCTATCCTATGTGACAATACTAGTGCCATCAATCTCTCAAAAAACCCAGTTCAACACTCAAGGACCAAACACATATAAATAAGACATCACTTCTTGAGAGATGAGGTAGCCAACAAGTCCTTGGAGCTTAGTTTCATACCCACCAAACAACAATTGGCTGACACCTTCACCAAACCAATGTCAGAGGATAGGTTCACTACTATGAGAAGAGAATTGGGATTGTGCAAAATTCAATGAAATCCTTACCGAATTTTGGGGTATATGTTTTTATGTGTAATGGTTATGGGGTATATCAAATGGTGAAATGTGGAAGAACAAGTCATGCTTGTTTGGAAACTATCATTATGCGTGAGAAAACATTCTCCGCCACGTATCCATAGTCAGTTACATCTAAAGGTCATTTACTTCAAAAGAGGTCTATGGGTTCTTTACAATTTGCCCATTCACGTTTACACACACATGGATTTCTGTTTTCATCTGTACTTTCTCATGAACTCATGTGCAAATGCTTGTTATATATGTGAAAACTTGATTTGAATTGCTTGAATGTTTGGGTCTACACAAGCACACACTATGGGGGAGGAAGTTCAGGTTAGATGAATGAATTCTTGAGGGAAAATCTTCACATTTCACATACCTACATTTCCCTAGCATGGAGTTCCAATTTTTCTCTCATCCTAGCCTTAAATCTGTTTTGTACAAGCTCCTGTCGACAGCACTGATCCATTCTGTCGACAGACATGCCTCCACAGAACCCAGATTTTGAACCCTGTGTGCCTCTATCGACAAGCTCAAACCCATCTGTCGACAACTAGGTACAGTTTCTGATCTCCCCGAACTCAAAATCTTCTGTCTGTGTGCATCTGTCGACAGCCAAAAATCCATCTGTCGATAGCTATGTTCAGTCTGAAACTAGAAATCTCCAGCTGTGTACATCTGTCGAAAGGGTCCCTTTAGTTGTCGACAGATACACATTTTTAAGCAATTCCTCATTCTTTGTCAATATCCTTCATGAGCATGTTCATCCCTTTGATGTAAGGTGCAATTTGGGTATTTACGTATGTTTTAATCTGTCTTCTCCACATAATATTAAAACCATTGTCTCAATCATAATGATTATGACATACCATTCTTGTGTGAGTCTAGGTTGTATCATTCGGAGAACATTGGACGAATCTAATGGGTCTAATCTAACTCACTTGAATAATTCCCGTGTGAAAAATAGTTTTCTCAAGTGTCTTGATAGGTCCCATGGTCATTGAATTTTATTTCTTGCAATGTATGTTAACCATAAATAGTCTTTGACCTTGATTTTCAATATAAAACAAAAAAAAATTTTAAAAAAAATTGGGCGAAAAGCTACCTATTTCAAACCATCAAATGTATACCAAGAATAATCACGGGAAAAAGGCAGAGCAATATGTGTTGTGCTGAGTAACCGGGGACATAGGTATCACAAATGTCTATCTTCGTGTCAAAAAGCTTACTCATTATCTCTGTAAAATGGTCTGAAGGTCACTTCCACTGAGTAACTGGGGGTGTGGGCATTCCTCATGTCTATCCTCACGTCAAAAGGTGTCCGTGATCCTAATTACCACTTTTCCCAATTCATTTCCAATCAAAAAAAAAACCAAAATATTCAAAGTTTAAATAGTGTGAAGCCTAGTCCACATGTTGATTAATCACAGGTTCTTTGATGTTTATGGTTACCTACGCGTGTAGACATTCTTTTCATAAACCATTAGATCATCAAACACTAGGAACTATGTCTTTCTGCAATGGTCTTTATTCAAAGGGGTTATCTTATTTCCATCAGTTTTGGTACGGTGTCATCTTAATGTTCCAACTTAAGACTCCTATAGTATTATGTTTGAATCATTGAAGAGTTTCACTCGTCTTAATATTCGTGGATATGATAGTTTTAAAATGTGTGTATGCCTATTCTACACCTTCTCTATACCTTAAATGCTCATTGCCCAGTCAAAATCTGTCAAAACAATCATACTGGCAAAATTCTGCAAGTGCCTGTCAACAGGGACACTGTTCATCTGTCGACAGCCGGCGGCAAGCCCTATTTTGGAAACCCAACGGGCGCCTCTTTAGGGCCAGATTTTGTGGGTCCCTGCCCTTTCAAATTCTTCCCTACCTTCTTTAAAAGGGAACCCACGCCCTTTCCTTCCTTCCCTATTACCAAAACGCCCTCCTCCTTCCTTCTCCACCAAACCCTTCTTCTCCAGGGCGTAGAGCAAGCTTTTGGCCTGCCTGTTCTTTCTTCTTCCTCGTGTCACCTTCTTCTCTCAGAGTTCTTATCTGCACCGATCTCCACTTTCTCATGGCTCCTAAGGCCAAGAAGCTTGCTTCCCATCGCCGTCCTCTCTCTCCACAAGCCGGCGAGGGTTCTAGGGCTCCTGCTGAGCGCCGGAGCAAGCATCAGGATGATCGTCTGCCGAACTCCTTATCCCTCCAGATCTGTAGTTCCTAAATGTTCATGGCACCTTCAACAATGTGGTCTTTACTTTGCTTTGGTCAGGGTCTTGTCACTGTTCTCGTCGTTTTCTATCACACTAATGTTGTTTCCTTCCCTTGCACTTCTTTTGTCATGTTCACACTCCATTTTGTAACTGTGTGTACTGAATGCACTTCAATGAAATTCACAGTTATTTGATTATGTACTTCTCATGTGTGCATGCCGTGCCTTTCTGCTTATGTCTTTTTGGATGTTGCCAAAAGGGGGAGAACATCAATCAAATCAATCATGCATCAATTAAAAATTTTGTCATCATCAAAAAGGGGGAGAATGTTGGGTTTTCATGTATTATGTGTTATGTTTTTGATGATGCATAATACAAATTGATGTTATGTAAACAAGGCAAGTGAATGTGTGAACATGTCTCAATTGATTGTCTAATTGTCCATCATATTTCACTAACAATGTTCTCAAATATAGGTGAGAAAGTGTGCAAGTCAAAGCACCAAAGTCAAGAGCAAAAGATCAAGAGAAACACAAAAGGCAAGTGTCTGTCGACAGCCCCAAAGAGGCTTGTCGACAACTAGACACAGACAGCTTCAGAAATCTCAGTGTGAAGTGTGCCTGTCGACAGCCCCACAGGTGCCTGTCGACAGCCAAGCATAGGGAGGTGAAACAAACTTCGGAACAGGAGTACCTGTCAATAGACTCAGATCACATGTCGACAGATGAACACAGGAAACTACCTCTCGGAAGTCCAGTCTTTTGGATTCTATAAATTTGTCACCATCTGTCGACAGATGAACATTCTGCTGTCGACAGACGAAGAGAAACTTCAGTTCCGAGATTTCTATGTGTTTCCTATGTGGGTGTTTCCATTTATCATAACTCTCCATACTTGAACACCCATATATAAGGAACCTTTTGAAGGTATTTTCGCACAGAAGCAGCCACCATACAAAACCCTAGCATACTCTCAAGAAAAAAGATCTTTCTGCTGCTCTGCATCAACCCTCTATCAAGAGCGAAGAAGAACTATCTTCTGAGCAGGATTGAAGCCAGTTCGTCTGCGATTCAAGCTTCTATATCAACTCATACTTGTCAAGACGAAGTTTGAACTGCATCTGGACGACCATTGTGAAGAGTTCCATATCAGGATTTGATACTTCAACTCAAAACTCTTCTTTGTCTCTGTTTTTCATATCTTGTGTGTGTGTTGTTGGGTCAAGCGACTCTTGTGCCTAATTCACGTGGGTTACGTTGTTCTGATCATGTGTTTACGTCAGACGACGTAAGTGTGTGTGTTGTAGAGTGAAACTCACTTATAAGTAGTCGTTTCTGCGTGTGTGTGTGTGTGGATGGTGGACGTAGGATACATAAGTTGTGTACTCTGAACCACCTTAAATCCTCGTGTCCTATGGTTTGCGCGTTTTCACGGTAGTTGATTGGTAGGCACGTTGGTTCTACACACGTTAGATAGGCTATTCATATTCTATTCACAACAAGTACACTAACTGTAAGTCAAATCAAACTGAATCTGTTTAAGATTTCGGTTAGGTTGTGTTATCATCGAAAAGAAGGCAACTGTGGTTAGAATTTGTGGTAATCTATTCAACCCCCCTTCTAGATTACCATATAGGATAATTCCGCACATCTTTCATATGTATAAATGTGTATTGTGTTTTTTAAAGAGAGACTTCTTCAAATTAGTTTTCAAGATAAGAACAAGATAATACAAGATTTTGTCATCATCAAATCACTTAAAATATATTTCAGACAACAAGAGATTTCAAATAGTTATTATTATCAGGATAATAAAGAATTTTATCATCATCAAAACAAGACATAACTAAGAAGCAGTAACTTAAATTAAATGCATGTTTCAGACAACAAGAGATTTCAAATAGTTATTATTATCAGGATAATAAAGAATTTTATCATCATCAAAACAAGACATAACTAAGAAGCAGAAACTTAAATTAAATGCATGTTTACACATTTTCTCAACAACGATCTGAGTCCAAATGCATGTCTAACTCTGGCTTCTGATCTCTTGAAAATATGTTAGACAAGTGTGAGCCTTAACGGACCCAGCAAGCATCAGAAACTCTAACCACAATTTATTATATAAATAATCCAAATTGATGGTATCATAATTTATCATTATTATAGTATAAGTTAATCAACCTACAACACATGTGTTTTTCTTAAATTAACATCAAAGTCACATCATATATCAAAATATGTCAAATCAGATGTTATATTAGAGTCAGATTATGTTATCATGTGCCTACATATACTCTTTGTCTTATAAAATTTCAGATACTCATGATTATGTGGACAGAACAAAATAGAGCATATGACATCGCAGAATATCAGAACGAAGCAAAATTCCACATAATCTAAGCATTTAATATATTAGAACATAAAAACATATTTCTTAGGTGTGCATATCATACAAATACCCAAATCATAATATAGAGAGTAATCGGACATATTGTCCATGCCTAAGCAAATAGTACGGAGAAAGAGTGACTATGCAGTACCCAAGATCATCAAGATCCCATGGTAACCAATAAGCATTGCCCATCTCCAAGTTTTCACCCCATTACCCATGGGTCATCAGAAAGCTTCCCATAAGGGATACTTCTTTAGTAGGCCTAAAACCTCTCTAAGATAACATTGTTCATAACACAATCAAATTGTCATAATTCCAACATAATCATTTTCATAGCCTTTTTAATTACAAGGGACTATATGTGAAAATGTCATATTAAGTGCCATAGAATTCAAGTCATAGTAACACCAAATTTATATTGTTAAATCTTATTGTAAAATCTTACTTTCATATTGTTAACATTTTTAGGACTTTTAAGATTTTATGGAATTAACAGAAATTAATAAATATCACAATTGTGCATGTTTTGGACACATCATCATCATGAATGATTCATGTGAGGTCCAATTAATTAATTTAAATCACTTGTATGATATAACAGTTATGAGACAACATCTGGAATTTTTTTACGAGTGATTTCAGGTTAAAACAGATTGTCCAGAAATTTATATTTCAATTAGAAAAATCATATTCCCATCGAATCAATTTAGATCGGTCTCAAATTTTTATTACAGCCTTACTTGATCATACTTATGCTACAAAAATTTTCAATTTTTTTCTGACAATTATCAGAAATTTCAGATAATAATCAATATCTAGTACTCTAATGATTTAAATATAGAAATAACTTACTGTAGCATAAAATTAACCAAACTTTAGTTTGGAGATCCCGGGATGTAGAATAACAGTTTAAAACTAAATCAAGATTTTTAGAAGGTATGTAACTTTTGGGAAATTTTTTCAACATAAGTCATAAAAATTTTAAAATAATACCAAAATGGTTTCAGAAGATTCCAGGACAATTGCAATGGTTCAAAGACATGAAGGGCTATTCATATGTTTTTAGATCAACATGGCCTACTATGGAATTTTGAATTTTCCCCCTCCATGAATTAAGTCTGATATCGATCGCCTACGGCTAGGAGGAATGCACTCCCAATTTCCCACACCACTAACTTTACATCCTCCCATGTCTATGCTGTGTAGGATCGAAATCAGTATATTACGTAGAATGTCAGGAAGAACATCTTTCTATAAAAACTATTGACTTAAACTTCTCTCTTTTTTACCCCTCTTTCTCTTATGTTGAATTTTCAAAAGAACGAGATAAAAAGAATTTGGATGACATAAATTTCGCTCCCTCTCTATCTCTTCTACCGTGGAAGAAGGATGAGCTTCTCTCCCTCTCTCTTTTCCTACATTTATAGTGACCAAGTTACACAACCGCACAGCCAACTTAAACTATCTTACTAAATGCTAAATTAAACTCTTTTCTTAAAGTAAGAACCACCTAGTAGGGTTGTCAATGGGCCAGGTTGGTTCAACGGGTCCGCGGGCTTGGCCCGATTTTGGACCGGATGGCAAGACTCTTTTCGGCCCATGGATTTTTAGTAGGATCTAAAAGCTCAATCCGATTATGCCCATGGGCCGAACTCGGGCATTGAGTTCGGCCCGATGGATCGGCCCGACCCATTCTCTTTTCTTTTTTTCTTTTCAAATATTAAATTTTACTTACTTAAAACTATATTATTTTACATATTAAAAAGTTAAAAACTCTCTTTTCAAACAAATTAAATAAGTAACATCAAAACTCAACTTAATTGAGTGAGATTATAAGTTTTATATTATTAAATATATTATTTTTATTATTAATTTAATTTTTATTTAAGTATTTGGGTCGGGCCGGACCTTAGTAAGACTTTACAATTTTGTAAAAATATTGGACCCGGCCTAGTCCGGTCCAACATTGCTCAAACTTGGACTTACATATTGATGAGTCGAACCTGCACCGAGTTCATATAAACCCAGCTCGGGCCTGGCCCATTGACAGCTCTACCACCTAGACCATTTACTACTCTTTCCAAGCCATATAATTTTGTAACAATCCATATATTACCCAAGGCAAAATTAATTTATTTTTTTATTGGAATCGGATGAGACTAACTACTTTCTTAAAGGCCCGAGAAACAACACTTCAAATAAACAGAACATTTATTGCCTTACAAAAATGTAGAGGTATTTTTTAGTCCCACATTGAAAGATAATGAGAACAAGTGTGTGCTTATCAGCAAGAGCCTCACCTCTTCTCCCAAGAGGGCCCTTTTAAAGGACAAAACTCCAAGCATGGGGACAATACCTCTTGGGAGGCACACTTAAATCACGTCTCTTCATTGGCGCCGTCTGTGGGAACGAACGAGAGGCCATGCGCCCTACCCGAGCGTCTCATCTTCATGAGACCCGCACACCCTTATCCTCACTAGCCTGTTCGAACCTCGCCCTTTCGCTAGATGGGGCATTGATATCATGGGCCCCTTCCCAGAGGCCCAAGGTCGGAAGAAGTTCCTATTTGTGGCCATCGATTACTTCACCAAGTGGATCGAAGCCGAACCTATTGCCACGATCACCGAACAGGCCGCGTGGAAGTTCATCTGGAAGAACCTCCTCTGCCGGTTCGGTGTCCCAAAGGTGATCACCTCCGACAACGGAAAGTAGTTCGACAGCACCTTTTCAAGCAAAAGTGCGCTGAGCTTGGGATCTATAACCACTTCACCTCCGTGGCGCATCCCCAGGCAAACGGTTTGGTGGAAAACGCCAACCGAACACTACTGCATGGGATCCGCACAAGGGTGGAGGCTACAGGAGGTTCGTGGATTGACGAGCTCCCCAACGTGCTTTGGTGCCACCGAACAACGGCTCGGGTAGCAACGGGAGAAACACCCTTCCACTTGGCTTACGGCTCAGAAGTCGTTGTGCCCCTGGATGTAAGACCCTCGAATTTCCGTCGTATTTCTCGTATTTATGTGTGTATGATTGTGCTTGTGTATGTATGTACATATTTACGTAGGTGTAAAAATAGTATAATTACGTATGCATGTGTTTATAATAAACGTAGATAATGTACTTATTGCATGGTGGTAGTGCGGATATGATACTATATGTACATTGCATGTATATGTGTCCGGTATGCATGGTTTTCTGCATAATTAGGGTTCTGGCCGAAGGCCTTAGTGGCGTCAACCCATGGCCGCTTAGGTGGTGTCAGCGTCCAGCCCTGGACGCCAACACTCACTCCGGCGTCCAGCGATCTGGACGCCAAATCTCTGGCCTGCATGCGCAGCAGAGCTGCTGTCTTCTGAACAAGGCATGGCAACCATTGGGGGATGTCCCCCAACGGCTCTGAGGGGTGTCCCATCACCCTTGTGAGTGGGGAAGAACCCTCTTTAGGTCTGAACCCGAAATGGTCTCTCCCCACTTCCCATTTCACCTGTGAGAGGAGAAAAGAAGAGGAGAGAAACCCTAGAGTTTGTGAGAAAAAACTCAGAGTTTGGAGGCTTTAATCCGGCTTCCTGGAGCTCGATCCGGCCGACTTCCCCGACAAGGAGGTAGCTGATATGAAGGGCAAGGCCTCCCCGGTCTTGCTTTGCTGAGGGACCATCCAGGAGCTCGGAGGAAGGCGTTTGTGGAGGTGCTTCTGCGACTTCTTGGGATGCCAAGGAGAGCTTCTCCAACCCTTTTGATCCCTTTAGGAGTTTTCCAAAGGCAAGTAACCTATCTATGATGTCCCGTATGAGTCTAGGATGTTTACCATTTTATGGAATTTAATTCGAGTCCTAGACCCTCCATTTCACCCATTTCAGAGCTCGGGTCTGTGTTTTCTGCACAGACCTGAGTAGACGGCAAGGTCCCTGGACGCCCAGTTCCTCCTTGGCGTCCATCGACCATGCCGCTGACTCTGAGTCAGCGGCCAGAGACCGCCGTTTAGTTCTTCTGGGCAGAACAGTGAGCTGTTCTGTCCCACTTCTACATTTAATTTCGGTATGTTTATGCGATTAGGATATATGGTAATCCTATAAGCCATGTACATTAGGTATTGTGGTGGGTGTGGGTGTTGTGATGAATGTGGGTAATGGTGTCTTGTAAGCATGTGAGCATGACTTGTAGACCATTTTTGCAAAGTCCATGATTATGATTTAGATTAATGTGAATGCCTAAATTTCGGTCTAATCATGATGAGTTGGGGTCATGTGTGTATGTTCTGAAATTAGGAAGTCCATACATGCTTGTGGAATTGTTAATAAGTGTGGTTCGGAAAAAAAAAAGAAAACATGTAAAATAGTTTTGTGGCAAATGATTATAGATGTATGAATTAGGATGACGTGGTATTCTAAATTCATGCATATGTTAGTAAGTTCTGTGCAAAACAGCAAGTGGATAAATGTAAATTGTGTTAGACCCATGTTAGCTTAAATTGTGAATAATATGCAAATTGGTGTTTGATTTTCTATAAACTACTTAGCTCAGAAAAATCTGAAAATTGAGGGTATGATCATGAGCCCGAAAACAGTCTGTGGTTAAATTTCAGACCATTTGGACCGTAAATAGAGAGTTATGAGTTTCATGTGAAATGGAAAATTGTACATACGATCACAACGTGATTAGATTTTGTTTAATCAGCATGATTTGGGTTTACTGTGTGTTAAAGCCTGAAACTCTGTAGGGCCATGTTAGTAAAAACAGAGGTGTTCATATGAGTGAGGAAGTGAATGTGATGAAAGTGTAAAAGTAAATAAATACCATGTGTAAAAAGTTAATTGAGTAAAAGTGTAAATTGTGCCAATGTGATACTGCTTCCGAGAAGGCAGTGGAGCTGTATCAGGGAAAAGTCCCCTGAGAAAGTTCATTGTGTTAAGTGACCCTAAGGGCATTAGGGGGAAATCCTGGAGGTGGACAGTACCACTGGTTAGGGTGGAGACTTGTTCTCCCGGTCTGCGCAGTCCAAGAGTCACCATTGCATTGCCTAGATGGTGCCTAGTGTTATGTGATGTGAATGTGTCCTTCTTTGGTGGTTTGGACTATGTGTCACGGCACCTAAATGCGTAAATATGTGTAAAGTGTAATGTGTAAGTGTATGTGACATGTGACAAGTGTATGTGACCATGTGTAAATGTGTAAGTGACACGTGAATGTGTATGTGTAAAGTGTAACCACGTGAAAAGAGGAAATTGTGTGAAAAGAAAATGTGAAATTCTCAATGTGTAAATGTGCTATTGAAACCATGTGAGACTAAAACTGAAACCATGTGAATTTAGAAAATGCATGTTCTTTCTCATGTTCATGTGTACAAATGCTTAGAATCCATGTTAGGAACAACAAATGAATGTGTGTGCAAATGGCATGATAGATTGTTATATGTGATGTTTTAAGAACCGTTGTAGCTCTCATGTGTAGGGTTATAGCCATGAAACATGTAAAATCAGCAACCTTAAGTTGATAGAAGGTTATGCATGCACTTATGAACATGTGGAATCCATGCAAATTATGTTCCCCGTCCATGTATGTAAGTTGTCCATGTTAATAACTCTCATGTGTGTCCTTTAAAAGGTTAAAGTTCATGAGTGAATGGATTAGAGACCATGTGATAGGAAATTTAGTTTAGAAATCTGAAAGCATGCGTTATGTATAAAATTGTA
Organism: Colocasia esculenta; assembly: GCA_014218235.1. NCBI lineage: Eukaryota > Viridiplantae > Streptophyta > Magnoliopsida > Alismatales > Araceae > Colocasia > Colocasia esculenta. Next base: position 6,539,100 of record CM024756.1, read on the forward strand.
GAACCTTCATGATAGGTTGGAAACTTAATGGACTAGCATGCTATGTGATTGCTAATTGAATGTGCTTGTAGAAACCACTAGGACTTGTACGTGTATATCATGTATAGTGTTACTTGCTGAGTCTTTAGACTCACTCTTGCTTCGGCGTACAGGTTTAGACGGTGACGAGACCTTCGTGGAGGAGACAGTGGAGACAGACTCCGAGCGCGGAGCTTAGCTTGTGGAGTCGTGCACCCCTTTGTTGTAGTTTTCATAGTATGTATTTGAAACATTGTATTAGAATTTACATGGAAGAAATGTATTATGTGGACATTCTGTATTCAAATTTCAGCAGCTTAATCTATGAGAACTTTAGTTCCCTTTTGCAAAATATTTGAGTTGCATGTATGCTTAATGTAGATGATGAATGAATGGAGATAGTTCTCTTTTACTTCCGCTACTCTGTTAATTATATTCGCGTGTATCTCAGCTGTTTGTATTGTTGGGTAAATGTCCCACTGTGACTGGCAGCACTCGTTGTATCGACGTGGGTCGGTATGACCGTACCGGTATAATGAGGGCCGTCACAGAGATTGGTATCAGAGCGACCAGTTGAGATTGCACATGAATATAACTAAGTCATCATCCCCATTGCATGCTAAGTATGTCCACATGTGTAGAACACATTAATAAGAAGTGAAAAATAGATAAGAAAATGGTTAGAGAACTTAAAACCTAGCTCTAATGGTGGCTGAAATTTTATGACAGCCATGGCTTCCCGTGGACGACGTGGAGGTGCGCCAGCTCGCGACGACGAGCAGAGGCATGATGATCAGGCGGAGCAACAGGCCCCAGCACCGCGAGGCCCTGTGCTTCCCCACCGCCGCCAGGGATTATGGAGTGTTCATGCAAGGTCTGGTGCAAGCCATGCAGACCCACACACTCAGGCAGCACTTCAGGCCCAGTTGGAGGCCCAGGTAAATTAATAAACAACTTAAGTAGTCTGCTATTGAATTGTGTGATATTGTGTTTATCGTATATTGTTATGCTTAATGTAGCAGGCTCAGGCCCCGGCTCAGGACCATGGTGGACCTCCATCATGGAGCGATTCAAGAGGATGACCCCACTCTTTTAAGGGGAGAGTGATCCGCTTTTGGCAGAAAGCTGGATGAGGGAGACCGAGAAATCTTCCGAGCTATCAGGTGTCCTGACGAGGACAAGGTGACCTTAGCCACCTACATGCTACAGGTATGCTTTAGTTTATGATTGTATGTTGATTGTTAAAGTTAGAATTTGTTAGTTGGTGCTTATGAAGGTGTGTTGCAGGAGAGAGCGGATGTATGGTGGTCCTCCCTAATGCGTACGCGCTTTGAGGACGGAGCAGTAGTCGTGGCGTGGGACGCGTTCGTGAGGCTCTTCCGAGCCAAGTTCGTCCCGAGCACATCCAGGACAAGATGGAGCAAGAATTCCTTTCCCTGACGCAAGGATCAATGACCGTCCTGGAATACGAGGCAAGGTTTCTGAACTCTCTAAATATGCACGCACATAGTAGAGGATGAGCGCAGGAAGACCAAGAAGTTCGTGATGGGTCTCAAACCATCACTGAGGACGAGGCTCGTGGCGTTCGACCACCGCACGCTAGACGAGGCCCTCAGCGCAGCCTGCAGACAGGAAGGAGAAATGGAGCAGTATCTAGAGGAGAAGAAGGCGTCACAAAAGAGGCCGGCAGCGACATTCCAGCGGCAAGATAAGAAGAAGACGGTGTACCAGACACCGCAGAAGCAAGTGGCAGTCGGCAACTATCAGGTACCCTCTGTACGTTCCCCCGTGCGAAGAAGGAGTGTCCCACTGTGGGAAGACCCATGGAGGTTCTGGAGTGGTTGGTAGTAGCGGTAGATGCCTAAAGTGTGGGAGCAGCGACCACAAGATCAAGGATTGCCCAAGGCTTCAGCAGGGAGCTCAGCGTGGAGCACAGTACCAGCAGTAGCGGCAGCCGCGCCAGCTACGGGACGACCAGGAAGGCCTCGAGCCCGGCTCGAGTGTTTGCGTTAGCTCGTGAGGACGCCGAGCAGGCGGAGCATGTCACCGAAGGTACAGTTCTACTTTTCGGTGTGCACGCTCGGGTTTTGTTTGATACGGGTGCTACTCACTCGTTCATTTCCGAGCGGTTTGCTAGGCAGTTAGCCCTAGAGTCAGGCATAGAGTCTGAGGAGTTAGAGGTTCCCTTGTCTGTGCACACCCCTGCGGGTACGGTATCGACTAGGAAGTGTATTCCGTCGTTACCTGTGTGCATTGAGGATAGTCCTAGATGGGTTTCTTCTTGCTAAAGATGAAGGACTATGATTGTATCTTTGGTCTGGATTGGCTAGAGGAGCACTATGCGTTAGTGGATTGCCGTAGGAAGAAGATTGTTTTCCGCATTCCTGGTGAGGATGAGTTCTCTCATCCCTTGCCAAAGAACTTAGCGGAAAGTTAGTTATCTCTGCCATGAAGGCGATGCGCATGGTGAACAAGGGATGTGACGCATTTCTTGCCAGCGTTATGCTAGTACCCGATGCTAGTTCGTCACGGACTCTCGCAGAGATTGATGTGGTGCAGGACTTTCCAGATGTCTTTCCCGATGACTTGTCTGGATTGCCACCGGATAGGGAGATAGAGTTCACTGTAGAGTTGCTTCCAGGCACCTCTCCTATCTCGAAGGCCCCATATCGGATGGCCCCTGCAGAATTAGCCGAGTTGAGGAAGCAATTGCAGAATTGCTTGATAAGGGATTTATTCGCCCTAGCGTTTCCCTTGGGGAGCGCCTGTATTGTTCGTCAAGAAGAAAGACGGGTCACTTCGGTTGTGCATGATTATAGGAAGCTAAACCAGGTGACTGTGAAGAACAGGTATCCCTTACCTCGGATTGATGATCTGTTTGACCAGTTGCGAGAGGCATCAGTCTTTTCCAAGATTGACTTGCGATCTGGTTATCATCAGTTGAGGATTAGGTGAGGATGTGTCCAAGACGGCATTTAGAACCCGTTATGGACATTATGAGTTTTGGTTCTTCCCTTCGGATTGACCAACGCCCCTGCAGCGTTCATGGATCTCATGAACGGGTGTTCAGTCCGTATTTAGATAGCTTTGTTGTTGTGTTTATTGATGACGTGTTGGTCTATTCTCGGGATGAGGCCACACATCGTCAGCATTTGAGGTTAGTGTAGAGGTTCTCCGTGAGCACAAGCTGTATGCAAAGTTCAGCAAGTGCGAGTTCTGGTTGCGCGAGGTTCATTTCTCGGGCATGTTATCTCCGGCGCTGGTGTAGCTGTTGATCCAGCAAAGGTCCAGGCAGTTATGGATTGGGATGTCCAGGACCCCTTCGGAGATTCGTAGTTTCCTTGGGTTAGCTGGTTATTATCGGCGATTCATTGAGGGTTTCTCATCCATCGCCGCCCCCATGACAAAGCTGACCAGAAAGGGGAGAAGTTTGTATGGTCTGAGGCATGTGAGCGCAGCTTTCAGCTATTGAAGGCTAAGCTTACTTCTGCTCCGGTATTGGTATTGCCTAGTGGTCTAGAGGGCTTTGCCATCTATACGGATGCATCTCGGATTGGTTTAGGCTGTGTGCTCATGCAGCAAGAGAGGGTAGTAGCTTATGCTTCTCGTCAGTTGAAGGAGCATGAGAGGAACTATCCGACTCATGATTTAGAGCTAGCAGCTGTGGTTCATGCACTAAAGATCTGGAGGCACTATCTTTATGGTGTCAGATTTGAGGTGTTTACCGACCACAAGAGCTTGAGATATCTTTTCTCCCAAAAGGAATTAAACCTGAGGCAGAGAAGATGGATTGAGTTCTTGAAGGACTATGACTTCGACCTTCAGTATCATCCTGGAAAGGCGAACGTCGTAGCGGATGCTCTTAGTAGAAAGAGGTCTTCGCTCCAGCAGGATTGGAAGATGTTGGAGGATGCAGCGTGCTCTATGACCGAGTTAGAGCCATCGTTGTGTCAGGCTTTTGTAGCTCAGCTATCCCTTAGGTCCTCAGTCTTGGATGAGGTGATTGAGCAGCAAAAAGCCGATCCTAGATTGTTAGAGTTAGTAGGCAGGGCGGGCATTGCTCGTGATGAGGACGGTGTGATTAGATTTCAGCACCGTGTTTGTGTCCCGATGTAGTAGATGTCCGTGAGCATGTGTTAGCGGAGCTCACAGATCGCGATTTTCTATTCATCCGGGTAACACTAAGATGTATCAAGACCTGAAGAGATCATTTTGGTGGTCCGGCATGAAGAAGGATGTGCGGATTATGTGTCTAGATGTCTAGTATGTCAGCAGGTGAAAGCCGAACGGCAGCGACCATCCGGCCTTATGCAGAGGTTGGATATCCCAGTATGGAAGTGGGAAGCTGTCACTATGGATTTGTATGGTTTGCCTCGATCTAGAAGGGGCAATGACTCGATTTGGGTAGTTGTAGATAGATTCTCGAAGACTGCCATTTCTTGCCTATGAAGAAGAAGCAGTCAGTAGAGAGCTTAGCTAGATTGTATGTTAGGTATCGTTAGATTGCATGGTGTGCCGAAGTCGATCATTTCGGATCGAGATCCGAGATTTACTTCGCGATTGTGGAAGGGTCTTCAGGATGCGTTAGGTCGGAGCTTAAGCTCAGTTCGGCGTTTCATCCCCAGACCGATGGACAGTCCGAGAGGACTATCCAGACGCTCGAGGACATGTTGAGAGCGTGTGTTCTGGATTGGAAGGATGATTGGGAGCGTCATTTACCTCTTGTGGAGTTTGCATACAACAACAGCTTTCATGCTAGTATTGGAATGGCTCCATTCGAGGCGTTGTATGGTAGGCCCTGCAGATCTCCTTTATGTTGGGAGGAGACTGGTGATAGGCAGTTGATCGGACCGGAGTTGGTTCAGGAAACTTCGGATAAGATTCAGCTTATCAGAGAAAAGGCTTGTTGCGGCACAGGATAGGCAGAAGAGTTATGCCGACAACAGAAGAAAGGATTGGAGTTCGAGGTTGGCGATCATGTCTTCTTGAAGATATCGCCTACTCGTGGAGTTGTCAGATTTGGCAGGCATAGCAAGCTAAGCCCTAGGTTCATTGGGCCATATGAGATTCTCAGACGTTTGGGCAACGTGGCGTACGAGCTAGCTTTACCCCCAGCTTTGGCTAGCGTTCACCGGTATTCCACGTATCTATGCTCAGGAAGTATGTCCGAGATCCGTCTCATGTGATTAGTCATGAGCCAGTGGAGATCCAGCCAGATCTTTCGTATGTCGAGCAACCAGTAGCCATTCTTGACCGGAAGGTGCAGCACCTCCGGAACAAGAGTATTGCGTCGGTGAAAGTTCTATGGCGGAACTTTCACGTGAGGAGGCTACATGGGAGCTTGAGGATGCGATGAAGAAGAAGTATCCCTTTTGTTTGAGTAGTGTCGTTCTAACTTCGAGGACGAAGTTTTCTTTAAGGGGGAGAGGGTGTAAGACCCTCGAATTTCCGTCGTATTTTCGTATTTATGTGGTATGATTGTGCTGTGTAGTATGTACATTTACGTAGGTATAAAAATAGTATAATTACGTGTGCATGTGTTTATAATAAACGTAAATAATGTACTTATTGCATGGTGGTAGTGCGGATATGATACTATATGTACATTGCATGTATATGTGTCCGGTATGCATGGTTTTCTGCATAATTAGGGTTCTGGCCGAAGGCCTTAGTGGCGTCAACCCAGCCGCCTTAGGTGTGTCAGCGTCCAGCCTGGACGCCAACACTCACTCCGGCGTCCAGCGATCTGGACGCCAAAATCTCTGCCTGCATGCGCAGCAGAGCTGCTGTCTTCTGAACAAGGCATGGCAACCATTGGGGGATGTCCCCAACGGCTCTGAGGGGTGTCCATCACCCTTGTTGAGTGGAGGAGACCCTCTTAGGTCTGAACCCGAAATGGTCTCTCCCCACTTCCCATTTCACCTGTGAGAGAGGAAAAGAAGAGGAGAGAAAACCCTAGAGTTCTGTGAGAAAAACTCAGAGTTTGGAGGCTTTAATCCGGCTTCCTGGAGCTCGATCCGGCCGACTTCCCCGACAAGGAGGTAGCTGATATGAAGGGCAAGGCCTCCCCGGTCTTGCTTTGCTGAGGAGACCATCCAGGAGCTCGGAGGAAGGCGTTTGTGGAGGTGCTTCTGCGACTTCTTGGGACTGCCCAAGGAGAGCTTCTCCAACCCTTTTGATCCTTTAGGAGTTTTCCAAAGGCAAGTAACCTACTATGATGTCCCCGTATGAGTCTAGGATGTTTCTACCATTTTTATGGAATTTAATTCGAGTCCTAGACCCTCCATTTCACCCCATTTTGGAGCTCGGGTCTGTGTTTTCTGCACAGACCTGAGTAGACGGCAAGGTCCCTGGACCCCAGTTCCTCCTTGGCGTCCATCGACCATGCCGCTGACTCTGAGTCAGCGGCCAGAGACCGCCGTTTAGTTCTTCTGGGCAGAACAGTGAGCTGTTCTGTCCCACTTCTACATTTATTTCGGTATGTTTATGCGATTAGGATATATGGTAATCCTATAAGCTATGTACATTATGTATTGTGGTTGTGGATGTGTGTTGTGTGATGAATGTGGTTAATGGTGTCTTGTAAGCATGTGAGCATGACTTGTAGACCATTTTTGCAAAGTCCATGATTTATGATTTAGATTAATGTGAATGCCTAAATTTCGGTCTAATCATGATGAGTTGTGGGTCATGTGTGTATGTTCTGAAATTTAGGAAGTCCATACATGCTTGTGGAATTGTTAATAAGTGTAGTTCGGAAAAAAAAAGGAAAACATGTAAAAATAGTTTTGTGGCAAATGATTATAGATGTATGAATTAGGATGATGTGGTATTCTAAATTCATGCATATGTTAGTAAGTTCTGTGCAAAACAGTAAGTGGATAAATTGTAAATTGTGTTAGACCCATGTTAGCTTAAATTGTGAATAATATGCAAATTTGGTGTTTGATTTTCTATAAATCCTTTTAGCTCAGAAAAATCTGAAAAATTGAGGGTATGATCATGAGCCCGAAAACAGTCTGTGGTTAAATTTTCAGACCAATTGGACCCGTAAATAGAGAGTTATGAGTTTTCATGTGAAATGTGAATAATTGTGCATACGATCACAACGTGATTAGATTTGTTTAAATCAGCATGATTTGGATGTTTACTGTGTGTTAAAACCTGAAACTCTGTAGTACCATGTTAGTAAAAACAGAGGAGTTCATGTGAGTGAGGAAGTGAATGTGATGGAAGTGTAAAGTGTGAAAACCATGTGTAAAACGTTAATTGTAAAAGTGTAAATTGTGCCAATGTGATACTGCTTCCGAGAAGGCAGTGGAGCTGTATCAGGGAAAAGTCCCCCTGAGAAAGTTCATTGTGTTAAGTGACCCTAAGGGCATTAGGGGGAAATCCTGGAGGTGGACAAGTACCACTGGTTAGGGTGGAGACTTGTTCTCCCGGTCTGCGCAGTCCAAGAGTCACCATTGCATTGCCTAGATGGTGTCTATGTGTTATGTGATGTGAATGTGTCCTTCTTTGGTGGTTTGGACTATGTGTCACGGCACTAAAATATGTGTAAAGTGTAATGTGTAAAGTGTATGTGACCATGTGTAAATGTGTAAGTGACATGTGAATGTGTATGTGTAAAGTGTAACCATGTGAAAAGAGGAAATTGTGAAAAAGGAAAATGTGAAAATCTAGATGTGCAATGTGTTATTGAAGTCATGTGAGGCTAAATCTGAAACCATGTGAATTCAGAAAATGCATGTTATCCTTCTGTGTTTATGTGTGCAAAGTGTTTAGAATCCATGATTAGGAACAATTATAAGTATGTGTGCAAAGTGGCATGATGGATTGTTCATGTGTTATGTTCTAAGCCACATTGTAGCTTTCATGTGTAGGTTATAGTCTTTGAACCATGTGAAATCAGCAACCTAAAGCATGTGAAAAAGTTATGTAGGTACTTAAGAACATGTGGAATCCATGCTAACTATGTTCCCGTCATGTATGTAAATTGTCCATGTGGATAGCTCTCATGTTTGGTTCTTTATAAGGCTAAAGTTCATAAGTGAATGGATTAGAGACCATGTGATAGGTGAATGTTATAGTGAAATCTGAAAGCATGTGTTATGTGTAAAATTTAGAACCTTCATGATAGGTTGAAAACTTAATGGACTAGCATGCTATGTGTTGCTAATTGTATGTGCTTGTAGAAACCACTAGGACTTGTACGTGTATATCATGCATAGTGTTACTTGCTGAGTCCCTGGACTCACTCCTTGCTTCGGCGTACAGGTGTAGTTGGTGACACGACACCGTTGGAGGAGACGTGGAGACGGACTCCGAGCGCGGAGACTAGTACTTGGAGCTTCTTTGTGATTGTGTACTTCGTCGTATGTATTTGGACATTGTATTAGACTATCATGAAAGGAATGTAATATGTGGACATTTTGTATTTCTATTTCAGCAAATTAAATCATGTGAATTTTAGTTCCTTTTTGCAAATTGTAAACTGCATGTATGTTCAATGTGGATGATGAATGAATGGAGATAGTTCTCTTTTACTTCCGCTACTCTGTTATTTATATTCGCGTGTATCTCAGCTGTTGTATCGTTGGGTAAATGTCCCACTGTGACTGGCAGCACTCGTTATATCGACGTGGGTCGGTATGACCGTACCGTATAATGAGGGCCGTCACAGAGATTGGTATCAGAGCGACCAGTTGAGATTGCACATGAATATAACTAAGTCATCATCCCCATTGCATGCTAAGTATGTCCACATGTGTAGAAACCATTAATAAGAAGTGAAAATAGATAAGAAAATGGTTAGAGAACTTAGTAACCTAGCTCTAATGGTGGCTGAAATTTTATGACAGCCATGGCTTCCCGTGGACGACGTGGAGGTGCGCCAGCTCGCGACGACGAGCAGAGGCATGATGATCAGGCGGAGCAACAGGCCCAGCACCGCGAGGCCCTGTGCTTCCCCCACCGCCGCCAGTGGATTATGGAGTGTTCATGCAAGGTCTGGTGCAAGCCATGCAGACCCAGGCACACACTCAGGCAGCACTTCAGGCCCAGTTGGAGGCCCAGGTAAATTAATAAAACAACTAAGTAGTCTGCTATTGAATTGGTGATATTGTGTTTATTGTATATTGTTATTGTTTAATGTAGCAGGCTCAGGCCCCAGCTCAGGACCATGGTGGACCTTCCATCATGGAGCGATTCAAGAGGATGACCCCACCCTCTTTTAAGGGGGAGAGTGATCCGCTTTTGGCAGAAAGCTGGATGAGGGAGACCGAGAAAATCTTCCGAGCTATCAGGTGTCCTGACGAGGACAAGGTGACCTTAGCCACCTACATGCTACAGGTATGCTTTAGTTTATGATTGTATGTTGATTGTTAAAGTTAGAATTTGTTAGTTGGTGCTTATGAAGGTGTGTTGCAGGAGAGAGCGGATGTATGGTGGTCCTCCCTACTGCGTACGCGCTTTGAGGACGGAGCAGTAGTCGTGGCGTGGGACGCGTTCGTGAGGCTCTTCCGAGCCAAGTTCGTCCCGAGCACATCCAGGACAAGATGGAGCAAGAATTCCTTTCCCTGACGCAAGGATCAATGACCGTCCTGGAATACGAGGCAAGGTTTTCTGAACTCTCTAAATATGCACCGCACATAGTAGAGGATGAGCGCAGGAAGACCAAGAAGTTCGTGATGGGTCTCAAACCATCACTGAGGACGAGGCTCGTGGCGTTCGACCACCGCACGCTAGACGAGGCCCTCAGCGCAGCCTGCAGACAGGAAGGAGAAATGGAGCATATCTGGAGGAGAAGAAGGCGTCGCAGAAGAGGCCGGCAGCGACATTCCAGCGGCAAGATAAGAGGAAAACGGTGTACCAGACACCGCAGAAACAAGTGGCAGTCAGCAACTATCAGGTACCCTCTGTACGTTCCCCCGGTGCGAAGAAGGAGTGTCCCCATTGTGGGAAGACCCATGGAGGTTCGGAGTGTTGGTTAGTAGCGGGTAGATGCCTAAAGTGTGGGAGCAGCGACCACAAGATCAAGGATTGCCCAAGGCTTCAGCAGGGAGCTCAGCGTGGAGCGCCAGTACCAGCAGTAGCGGCAGCCGCGCCAGCTACAGGACGACCAGGAAGGCCTCGAGCCCCAGCTCGAGTGTTTGCGTTAGCTCGTGAGGACGCCGAGCAGGCGGAGCATGTCACCGAAGGTACAGTTCTACTTTTCGGTGTGCACGCTCGGGTTTTGTTTGATACGGGTGCTACTCACTCGTTCATTTCCGAGCGGTTCGCTAGGCAGTTAGCCCTAGAGTCAGGCATAGAGTCTGAGGAGTTAGAGGTTCCTTTGTCTGTGCACACCCCTGCGGGTACGGTATCGACTAGGAAGTGCATTCCGTCGTTACCTGTGTGCATTGAGGATAGATTCCTAGATGGGTGTTTCTTCTTGCTAAAGATGAAGGACTATGATTGTATCCTTGGTCTGGATTGGCTAGAGGAGCACTATGCGTTAGTGGATTGTCGTAAGAAGAAGATTGTTTTCCGCATTCCTGGTGAGGACGAGTTCTCTCATCCCTTGCCAAAGAACTTAGCGGGAAAGTTAGTTATCTCTGCCATGAAGGCGATGCGCATGGTGAACAAGGGTTGTGACGCATTTCTTGCCAGCGTTATGCTAGTACCCGATGCTGGTTCATCACTGACTCTTGCCGAGATCGATGTGGTGCAGGACTTTCCAGATGTCTTTCCCGATGACTTGTCTGGATTGCCACCGGATAGGGAGATAGAGTTCACTATAGAGTTGCTTCCAGGCACCTCTCCTATCTCGAAGGCCCCATATCGGATGGCCCCTGCAGAATTAGCCGAGTTGAGGAAGCAATTGCAAGAATTGCTTGATAAGGGATTTATTCGCCCTAGCGTTTCCCCTTGGGGCGCACCTGTATTATTCGTCAAGAAGAAAGACGGGTCACTTCGGTTGTGCATTGATTATAGGAAGCTAAACCAGGTGACTGTGAAGAACAGGTATCCCTTACCTCGGATTGATGATCTGTTTGACCAGTTGCGAGAGGCATCAGTCTTTTCCAAGATTGACTTGCGATCTGGTTATCATCAGTTGAGGATTAGGAGTGAGGATGTGTCCAAGACGGCATTTAGAACCCGTTATGGACATTATGAGTTTTTGGTTCTTCCCTTCGGATTGACCAACGCCCCTGCAGCGTTCATGGATCTCATGAACCGGGTGTTTAGTCCGTATTTAGATAGCTTTGTTGTTGTGTTTATTGATGACGTGTTGGTCTATTCTCCGGATGAGGCCACACATCGTCAGCATTTGAGGTTAGTCTTAGAGGTTCTCCGTGAGCACAAGCTGTATGCAAAGTTCAGCAAGTGCGAGTTCTGGTTGCGCGAGGTTCATTTTCTCGGGCATGTTATCTCCGGCGCTGGTGTAGCTGTTGATCCAGCAAAGGTCCAGGCAGTTATGGATTGGGATGTTCCCAGGACCCCTTCGGAGATTCGTAGTTTCCTTGGGTTAGCTGGTTATTATCGGCGATTCATTGAGGGTTTCTCATCCATCGCCGCCCCTATGACAAAGCTGACCAGAAAGGGGGAGAAGTTTGTATGGTCTGAGGCATGTGAGCGCAGCTTTCAGCTATTGAAGGCTAAGCTTACTTCTGCTCCGGTATTGGTATTGCCTAGTGGTCTAGAGGGCTTTGCCATTTATACGGATGCATCTCGGATTGGGTTAGGCTGTGTGCTCATGCAGCAAGAGAGGGTAGTAGCTTATGCTTCTCGTCAGTTGAAGGAGCATGAGAGGAACTATCCGACTCATGATTTAGAGCTAGCAGCTGTGGTTCATGCACTAAAGATCTGGAGGCACTATCTTATGGTGTCAGATTTGAGGTGTTTACCGACCACAAGAGCTTGAGGTATCTTTTCTCCCAAAAGGAATTAAACCTGAGGCAGAGAAGATGGATTGAGTTCTTGAAGGACTATGACTTCGACCTTCAGTATCATCCTGGAAAGGCGAACGTCGTAGCGGATGCTCTTAGTAGGAAGAGGTCTTCGCTCCAGCAGGATTGGAAGATGTTGGAGGATGCAGCGTGCTCTATGACCGAGTTAGAGCCATCGTTGTGTCAGGCTTTTGTAGCTCAGCTATCCCTTAGATCCTCAGTCTTGGATGAGGTGATTGAGCAGCAGAAAGCCGATCCTAGATTGTTAGAGTTAGTGGGTAAGGCGGGCATTGCTCGTGATGAGGACGGTGTGATTAGATTTCAGCACCGTGTTTGTGTCCCCGATGTAGTAGATGTCCGTGAGCATGTGTTAGCGGAGGCTCATAGATCGCGATTTTCTATTCATCCGGGTAACACTAAGATGTATCAGATTTGAAGAGATCATTTTGGTGGTCCGGCATGAAGAAGGATGTTGCGGATTATGTGTCTAGATGTCTAGTATGTCAGCAGGTGAAAGCCGAGCGGCAGCGACCATCCGGCCTTATGCAGAGGTTGGATATCCCCGTATGGAAGTGGGAAGCTGTCACTATGGATTTCGTATCGGGTTTGCCTCGATCTAGAGGGGCAATGACTCGATTTGGGTAGTTGTAGATAGATTCTCGAAGACTGCTCATTTCTTGCCTATGAAGAAGAAGCAGTCAGTAGAGAGTTTAGCTAGATTGTATGTTAGTGGCATCATTAGGTTGCATGGTGTGCCGAAGTCGATCATTTCGGATCGAGATCCGAGATTTACTTCGAGGTTGTGGAAGGGTCTTCAGGATGCGTTAGGTTCGGAGCTTAAGCTCAGTTCGGCGTTTCATCCCCAGACCGATGGACAGTCCGAGAGGACTATCCAGACGCTCGAGGACATGTTGAGAGCGTGTGTTCTGGATTGGAAGGATGATTGGGAGCGTCATTTACCTCTTGTGGAGTTCGCATACAACAACAGCTTTCATGCTAGTATTGGAATGGCTCCATTCGAGGCGTTGTATGGTAGGCCCTGCAGATCTCCGCTATGTTGGGAGGAGACTGGTGATAGGCAGTTGATCGGACCGGAGTTGGTTCAGGAAACTTCGGATAAAATTCAGCTTATCAGGAAAAGGCTTGTTGCGGCACAGGATAGGCAGAAGAGTTATGCCGACAACAGAGAAAGGATTTGGAGTTCGAGGTTGGCGATCATGTCTTCTTGAAGATATCGCCTACTCGTGGAGTTGTCAGATTTGGCAGGCATAGCAAGCTAAGCCCTAGGTTCATTGGCCCATATGAGATTCTCAGACGTTTGGGCAACGTGGCGTACGAGCTAGCTTTACCCCCAGCTTTGGCTAGCGTTCACCCGGTATTCCACGTATCTATGCTCAGGAAGTATGTCCGAGATCCGTCTCATGTGATTAGTCATGAGCCAGTGGAGATCCAGCCAGATCTTTCGTATGTCGAGCAACCCGTGCCATTCTTGACCGGAAGGTGCAGCATCTCCGGAACAAGAGTATTGCGTCGGTGAAAGTTCTATGGCGGAACTTCTCACGTGAGGAGGCTACGTGGGAGCTTGAGGATGCGATGAAGAAGAAGTATCCCCTTTTGTTTGAGTAGTGTCGTTCTAACTTCGAGGACGAAGTTTTCTTTAAGGGGGAGAGGGTGTAAGACCCTCGAATTTCCGTCGTATTTTTCGTATTTACATGTGTATGATTGTGCTTGTGTATTTATGTACGTATTTACGTAGGTATCAAAGTAGTATAATTACGTGTACATGTGTTTATATTAAATGTAAATAATGCATGTATTGCATGGTGATAGTGTGAATGTAATACCATGTACGTATGGCATATATAGAAGCTTAGTATGCATGGTTTTCTGCATAAGTAGGGTTCTGGCCGAAGGCCACCTTGGCGTCAACCCAGGCCGTTGAGCCAGTGTCAGCGTCCAGACATGGACGCCAACACTAGCTCCGGCGTCCAGCGATCTGGACGCCACCTCTCTGACCTGCATGCGCAGCAGAGCTGCTATCTTCTGAAGCAAGGCATGGCAACCATTGGGGGATGTCCCCCAACGGCTCTGAACATGTCTAATCGGTATGGTGAGTGGGTGAGGGCCTCCCCTACATGCTGAACCCGAAATGGCCTCTCCCCACTTCACACTTTCACCTTGTGAGAGGAGGAAAAGAAGAGAGAAAACCCTAGAGAGCATTCTGTGAGAAACTCAGAGTTTGGAGGCTTTAATCCGGCTTCCTGGAGCTTGATCCGGCCGACTTCCCCGACAAGGAGGTAGCTGATATGAAGGGCAAGGCCTCCCCGGTCTTGTTTTGCTGAGGAGATCATCCAGGAGCTCGGAGGAAGGCGTTTGTGGAGGCGCTTCTGCAACTTCTTGGGACTGCCCAAGGAGAGCTTCTCCAACCATCTTAATCCCTTTAGGAGTTTTTCTAAAGGCAAGTAACCTGTCATTGATGTCCCCGTATGAGTCTAGGATGTTTCTATTATTTTTGTGGAATTTATCTCGAGTCCTAGACCCTCCATTTCACCCCATTTTCAGAGCTCGGGTCTGTGTCTTCTGCACAGACCTGAGTAGACGGCAAGGTCCCTGGACGCCCAGTTCCTCCTTGGCGTCCATCGACCATGCCGCTGACTCTGAGTCAGCGGCCAGAGACCGCCGTTTAGTTCTTCTGGGCAGAACCGTGAGCTGTTCTGTCCCACTTCTACAGTTAATTTCGGTATGTTTATGCGATTAGGATATATGGTAATCCTATAAGCTATGTACATTATGTATTGTGGTTGTGGATGTGTGTGGGTTGTGTGATGAATGTGGTTAATGGTGTCTTGTAAGCATGTGAGCATGACTTGTAGACCATTTTTGCAAAGTCCATGATTTATGATTTAGATTAATGCGAATGCCTAAATTTCGGTCTAATCATGATGAGTTGTGGGTCATGTGTGTATGTTCTGAAATTTAGGAAGTCCATACATGCTTGTGGAATTGTTAATAAGTGTAGTTCGGAAAAAAAAAAAGGAAAACATGTAAAAATAGTTTTGTGGCAAATGATTATAGATGTATGAATTAGGATGATGTGGTATTCTAAATTCATGCATATGTTAGTAAGTTCTGTGCAAAACAGTAAGTGGATAAATTGTAAATTGTGTTAGACCCATGTTAGCTTAAATTGTGAATAATATGCAAATTTGGTGTTTGATTTTCTATAAATCCTATTTAGCTCAGAAAAATCTGAAAAATTGAGGGTATGATCATGAGCCCGAAAACAGTCTGTGGTTAAATTTGCAGACCAATTGGACCCGTAAATAGAGAGTTATGAGTTTTCATGTGAAATGTGAATAATTGTGCATACGATCACAACGTGATTAGATTTTGTTTAAATCAGCATGATTTGGATGTTTACTGTGTGTTAAAGCCTGAAACTCTGTAGTACCATGTTAGTAAAAACAGAGGAGTTCATGTGAGTGAGGAAGTGAATGTGATGAGAAGTGTAAAGTGTGAAAACCATGTGTAAAACGTTAATTGAGTAAAAGTGTAAATTGTGCCAATGTGATACTGCTTCCGAGAAGGCAGTGGAGCTGTATCAGGGAAAAGTCCCCCTGAGAAAGTTCATTGTGTTAAGTGACCCTAAGGGCATTAGGGGGAAATCCTGGAGGTGGACAAGTACCACTGGTTAGGGTGGAGACTTGTTCTCCCGGTCTGCGCAGTCCAAGAGTCACCATTGCATTGCCTAGATGGTGTCTATGTGTTATGTGATGTGAATGTGTCCTTCTTTGGTGGTTTGGACTATGTGTCACGGCACTAAAATATGTGTAAAGTGTAATGTGTAAAGTGTATGTGACCATGTGTAAATGTGTAAGTGACATGTGAATGTGTATGTGTAAAGTGTAACCATGTGAAAAGAGGAAATTGTGAAAAGGAAAATGTGAAAATCTAGATGTGCAATGTGTTATTGAAGTCATGAGAGGCTAAATCTGAAACCATGTGAATTCAGAAAATGCATGTTATCCTTCTTGTGTTTATGTGTGCAAAGTGTTTAGAATCCATGATTAGGAACAATTAATGAGTATGTGTGCAAAGTGGCATGATGGATGGTTCATGTGTTATGTTCTAAGCCACATTGTAGCTTTCATGTGTAGGTTTATAGTCTTTGAACCATGTGAAATCAGCAACCTAAAACATGTGAAAAAGGTTATGTAGGTACTTAAGGACATGTGGAATCCATGCTAACTATGTTCCACGTTCATATATGTAAATTGTCCATGTGGATAGCTCTCATGTTTGGTTCTTTATAAGGCTAAAGTTCATAAGTGAATGGATTAGAGACCATGTGATAGGTGAATGTTATAGTTTGAGATCTGAAAGCATGTGTTAGGTGTAAAATGTTAGAACCTTCATGATAGGTTGAAGCTTAAATGGACTAGCATGCTATGTGTTGCTAATTGTATGTGCTTGTAGAAACCACTAGGACTTGTACGTGTATATCATGCATAGTGTTACTTGCTGAGTCCCTGGACTCACTCCTTGCTTCGGCGTACAGGTGTAGTTGGTGACTCGACACCGTTGGAGGAGACGGTGGAGACGGACTCCGAGCGCGGAGACTAGTTACTTGGAGCTTCTTTGTGATTGTGTACTTCGTCGTATGTATTTGGACATTGTATTAGAACTATCATGAAAGGAATGTAATATGTGGACATTTTGTATTTCTATTTCAGTAAATTAAATCATGTGAATTTTAGTTCCTTTTTGCAAATTGTAAACTACATGTATGTTCAATGTGGATGATGAATGAATGGAGATAATTCTCTTTTACTTCCGCTACTCTGTTATTTATATTCGCGTGTATCTCAGCTGTTTGTATCGTTGGGTAAATGTCCCACTGTGGCTGGCAGCACTCGTTATATCGACGTGGGTCGGTATGACCGTACCGATATAATGAGGGCCGCCACAACGGAACTGTTAGGTTCCGGGCTAGACTCTATGTTCCTGTTGAGGAGTCTATCAGGAGAGTCGTGTTGCAGGAGGCACATGGTTCCAGGTACTCTATTCATCCAGGGGCAACCAAGATGTACCACAGGTTGAGACGTCAGTTTTGGTGGCCTGGGATGAAGAGAGACATAGCGGCTTTTGTTGCGAGGTGTTTGGTCTGTCAGCAGGTGAAGGCCGAACATCAGCGTCCGGGAGGACTTGTGCAACCGTTAGAGATTCCAATGTGGAAGTGGGACCATGTTACGACTGACTTTGTTTGTGGTTTGCCGAGGACAGCTGGAGGTTTTGATAGCATTTGGGTTCTTGGGGACAGAGTTGGCTTTTAGTTCTGCCTACCACCCTCAGTCAGACGGTCAGTCAGAGCGGACTATCCAGACCTTGGAGGACATGCTTAGAGCTTGTTGCCTGGAGTGGCATGGGTCGTGGACAGTTCACTTGCCGTTGGTCGAGTTTGCATATAATAATAGTTACCACTCCAGTATCGGTTTGGCACCATATGAGGCTTTGTACGGACGACCGTGTCGCACTCCTCTTGACTGGTTCGAGGTTGGCGAACGAGTTGTCACGGGGCCGGAGTTGGTTCAGCAGTCAGTTGAGGTAGTTCAGCTTGTGAGACAGAGGCTTCAGTCAGCTCAGAGTCAGCAGAAGAGTTATGCAGATCAGCGTAGACGACCGCTCGAGTTTCAGGTAGGAGACCAGGTGTTTGTTCGTGTGTCTCCTATGAAGGGAGTGGTGAGGTTCGGTAAGCGTGGGAAGTTGAGTCCTCTCTTTATTGGGCCTTTTACCATTTCTGAGCGTGTCGAGAGTTTGGCGTACAGACTTGAGCTTCCGTCAGAGTTGGCAGCAGTGCACGATGTGTTTCACGTGTCGATGCTTCGGAGATATCTTTCTGACGAGTCTCACGTTCTGCAGAGTGCAGAGTGGTCTGAGGTGACTCCAGTGTTGACTATACCAGAATTTCCGTTGCACATTGAGGATCGCCGAGTTCAGAGGTTGAGGAACAAGGCAATCCCTTTAGTTCGTGTTGCGTGGCAGTGGCACTCCGGTGGTGAGTCGACATGGGAGCGGGAGGACGAGATGCGCGAGCAGTTTCCGTACCTCTTTGGTGAGTCTTCTTTCCTTATGTTGTTTTAATTTTGAGGGCAAAATTCCTTAAGGGGGGAGAGCTGTAAGGTCTCGGGTCTTTAGTGAATCCTTATTGGGTCTGTAGAGGTCCTGTGTAGTTGACGGCCAGGTCTTGCCGTTGAGTCTGAGTCACGTCCAGCGATGTGGACGTCTGAGCTTGAACTCAGCGACAAGCTATGTGGACGTTAGTCTGTAGGCGGTTCAGTTGGCGGCCGTTGATGTTGACGTCGACTAACCAGTCCTGTTGAAATAGGGCAGCCCGAGAGCAGAGTTCCTTCTTCTCCTTTTCTCTCCTTCCTTCTACCTTAGCCTTTCTTGATTCCTGTAGCTTCTGTTGAGTGAATTGAGCTCGTGGGAAGCCCCTGGATCGTGTGGCGTTGCTAGTTCGGGCGGGAATCGCAAGGTTTTGGCGTGATTCGCGCGGAGTCTTCGGGGAATCCGGCGCGATTGGTGGCTGTTGGGGGATTCTTAAGGCGTTCTGAGGTAGGGACTTAACCCCTATAACCCTCCCCAGCAAACCAGCATGTCCAATTAAGCAAATTGGTGTGTAATTTATGGTTTAGGGTTTGGGTTGTATCATGCCGGGATTTGGGTAAATTAGACAATCTAAGTGTTAGAATGTTTAGTTTAGATGTTCTGGTAGTGTAAGTGATGTGAGGATGTGTTTCCCTCCATCAGTCAGAATGTCATTTAGTATTTCTGCCCTTTTGGGACTGATTCGGGTCAGTTCTGGGTATGGGGAGCTGAAGATATCAACGTCCACATCTGTTGACGTTGAGATCTTCAGGGGTGAATTAAACGACAAGGTCGATTGCCGTTTAGTTCCTCTTAACGACATGAGGGTTGCCGTTTACCCCATGTTGGCGGCAATCGATGTGGCCGTTTATATTCTGTCTCCCAGTAGACTTAAGCTATGTGATTAGAGGCGATTGACATGTGATGTCCGCCCTAATAACACATATGGGCCAGGCTTAGAGTGTGACTCCGCCTGTGCATAGTAGTAGTTGTTTGTGGCACGAGGTGTTTACTACTGTACGGGGTTTCAGACGTTGAGTGTGTTCCGTCTGTTGTACGCGCGTTGCGTTACCGTGTACCCGTTTCTGTTGTGTTACCTAGGCGTGGGTGCAACTCCGTCTAGACGACTAGCGTGTGGTTGTCCTCCGCTAGTGAGCCGGGACATCGAGTGCGACTCTGTCCTGTGCGTACTCCTTTTGGTGGTTTTGAGCCGGTCTCCGTGGAGCCCCTTCTCTACCGCTAGGGTCAAGCGTAGGGGAAAAACCGGTCGTGGACCAGACGCGAGAGAGAGCGTCTGTAGTGTGCACACGTGGCTGGGGTTGAGAGCCTCTGTGGTGACGGGACGCCGAGCCACAGACCCTAGCTGAGTCCTACTTGCTGTGTGTGTGAGTGTGTGTTACTGAGCCGTGTGGTTTACAGTTTTGTGTGGTGCGATGTGTACATACTTTCTGTTTTTACTTTCCGCACTTTAGACTGTTACCGGTGGGGTTACTTTTCCCTACTGGATCTCTTTCTTGAGACTCACTCCCTTCCCTTTCAGGTGGGTCTTCGTCGACTCCCGTTCCAGGCGAGTCTAGCCACTCCGGTGTTGGTGCTCCCTAGCTGCAGTGAGTTGTACCTTTTTGTTGTACTTCTGTACTCTGTACTTTGCTCAGACTCTGAGATTGTATATGATATGTTCTTATAGTGGAATTTTACTGCTTTGCATGGTGTGTATCTTCTTACATATAGTCTCCTCGGACTCTTAAATTCCTACCCTTCCGAGCTTGTCTCGTGGGTTAGCGGGTCAGAATTCGGGTTACTGGTTGTTACTGGTAATGCGGATTCTGGGTCGTTACAAAGTCCATGGAGGACTGACCCGAAATCCTAAGTGAACCAGTTCACCCTTGGGGTTCGGCCAGGCCCTTTGAGAATGTGACGGCCCGACCCATCGCGATTCTCAAGAGGGTCACGATAGAAGAGTGCGATGCATCATGAACGCGATGGCTCGACTCGTCGCGAACTCCAGGCCCGTACCGATTGTCCAGAGCGTGACAGACCCCGACATCGCGATCATGGATCGACTGCCCTAATCGTGACTGTTCACCCTGTCGCGTTTATAGCATCTGTCAATTGGCTTGATTCCGTTCTATTGAACGCGACCAACCATCCTGTCGCGATTTGAATCGCGACAGGTACCCCCGTCGCGTTTTCACTGTATCAGACAGAACTCTAATTCTTCATGCAATCTATGTTAATCATGCCATTTAATCTATGTTTAACCCTTAAATTGTACTGTTTTGAACAGTAAAAACATGTTTAATAATATTGGACATATTCACATGATATCCATTAAATAGAAGCTATGTGCACAACTACATCTTGCTATCATGATTATCTTACACATGCACACACTATACATAAATGTTTGCCATGAAACCTTATTAATTTACTCAATAATATATCTAGTAATTAAGTGCAATTATTCATATAACCTCCCAATTATTTTATTGAACTTGATTTCATTTTATTCGCTCATTTTAAATATCGCTATCGCGTCCCTCTGCCTTCGAGCACTCAAGGCATGATAGACTACTGTTCTTTACACACTCCTATCTTGTCTTGGACGACCTCTCCATTGGGAATACTCCTGACAGGACCAGGAACTCCTTGTCAAGGCCTCCATATGTCTCATTGACTTTGGCGGATGTCCATTGCCGACGAGCAGGTTGTACCATCAAGACCTATTATACCCTTAGGTATCAGCATGATCCAACGGCCTTAGTGTATTCTCTCTTACCTCGATATCATGCCGGACCTTTGGCTTGTGTTCATAGCACGGCTATTGGGCGGTTGTGACTTCTACCGGACTGCCGGCACATGACCATGTGTGATGTGCAACTATTGTTATCGTTTGTTTATCGTTGTTTTACGAACTTGACCCTGTTTTCATCTACTAGCTCTGTTATTTTATCTATTTGTTAATTACTCTCATTTATTCTTGGTACTCTATTTGGCCATCCGTTTAATTTTCTAAGATAGAAACATGATCTATGCCAGGCAATATTTTAAAGGGCCCGATCTGGTCCTGGGAGGTGCGCCCAAAAGTGCTAGTGCCCATGGGAGTTTAATGATCAGGATGTATGGCATAACATCCAAGTGTTAGACTATCTAGATTAATCTATGACAATCAATACAAGTGCTATGTTGACAAGAAGATCAACTTTACATGCTATCATGACTAGTGCACTGTTGTACAACCTTGACATGCTTTCTCGTTATATGGCCAATCCGTTATCATGCTTGTTGTGCTATACTCTCATGAAAAGTGCTATTGTTCTCTCGTTATCATGCGACATTACTCTATAGACTATACATGATCGTTCAATCTAGTTATCCTGCTTGATAAGATATTAATCACTTAAAGCATGCCCGCTTATATGAGATATTAAGTCCTACTGGGCGTTTATCGCTCATCCTGCGCTATTTATTTCATGTGTTTCAGGTGAGTCTAATGGGGACTACCACACTCACGAGGAAGGGGACGAGGATGTGCAAGAGTGACCAGTCTTTACGACAACCATTGTTTTTAGTAGGTAGTTAGTCATTAGTTAGTCAATTTGTAATAGTTTGGATTTGAATAAAGTACTCTGGGCCCTAGTTTTGGCTCTGATTAGTGAATGTAATAGTTGATTTGAGGAGTTATTAATGAAGTTGGATTTCATTTGGCGTTATTCCAAATTGTGCAATGGTTTGATGTCTATTTATCGCTCTATACTATTTAATTAACTGTAATACCGCTCCGATATTCCTCGTCGGGGCGTTATAGTTTTGTGGTATCAGAGCCTAGGTTATTCTTAAGTATAGGATGATCTAGGTTTGACCTGCCTCGACTAAGAGTCTAATTCCATACCTATGTGAGAGATGGTTAGAACCATGGGTAATAAGTGAAAATAAACTCACACACGCACAAACTTAGTGCAACCACAATATCTTACATTAAATTTTCTCTTGAATGAGCTTAAACCATAACAATGGCAGCGGAGCGTGCTCAACTCCGTGATATGCAGCAGACTCTGCAAGACTTGACTAGAGCTCTGGTACAGGCCGCTCAGGGCGGTGGTAACAGAGGAGCTGGGGAACTGCACAAGAACTTCCGTAGTTTGAACCCGCCGTGGTTCAACGGGACCACTGACCCAGATGAAGCAGAACATTGGCTAAAGGAGATCAAACACATTTTCCATGTCATACAATGCATGGATGGGGATAAATTATTACTTGCCACATTTGAACTTGAGAAAGATGCCCGTGCATGATGGGAGTCTGTAG
The DNA here is from genome assembly GCA_014218235.1 of Colocasia esculenta. Classification (NCBI taxonomy): domain Eukaryota; kingdom Viridiplantae; phylum Streptophyta; class Magnoliopsida; order Alismatales; family Araceae; genus Colocasia; species Colocasia esculenta. Next base: position 6,561,503 of record CM024756.1, read on the forward strand.
AAGCCACTCAGGTGGATCCACAGTTTACCTGAAATGAGTTTAAGGAGCAGTTCAACTCCAAATATTTTTCTGAAAGAGTACAGGAAAGAAAGGCTACTAAATTTGCTGCGCTAAAGCAAAGGAACCTCTCAGTTGCTGAATATGAAGCTCAATTCTCACAGTTGGCACGATATGCCAATCACCTTGTCGGCACCGAAAGAATGAAGGCAAGGCGATTTCTCAATGGACTCAAGTCCGCATATATCACTCAGCTTGCACCGCTCGACATTCAGACCTATGCCGAGATGGTCAAGAAAGCCCAGCTGCTGGAGGATGTGACTGACCTTACTGATCACATCAAAGGGAGAATTGTCAAGAAGGTACAAGCCTCTGGTTCCTCAAGCAAGCCCACCAATGGCAAGAAAATGTCGTTTAGCATCACCGACGGGCCAAGCCAAGAGCGGAAGCCCAAGGTCTTCACCCCCTCTACCCCTAACAAGCCCAAATGCAAGCATTGTGACAAGCTTGGCCACACTGCAGAAGAATGCTGGAGGAAGGCAGGTGCGTGCCTGTGGTGTGGGAGCCGTGAACATCGCATTCCTGACTTCTCTTTGCTCAAAGAAAATGAAAAGAGGCCTACTGGACAGAAGAAGCCAGGCAGACTGCAAGCTTTACAGGAAGTGGAGACCACCGAGGAGGGTGGAGTCGTGGAAGGTACTTTATCAGTCTTTTCTCAATCAGCATTTGTTTTGTTTGATACTGGCGCTACACATTCATTCATATCACAAGCATTTACTGATACACTAAATGTTAAACCTGCATCCATGAGTTTTGAATTACCTGTTACTACACCACTAGGGGAGAAAGCTCAATTGAACAAATATTTTCCATTAGCCGATGTCATGATTAGTGAACTCAATCTAAGAGCCGACCTGGTCTGTATGCCCATGGAAGGCTATGATGTTATATTGGGAGCCGATTGGCTATCCACTTATGGGGCTATTGTCGATTGTAGAAGAGGGAAAATTTCCTTTAGTGAATTCCCTAAGTTAACTTTTACAGGACATAGACACAAGAGGCACTTGTCTCTCATCTCTGCTATTCGGGCATAGAGCATGATAAGAAAGGGCTGTGTGGCATTTCTTGCCACCATAGTAGTTGAAAAGAAAGTATCCAAGATATCTGACATACATATAGTGCAAGAGTAATCCGACGTGTTCCTTGATGAACTGCCAGACATTCCACCTGAACGAGATGTAAATTTCTCAATCGATCTGACTCCTAGAGCAGCACCGATGTCACGCCAACCCTACAGAATGTCTCCTGCTGAGTTGAAAGAATTAAAGGAGCAATTGATGGAATTGCTGGAAAAGGGCTTCATCAGACCAAGTACTTCTCCTTGGGGAGCACCTGTGTTGTTTGTTAAGAAGAAGGACGGATCTATGAGATTGTGCATTGACTACAGACAATTAAATCAGCTCACTATCAAGAAAAAATACCCTCTGCCTCCTGTCGATGAATTATTTGATCAAATATCAGGAGCCAAATACTTTTCTAAGATTGACCTTAGATGGGGATATCATCAGATGAGAATTAAGGATGCAGATATTTACATGATAACTTTCAGTTGCAGGTACAGACATTATGAATTTGTAGTTATGCCTTTTGGACTAACCAATGCTCCTGCAGCTTTCATGCAATTAATGAACAGTATCTATCGGCCATACCTCGACAAATTCGTCGTGGTATTTATTGATGATATTCTCATATACTCCAAGACCAAGGAAGAGCATGAGGAGCATCTGAGGATTGCTCTACAGATCTTACGTGACAACAAGCTCTACGCCAAATTGAGCAAGTGTGAATTCTGGCTCGAGGAAGTGTCATTTCTAGGCCATGTCATATCAAAGGATGGCATAGTTGTTGATCCTTCCAAGGTTGAAGCAGTACTTAACTGGGAGAGACCAACGAATGTCACTGAGATTAGAAGCTTTCTTGGACTGGCTGGTTATTACAGGTGGTTCATCAAAGATTTCTCCAAGATAGCTGTACCTCTTACTCGCCTTACGCAAAAGGAGAACTCCTATGTCTGGAGCAAGGATTACGAAAGGAGCTTTCAAACACTGAAGAAATGTTTGACTTCTAAACCTGTCCTCGCGTTACCAATCGAGGGCGAAGGATTCTCAGTCTACACTGATGCATCTGGAATCGATCTAGGCTGTGTGTTAATGCAGAATGAAAAAGTGATAGCCTATTCATCTAGACAACTGAAGCCTCATGAAGTCGATTACCCTGTTCATGATCTAGAATTAGCTGTTGTTGTATTTGCACTCAAGATTTGGAGGCATTATCTCTATGGAGAGCAATTTATTGTCTACTCCGATCACAAGAGTCTGAAGTACTTATTTTCCCAAAAGGAGCTCAACATGAGGCAAAGGAGATGGCTGGAATATCTAAAGGATTTTGATTTCAATATCCAATACCACCCGAGCAAAGGTAATGTTGTAGCAGACACACTTAGCAGGAAGCCTGTGACATCCTTGTCTTGTTTAGTCATGGGTGAGATGCAATTATTAGAGTAATTCACCAGTCTAGATCTAAATATTGAACAAAGAAGTGATCAGGTGCTAGTTGCCAACCTGCGGGCACAACCCGACATCTTTGTCGAAATCAGGGAACAACATGCCAACGACCCATTTCTAATACGAGTCAAGGAAACTATTGTTGGGTCGAAATGACACTAAGAATGTCCTAGAGGGGGTGAATAGGACTTCTTTGTTTTAAAATTTTCTTCTGAAATGAACAACACTAAATAAATTTGTTAGAACTTAGTGTGGTGTGTGTGATTCAAGTGTAAATAGGGCGGAAACGATCACACAGAAATGCACAGAGATTTATCCTGGTTCGGCCCTTCCTATATGGAAGTCCTACGTTTAGTCCTCAAGTCAACCACTTGAGATTTTCACTATCTGCCAATAAATTGGCCTTCTCTCACCCTTGAGAGGAATTACACACCCACTTGCACCCTAGCAAGTCTTCCCTAAATAGGGGTACAACAACTGCATTTACAAGGCCTTCCCTACACAAGAAGGGAAATGCAGAAACAGATATCTGCAGAAATTACACAACAAATAGATAGTAAGATAATTGTGTGTTTGCCTCAAAGCTGAGCACAAACACACTGAATTCAGAAGGACTTTGATGGATCAGAAATAAGACTCAAATCCTATCTGAATGAGAAGGGTGGACTTCAGAAAAGTAGGCAGTTACAATAGCCACCCGAACACAAGACTCTAAGAGACTCAGAGAGCTTCAGAGAATTTCTGCTGAAATGGGAAGCTCTTTCACTGGGCTTGCAAGAAGGCTTGTGAATTCTAGCTTTTCGAAATGTGAAGCTCACTGGAATTTTCAATGGCTTGAGTAGCTTCTGCTATCGCTTTTGTTATTGTATTTCAAACTTCAGCTCCTTTTATATTCTTCAAAATATAGCCGTTTGAAAGATGGCCATTGGAAATGTGGTCGTTTGCAATCTGGTCGTTTGAAGATAACTCTAGAATCCTTTGGATCTTGATGAGCTTGTTATCCAGGAGTTCTTCAGTTTTTCTTCTTTCCAAGGTCTTCAGAAGAGGTGCAGTCTTCTCAGCTAGAAGATTAGCTCTTTCTCTCTCGGAGTGGACTGTGAAGGAGGCATGCTAAAATCGTGCTTCAATAAATGTCTGCAGCAAAGACAAGACAAAAGAAAAGGGATCTCCATACCTTGGAGGTAGGTAAGTCAGAGGAGAATAAAAGAAAGTATGGAAACCTCGGATAGGCATGCTTTTAGATAGAAAGGGAGTCAGATAGATATGCTAAAAAGTAGGGTATGGGTCTGACAGTGGTAGGTGAGTCTTGTCAGATGCCATGCGCCTGAGAATTCATAAATGCACTGTATCTATTGTATCCAAGAAAATCCAGAACAAAGACATGAAGAACACAAAGCTCAGTTCAAAATATTTCAGAAATAGTCTGCACAAAATTTAAATGAAAATTTTAAGTATAATACAACTTGTCATGGCAGAGAAATAATAATAAAATAATGACAATCTGATGGATCAATAAAATATTAAGTCAATGAAGATCTTATTAGAAACTATATCCAAGATGATTAGGAAACAAGATTAGATTGGAGTTTATCAGACTTTAGAATAGTATAAGTACAGAACTAATAGTGAAGTCGAATGCAAAGGATCATACAATTCGACTGAAGAAATAGGAGTTATTCGACTTCAATATGAACTATACTTGAATACAAAAGTCGAAGATAAAAAATAATAATTCGATTTTAGCAAAGCTTAGAAAGAGTAATTCGACTTCAGCAGTCGGATATAATGGAGATCGATTTCTAAAGTCGACAGTCGAATTACGTAGTTAGGATTTATGAAGCATTCGACTGTATGAGTCGAAGTGAACAGTCGAATTATGTATAGCTGTATTATGGACTTAGGATGGTTTTGACTTCGATTCTTAAGGAGTCAGAGTCAACAGTCGGAGTTTGAAGTCGGATACAGTATGATGTACTGAGAGTCTGTGGACTTACAAAATTTTTGGCGATGAAGTTTATCACACAGTTGTCTGCATATATGTTTTTGTGATACATTTACTTTGTAGATAGTCTAACTAAAGATTTTTGTCATAACAAAACATGATAGATACTATATCTTCAAAATTTTGTATTTTATTAGTAGTAGTTGCTCAACAATTCTCCCCGTTTTTGTTAATGACAAAATTCCTTTTTTTTAAATAGATATAAAATTTTCGTAGTGTAGTTTCTTATTAAATTTTTGCTCACCTCTTTCTCCCCCTTTGTGGCATTAACATAAAGGATAACAAACCATGAAATAAACAGGGAAGAAAGATCATAATTGCATTCAGAAAACTGAAAGATAATACAGAACATAGTGTTTAAAACCTAGACAAGGAGCTAGGTAAGTGCAAAGATCTGGGAATTTGAGCAAGATAAGGTTTTAGAAGGTCCCAGAGCTTCTTCTCATTTTCACAGAAGAAATTGTCAAACAAAGAAGAGTCAATGCTATAGTTAGGATTGGTGGTAGGCAACTTCCTATGGGATTTGATGTGGCGTCTACGATACCAGCCTAGCTTGATGTGGAACTTATCCCTTCTCATGCGATGCTGAAGGGTAACAAATTTCTTAGAGGCTACAAGATGATGAAATTCATGAACTGTAATGTTCCAGTGCAAGCCTCTGGTCACAGCTGCATCTTTGGCTTGATAATACACTAAGTACCTATGTACCCACTTATGACCAATGTGCTTCCTTAAGTCCTTGAGACTTTTGGACAAAAACTCATAGGGAGAAAGCTTCATTTTCTCACACTCAAAAGTGATCTGTAGGCTAAGGAGCTGCCCACTGATCAAGGGAGAACCTTTCAGACTCAGCAAAACACAACTGAAAGTCTAACAGGTGATGAGTGTTCTTGGAAAGCTGTAGAAACACAAATCTTTGAAAGGACAACTTTAGTTTGTACTTGATTTTGAATCTAGTGGCAATCCAAATGAATCTGTTGAAGACTGCTTCAGCAAAGTCTCTCCTATGAGCAACAGTTCCTAAAAAGGATGGAAATAGTCCGGATGGTAAAGCCACAGTCATGGAAGGAATGACTTCTCTCTGACCTCTTAGAAGATTGTCCCATTGCCCTTTAGATACATCAGGTAGCCCCAACTTGAATCTGTCAAAATTGAAAGTTTTCATGCAGGTATACTTGGCCTGAGAATCCCTAAGGAGGAGTCCAAACATATCATAGAACCTCAGATTCAAGTGATCTAAGAATTGGTTCCTGGATTGGGACTCTTGATATCTGACAGCTTCTTCAGGATAGAGATCAAGGAATTCTTTGGGAGATAGGCTATGACATTTTTGAGAGATCAGGCGGAGTTCATCCACGGAGATTTGTGTGGTGCGAAGAAGAGTGGGAAGCCAGTGTTCAAATGTGAAACCTGGCATTTCATGGACTTCAAGAAATGTTCTAATGGAAAGATATTCTCTGAACAAATTCATATAATGTTCAGAATGGCAGATGAAAGTATACCAAAAGGGAGGAAAAAGTTTGGAAGGATTATCTCTCAACTTGGGTCCACGGGAGGAGGGAAGCTGAATGCTTGGAAGAATTTCAGCTAAATGAAGGAGGGATTTTCCTGATTTGGTAGCAGTGGGAAGAGATGAAAAATAACTTGGAGGTTGAGTTTGTAGAGTAGGAATGTGTGCTTTGGAGGGTTAAATTGGTATTTCATAGGATAGATTTTGAATTGTATGTTTTCATAAAATGGATCCCTTGGAATTGATGCATGAGGAGGAGGATTCAATGATACAGATGGTGGAGGAATTTCAGTAGTGGAGGAAGTAGAAGCTATAGGTGCAGTGGGTTGTGTTTGAGATGTGGTTGGCTGTGTAGGCTCAGAAGAAGGACCAGCAGATGGAGTTGGAACAATAGGAGTGGAAACAGAAGAAGATTGGAAGACAGGTTCACCATTCTTGACCAGTCTTCTCTTCACTTTTCTCTTAAAGGTCTTGATTTTGAGTTTGGAAACATCTTCAAGGGATCTCTTAGGCCTAGACTCTTGCTGGGGTTCCTGCTGCTTCTGCTCAACTTCTGCTACTGCTGCTAGTGGAGGCTTCTCTAAAATTTCTTGCTGCTCACCTTTCTGTTGAAAAACTACAATAGATAGTTCTTGAGGTTCTGGCTTCTGGTCTTGCTGCTCTTCAGGTTGCTGCTCAACCTGTTGGGATTGATCTTTCACTGACTGCTGCTGCTCTGCCTATGACTCAGGCTCTTTTTCTTCCACTGGTTGTTGTTCAAGTACTGGCTCTTCAGGTTCTGGTACTTGAGTCTCTTGAACATGAACTTGTTCCTCTTGCTGCTGAGAGGAAGAAGGCCCTGATGGCCGAGAAGTGCCCTGTTGGCACACCAACTGATGCAATAAATCTTTGATTTGTTTGACTTCATCAGTCAAACCATCAACTTGGCATCGATGAACTCAACTTGCAACTGAAGAACAGAGATATTCTCTTGTTGCTTGTTCAAAAAATCCATAATGGAATTGAAGCTATTGTTACTCTCCACCTGAGACCTTGGCCGGGTCTCAAACTGAGAAGGGGAAGAATGATTCTCTCTTTCCTCAAATTTAGTTTCTATAGGAATATCATCATAGGCTACTCCTTTACCTCTAATGTCTCTTAAAACTTCATTTATTGTTTCCTTAGGTGCATCTTGTTCAGGAAAGGAGGAGGAGACATGAAACTGATCTTCTTGCTCTTGAATCTGAACTGGGTCTTCAGATCTGACTTGAGCTTCTGGTTCTTCCATTCTATCTTCTGCTACTGGCTCTTCTTCTTGTTGAACTGCTTGAGAGGATGATGGAACATGAGGCTCATCAGAAAAAAGTTCATGATCACATTCTGGAACAGAATCCTTTAACCATAAATTTTGTTTTTTGTTGATCAAAGAATAGTGGCTTCTTCTCAAGGTAGAAATATCAATTTTCTCCTTGATTCTAGCAGAGATTTCTCCAGATAGATCTACTGAGAATCTTTTGAAAATCAAAGTGAGCAGAGGTCCATAGGGAAGGGACTCCTGCAAACTCTTTGAAGCAATCATTCTCTCCAAGATAATTACAGCCAAATTCACCTTGTGCCTCTGAATAGCCCAAAATAACAGATTTCCATCTCTGGAGGTGATGGAAGAATGGGTTCCTGCTTTAGGAGTCACAATAGTTGATATAGCTGAATGGGGCAGTCTCTTCTCTGCTGTTAGTTCATTTACTAGCAGTCCTTTCTTACTAATAGTGGCCAAACTACCTATAATCCCCAATTTTTGCTTTTCCAAAGGCACGACTTCACTAAGCTTGTGCCCGGAGTTTGGACAATCCAAAATCTCAACCAATAACTCTTCAGATATGGTAATCTTGGTCCTCTTGACATATCCAAACACAATGTTTCCAGAAGATACTTGCAGAGAGACATAGAAAGCTCTAATGGCATTTTCTACAGGAGGTTCAAAAATCTGGCAAAGCTTGGTCCATCCCATGGAATTTAGGGTATCTTCTACCCACAACAAATTTCCACTCAAATGGGAGAAGTCTACTACTTTCCCTGGATAGATGGGAATCTTAGCAAGTCGCTGGAGTTGTTCAGGGGTCAATTGGGCGGTTTCCGAAGCCCTAGACGAAGTCATCTAGAAGAGGGAAATAAACAAGACTCAGAGAACTAGTAAAGGAGTGATGGAAACATAGATGAGAGTCTAAAGAACCTACCTTTCTTCGAAGAGGATGAAGTTCTCAGAGTTTTCCAGAAGACCTTCGCCAGAGAACAGTAAGGGCGCGAAGAGGAGGAAGAAGACACGGGAGTTGAAGACGAGATTTGAAAGGGTGTCTTCGAATAGACAAATGGGTTTCTTAAATAAGAGAGTGAAAAGGTAACTGACCCTAGATCTTAGTCTGAACGAACGAGATTGACTGATTTGATCGTTATGTCATAAATATGTATTTAAAGAATTTCAGTTATATATAATATATATATATATATATATATATATATATATATATATATATATATATATATATATTGAATGCGCCTTTTCAAAATTCCTTATAAGTCGAATTGTGAGATTCACAACAAGAGTCGGATGCACTGTGACTTCATAAGTCGAAGTGTTGGGACTTAGAAAGTTTTCACAGACAATTCAAAGTTCAAGTATTCCACAACAGTTTCTTAACATATAGTTCAAGCATCATTTTACTTTGGCAATCTAATCAGGATTACACATACCTATTTCTCTTCTAATAGATGTGAATCTATCCTCAGGAAGAGATTTGGTAAAATATCGGAAGTTGATTTTCAGTGGATACAAAATCAAGTAAAATGTTGCCATTACTTACATGGTCCCTGATGAAGTGATGTCTAACCTCAATGTGCTTTGTTCTTGAGTGCTGGATAGGATTCTTGGTTAAATTTATTGTGCTTGTATTGTCACACAACATTGGAATTTCTTGGAGTTGATGACCATAGTCTTCTTGTAAGGCCCTCGAATTTCCGTCGCATTATTTGTATTTATGTGTGTATATTTGCGCTTGTGTATGTATGTACATATTTACGTACGTATTAATTAGTACAAGTACGTGTGGATGTGTTTATATTAAATATAAATAATGTATGTATTGCATGGTGATAGTATGGACATAATACTATATACATATTGCATGTATATACGCATGGTATGCATGGTTTTCTGCATATTTTAGACTTCTGGCCGAAGACCATCTTGGCGTCAACCCCTAGCCGTTTAGGTGGTGTCAGCGTCCAGACATGGACGCCAACACTCACCCTGGCGTCAAGCGATATGGACGTTTACTTCTCTGGCCTGTATGCGCAGCAGAGCTGCAAGCTTCTGAAACAAGAAAGCCAACCATTGGGGGATTGTCCCCAATGGCTCTGAAGGCTGTCAGGTCACCTGGTGAGTGGGAGAAAGGCCTCTCCTTATGTCTGAACCCGAAATGGCCTCTTCCCACTCCTCTCTTCACCCTTGCAAGAGGAGAAAAAGAGAGAAGAAAAACCCTAGAGAGAAACTGAGAAAAACCCCACTTTTGCACCCAAAAATCAGTCTTCCTGGAGCTTGATCCGGCGTTCCACTGCAACTGAAGGCTAGAAGGATCATCGAGGAAGGCTTCCCCGACGTCCCCTTGCTGTGGAGATCATCCAGGAGCCCGGAGGAAGAAGATCTAGGAGGGAGTTCTGCACTTTCTTGGGACTGCCCAAGGAGGGCTTCACCAACACCCTAGACCCATTGGAGGAATTTTTAAAAGGCAAGTGACCTATCCATGATGTTCCCGTATGTGTCTAGGTCGTTTCTATTATTTTTATGGATTTTTCCTCGAGTCCTAGACCCTCCCATTCACCCAAGTTTGAGAGCTCGGGTCTGTGTTTCTGCACAGACCTGCATTGACGGCAAGGTCAATGGACGCCGATATCATGCTTGGCGTCCATCGACCATGCCGCTGACCCTGAGTCAGCGGCCAGAGACCGCCGCCAAGTTCTTCTGGACAGAACAGTGACCTGTTCTGCCCTTCCTATATACTACTTTCGGTATGGTTTTCGTGATGAGGATATATGGTAACCCTATACACTATGTATATTGTCAGTTTGGTGTGTGGATGAGTGTGATGTATGATGGTGAATGTAGGAAATTTTATACCATGAATGTGTAAGCATGAAATGTTGAAATTCTTGCCAATCCATGTTTCATGATGAGGATTAGTTTGAATGCCTTAGTCTTGCCTGATCATGAAGAGTAGTAGATCAGTGTACATGTACTCAGTTTTGATGAATTATCGATGCTTATATAGATTGCCAATAAAGTCGGTTCGGTAAATACAACGGCATGCAATAATGATTTGTGGTGTTCGATCTACAATTGTATGAATTAGAGTAAATTCTGTATTCTCAGATCATGTATGTGACAGTAACCTCTATTTAAACAGTAAGTGGCAAAATTTCATGATGTGTTAAACCCCATGTTAACTTAAGTTGTGAATAGCATGCTAAATAGGTGTTTTAATTACTGTAAATTCCATTTAGCTTAGAAAAATCTGAAAAATTGAGTGTATGATCTAGAACCCGAAAATAGCATGTGGTTCAAATTTCAGGTCATTTGGACCAGTATATAAGAAGTTATGTATTTTCCATGTGAATTATAGAAATCTACGTATGATATCGTAATGTGATTAGATAGTGCTTAAACCGAACTTGAATGGTGAAATTACTGTGTGTTAAGCTCCTGAAATCTGTAGTGCCATGTTAGGAAAAACAGAGATGTGCATGTGAGTGAAAAAGTGAATGAGATGAAAAGTGCTATGTGTAAAACCATGTGTAAATCGATTAAATGTGTAAAGTGTAACTGTGCCAATGTGACACTGCTTCCGTAGAGGGCAGTGGAGCTGTATCAGGGAAAAATCCCCTGAGAAAGTTCAATGTGTAAGTGACCCTAAGACATTAGGGGGAAATCCTGGAGGTGGACAAGTACCACTGGTTAGGGTGGAGACTTGTTCTCCCGTTCTGCGCAGTCCAAGAGTCGCCATTGGCATGCCTAGATGGCGTCTATGTGTAATGTGATGTGTATATGTCCTTCTTTGGTGGTTTGGACTATGTGTCACGGCACCTAAAATGTGTAATGTGTAATGTGTAATGTATAATGTGTATGTGTTCATGTGTAAATGTGTAAGCGTACGAATGTGAAATGTGTATGTGTAAAGTGCAACTATGTGAAAAAGGAAAGTCGTGTAAAGAAAATGTGAAATTCTAAATGAGAGGGTATGATGTTGAAACCCATGTGAGGCAAATCTGAAATCATGTGAAATCAGTGAATTCATGTTATTGTCATCATGTTATTATGTGCAAAAATGTCTAGAATCCATGTTAGGGATAATTGGTGAAACGGGTACAAGATAGCATGATTGTTTGATCACATGATATGTTTTACGCAATATTGTAGCTCTCATGTATAGGTTTATAGCCATTAAACCATGTGAAATCAGCAACTTAAAGCATGTGAAAACGTTTATGTATGTGTTTAAAAACATGTAAGATCCATGCTAGTCGTGTTTTCCTTCCATGCATGCACAATGTTCATGTTGGAAGCTCTCATGTCTTGGTTCTCTAAAGACAAAATTTTATGAGTAAATGGAATAGAGAGCATGTGCTAGGTAAATTTTATCCTTAGAAATCTGAAAGCATGATCCATGTATAAATTTGAAAAACTTCCATGATAGGTTGAAACTTTAAAATGACTAGCATGCCATGCGTTGCAAATTGTAAATGTGCATGTAGGAACCGCTATGACTTATACGCGTATGTTATGAATAGTGTTTCTTGCTGAGTCTCTGGACTCACTCCTTGCTTCGGCGTACAGGTGTAGTTGGTGACGTGGCACCTTTGGAGGAGGCAGCAGAGACGGACTCCGAGCGCGGAGATTAGCTAGTTTTGGAGTTTCTTGTGACTCGTGTATTTCCTAGTATGTAATTTGAACATTGTATTAGAAATATCATGAAAGGGATGTATAAGTGTGGACATTATGTATTTAAATTTCAGCAATTTAAATTATGTGAACTTTAGTTTCTTATTGTAAATTTCAAACTTCATGTATGTTAAATGTGGATGATGAATGAATGGAGACAGTTGTCTTTTACTTCCGCTACTCTGTTGTATATTCGCGTGTATCTCAGCTGTTAGTATTGTTTGGGTAAATGTCCCACTGTGAGGACTCTTGCTATACCGACGTGGGTTGGTATAACCGTACCGGTATAATGAGGGCCGTCACAGAGATTGGTATCAGAGACCGTTGAGATTGCACATGAATATACCTAAGTCATCATCCCCATTGCATGCTAAGTATGTCCACATGTGTAGAAAACACTAATGAGAAGTGAAAGACAGATAAGAAAATGGTTAGAAAACTTAGTAACCTAGCTCTAATGGTGGCTGAAATTTTATTACAGCCATGGCTTCGAGAGGTAGGCGTGGTGGAGCGTCGGCCCGTGAGGACGAGCCGCGACGTGATGAGCAGGCGGAGCAACAGGCCCCGGCACCGCGAGGTCCTGTACTTCCCCCACCGCCACCTGTGGACTACGGAGTATTCATGCAAGGTCTGGTGCAAGCCATGCAGACGCAGGCTCACACACATGCAGCACTCCAGGCTCAGTTGGAGGCCCAGGTAGAATAATGAAATAACTAAGTAGTTTGCTATTTAAATTGCATGATATTGTGTTTATCGTATATTGTTATTGTTTAATGTAGCAGGCTCAGGCACCAGCTCAGGACCATGGTGGACCATCCATCATGGAGCGATTCAAGAGGATGACCCCACCCTCTTTTAAGGGGGAGAGTGATCCATTAATGGCAGAAAGCTGGTTAAGGAGACAGAGAAAATCTTCCGAGCCATCAGGTGCCCTGATGAGGATAAGGTGACACTAGCCACCTACATGCTACAGGTAGACTTTTAATTTGTATGCTTGTATCTGTTTAATTTAGAATTTTTTAGTTGGTGCTTATGAAGGTGTATTGCAGGAGAGAGCGGATGTATGGTGGTCCTCCCTACTTCGTACACGCTTCGAGGATGGAGCTGTAGACATGACATGGGACGCGTTCGTGAGGCTCTTCTGAGCCAAGTTCGTCCCAGAGCATATCCAGGACAAGATGGAGCAAGAATTCCTTTCCCTGACGCAAGGATCAATGACCGTCCAGGAATACGAGGCAAGGTTTTCTGAACTTTCTAAATATGCACCGCATATTGTAGAGGATGAGCGCAGGAAGACCAAGAAATTCGTGATGGGTCTCAAACCATCACTGGGACGAGACTCGTGGCGTTTGACCACCGCACGCTAGACGAGGCCCTCAGCACTGCCTGCAGACAGGAGGGAGAAATGGAGCAATATCTGGAGGAGAAGAAGGCTTCGCAGAAGAGGCCGGCAGCGACATTCCAGCGGCAGGATAAGAAGAAGACGGTGTATCAGACACCGCAGAAACCAGTGGCAGTCAGCAACTCTCAGGTACCTTCTGTACGTTCCCCCGGTGTGAAGAAAGAGTGTCCCCACTGCGGGAAGACCCATGGTGGTTCCGAGTGTTGGTTAGTAGCGGGTAGATGCTTGAAGTGTGGGAGCAGCGACCACAAGATCAAAGATTGCCCAAGACTCCAGCAGGAGCTCAGCGTGGAGCGCCAGTACCAGCAGTAGCGGCAGCCGCGCCAGCTACAGGAAGACCAGAAGGCCTCGAGCCCCAGCTCGAGTGTTTGCTTTAGCTCGCGAGGACGCCGAGCAGGCGGAGCATGTCACCGAAGGTACGGTTTTGCTTTCGGTGTGCACGCTCGGGTTTTGTTTGATACGGGTGCTACTCACTCGTTCATTTCCGAGCGGTTCGCTAGGCAGTTAGCCCTAGAGTCAGGAATAGAGTCTGAGGAGTTAGAGGTCCCTTTGTCTGTGCACACCCCTGCGGGTACGGTATCGACTAGGAAGTGCATTCCGTCGTTACCTGTGTGCATTGAGGATAGATTCCTAGATGGGTGTTTCTTCTTGCTAAAAATGAAGGACTATGATGCTATCCTTGGTCTGGATTGGCTAGAGGAGCACTATGCGTTAGTGGATTGTCGTCGGAAGAGGATCGTTTCCGCATTCCTGGTGAGGACGAGTTCTCTCACCCCTTGCCAAAGAACTGGCGGGAAAGATGGTCATCTCTGCCATGAAGGCGATGCGCATGGTGAACTAGGGTTGTGACGCATTTCTTGCCAGCGTTATGCTAGCACCCGATGCTGGTTCGTCACTGACTCTTGCAGAGATCGATGTGGTGCAGGATTTTCCAGATGTCTTTCCCGATGACTTGTCTGGATTGCCACCGGATAGGGAGATAGAGTTTACATAGAGTTGCTTCCAGGCACCTCTCCTATCTCGAAAGCCCCATATCGGATGGCCCCTGCAGAGTTAGCCGAGTTGAGGAATCAATTGCAAGAATTGCTTGATAAGGGATTTATTTGCCCTAGTGTTTCCCCTTGGGGCGCACCTGTATTATTCGTCAAGAAGAAAGACGGGTCACTTCGGTTGTGTATTGATTATAGGAAGTTGAACCAAGTGACTGTGAAGAACAGGTATCCCTTACCTCGGATTGATGATCTGTTTGACCAGTTGCGAGAGGCATCAGTCTTTTCCAAGATTGACTTGCGATCTGGTTATCATCAGTTGAGGATTCGGAGTGAGGATGTGTCCAAGACGGCATTTAGAACCCGTTATGGACATTATGAGTTCTTGGTCCTTCCTTTCGGATTGACCAACGCCCCTGTAGCGTTCATGGATCTCATGAACCGGGTGTTTAGTCCGTATTTAGATAGCTTTGTCGTAGTGTTTATTGACGATGTGTTGGTCTACTCTCCGGAGGCCACGCACCGTCAGCATCTGAGGTTAGTGTTAGAGGTTCTTCGTGAGCACAAGCTGTATGCAAAATTCAGCAAGTGCGATTTTTGGTTGCGCGAGGTTCATTTCCTCGGCATGTTATCTCCGGCGCTGGTGTTGCAGTTGATCCAGCAAAGGTCCAGGCTGTTATGGATTGGGAGATTCCCAAGACCCTTCGGAGATTCGTAGTTTCCTTGGGTTAGCTGGTTACTATCGGCGATTCATTGAGGGTTTCTCATCCATCGCCGCCCCTTTGACAAAGCTGACCAGAAAGGGTGAGAAGTTCGTATGGTCTGAGGCATGTGAGCGTAGCTTTCAGCTATTGAAGGCTAAGCTTACTTCTGCTCCGGTATTGGTATTGCCTAGTGGTCTGGAAGGTTTTGCCATTTATACGGATGCATCTCAGATTGGTTTAGGCTGTGTGCTCATGCAGCAAGAAAGGGTAGTGGCTTATGCTTCTCGTCAGTTGAAGGAGCATGAGAGGAACTATCCGACTCATGATTGGAGCTCGCAGCAGTGGTTCATGCACTAAAGATCTGGAGGCACTATCTTTATGGTGTCAGATTTGAGGTGTTTACCGACCACAAGAGCTTGAAGTATCTTTTCTCCCAAAAGGAATTAAACCTGAGGCAGAGGAGATGGATTGAGTTCTTGAAGGACTATGACTTCGACCTTCAGTATCATCCTGGAAAGGCGAACGTCGTAGCAGATGCTCTTAGTAGAAAGAGGTCTTCGCTCCAGCAGGATTGGAAGATGTTGGAGGATGCAGCGTGCTCTATGACCGAGTTAGAGCCATCGCTGTGTCAGGCTTTTGTAGCTCAGCTATCCCTTAGATCCTCAGTCTTGGATGAGGTGATTGAGCAGCAGAAAGCCGACCCTAGATTGTTAGAGTTAGTGGGTAAGGCGGGCATTGCTCGTGATGAGGACGGTGTGATTAGATTTCAGCACCGTGTTTGTGTCCCTGATGTAGTAGATGTCCGTGAGCATGTGTTAGCGGAGGCTCATAGATCGCGATTCTCTATTCATCCGGGTAACACTAAGATGTATCAAGACCTAAAGAGATCATTTTGGTGGTCCGGCATGAAGAAAGATGTTGCAGATTATGTGTCTAGATGTCTAGTGTGTCAGCAAGTGAAAGCCGAGCGGCAGTGACCATCCGGCCTTATGCAGAGGATGGATATCCCAGTGTGGAAGTGGGAAGCTGTCACTATGGATTTCGTATCGGGTTTGCCTCGATCTAGAAGGGGCAATGACTCGATTTGGGTTGTTGTAGATAGATTCTCGAAGACTGCTCATTTCTTGCCTATGAAGAAGAAGCAGTCAGTAGAGAGTTTGGCTAGATTGTATGTTAGCGGTATCATTAGATTGCATGGTGTGCCGAAGTCGATCATTTTGGATCGAGATCCGAGATTTACTTCGAGATTGTGGAAGGGTCTTCAGGATGCGTTAGGTTCGGAGCTTAAGCTCAGTTCGGCGTTTCATCCCCAGACCGATGGACAGTCCGAGAGGACTATCCAGACGCTCGAGGATATGTTGAGAGCGTGTGTTCTGGATTGGAAGGATGATTGGGAGCGTCATTTACCTCTTGTGGAGTTCGCATACAACAACAACTTTCATGCTAGTATTGGTATGGCTCCATTCGAGGCGTTGTATGGTAGGCCCTGCAGATCTCCTTTATGTTGGGAGGAGACTGGTGATAGGCAGTTGATCGGACCGGAGTTAGTTCAGGAAACTTCGGATAAGATCCAGCTTATCAGGAAAAGGCTTGTTGCGGCGCAGGATAGGCATAAGAGTTATGCCGACAACAGGAGAAAGGATTTGGAGTTCGAGGTTGGCGATCATGTCTTCTTGAAGATATCGCCTACTCGAGGTGTTGTCAGATTTGGCAGGCATAGCAAGCTAAGCCCTAGATTCATTGGCCCATATGAGATTCTCAGACGTTTGGGCAGCGTGGCGTATGAGCTAGCTTTACCCCCAGCTTTGGCTAGCGTTCACCCTGTATTCCACGTATCTATGCTCAGGAAGTATGTCCGAGATCCGTCTCATGTGATTAGTCATGAGCCAGTGGAGATCCAGCCAGATCTTTCGTATGTCGAGCAACCAGTAGCCATTCTTGACCGGAAGGTTCAGCATCTCCGGAACAAGAGTATTGCGTCGGTGAAAGTTCTATGGTGGAACTTCTCACGCGAGGAGGCTACGTGGGAGCTTGAGGATGCGATGAAGAAGAAGTATCCCCTTTTGTTTAAGTAGTGTCGGTTCTAACTTCGAGGACGAAGTTTCTTTAAGGGGGAGAGGGTGTAAGGCCCTCGAATTTCCGTCGCATTATTTGTATTTATGTGTGTATATTTGCGCTTGTGTATGTATGTACATATTTACGTACGTATTAATTAGTACAAGTACGTGTGCATGTGTTTATATTAAATATAAATAATGTATATATTGCATGGTGATAGTATGGACATAATACTATATACATATTGCATGTATATACGCATGGTATGCATGGTTTTCTGCATATTTTAGACTTCTGGCCGAAGACCATCTTGGCGTCAACCCCTAGCCATTTAGGTGGTGTCAGCATCTAGACATGGACGCCAACACTCACCCTGACGTCAAGCGATATGGACGTTTACTTCTCTGGCCTGCATGCGCAGCAGAGCTGCAAGCTTCTGAAACAAGAAAGCCAACCATTGGGGATTGTCCCCAACGGCTCTGAAGGCTGTCAGGTCACCTGGTGAGTGGGAAAGGCCTCTCCTTATGTCTGAACCCAAAATGGCCTCTTCCCACTCCTCTCTTCACCCTTGCAAGAGGAGAAAAAGAGAGAAGAAAAACCCTAGAGAGAAACTGAGAAAAACCCCACTTTTGCACCCAAAAATCAGTCTTCCTGGAGCTTGATCCGCGTTCCACTGCAACTGGAGGCTAGAAGGATCATCGAGGAAGGCTTCCCCGACGTCCCCTTGCTGTGGAGATCATCCAGGAGCCCGGAGGAAGAAGATCTAGGAGGGAGTTCTGCACTTTCTTGGGACTGCCCAAGGAGGGCTTCACCAACACCCTAGACCCATTGGAGGAATTTTTAAAAGGCAAGTGACCTATCCATGATGTTCCCGTATGTGTCTAGGTCGTTTCTATTATTTTTATGGATTTTTCCTTGAGTCCTAGACCCTCCCATTCACCCAAGTTTGAGAGCTCAGGTCTGTGTTTCTGCACAGACCTGCATTGACGGCAAGGTCAATGGACGCCGATATCATGCTTGGCGTCCATCGACCATGCCGCTGACCCTGAGTCAGCGGCCAGAGACCGCCGCCAAGTTCTTCTGGACAGAACAGTGACCTGTTCTGCCCTTCCTATATACTACTTTCGGTATGGTTTTCGTGATGAGGATATATGGTAACCCTATACACTATGTATATTGTCAGTTTTGGTGTGTGGATGAGTGTGATGTATGATGGTGAATGTAGGAAATTTTATACCATGAATGTGTAAGCATGAAATGTTGAAATTCTTGCCAATCCATGTTTCATGATGAGGATTAGTCTGAATGCCTTAGTCTTGCCTGATCATGAAGAGTAGTAGATCAATGTACATGTACTCAGTTTTGATGAATTATCCATGCTTATATAGATTGCCAATAAATTCGGTTCGGTAAATACAACGGCATGCAATAATGATTTGTGGTGTTCGATCTACAATTGTATGAATTAGAGTAAATTCTGTATTCTCAGATCATGTATGTGACAGTAACCTCTGTTTAAACAGTAAGTGGCAAAATTTCATGATGTGTTAAACCCCATGTTAACTTAAGTTGTGAATAGCATGCTAAATAGGTGTTTTATTTACTGTAAATTCCATTTAGCTCAGAAAAATCTGAAAAATTGAGTGTATGATCTAGAACCCGAAAATAGTATGTGGTTAACATTTCAGTCATTTGGACCAGTATATAAGAAGTTATGTATTTTCCATGTGAATTATAGAAATCTACGTATGATATCGTAATGTGATTAGATAGTGCTTAAACCGAACTTGAATGGTGAAATTACTGTGTGTTAAGCTCCTGAAATCTATAGTGCCATGTTAGGAAAAACAGAGATGTGCATGTGAGTGAAAAAGTGAATGAGATGAAAAGTGCTATGTGTAAACCATGTGTAAATCGATTAAATGTGTAAAGTGTAACTGTGCCAATGTGACACTGCTTCCGTAGAGGGCAGTGGAGCTGTATCAGGGAAAAGTCCCCCTGAGAAAGTTCAATGTGTAAGTGACCCTAAGGGCATTAAGGGGAAATCCTGGAGGTGGACAAGTACCACTGGTTAGGGTGGAGACTTGTTCTCCCGGTCTGCGCAGTCCAAGAGTCGCCATTGGAATGCCTAGATGGCGTCTATGTGTAATGTGATGTGTATATGTCCTTCTTGGTGGTTTGGACTATGTGTCACGGCACCTAAAATGTGTAATGTGTAATGTGTAATGTATAATGTGTATGTGTTTCATGTGTAAATGTGTAAGCGTACGAATGTGAATGTGTATGTGTAAAGTGCAACTATGTGAAAAAGGAAAGTCGTGTAAAGAAAATGTGAAATTCTAAATGAGAGGGTATGATGTTGAAACCCATGTGAGGCAAATCTGAAATCATGTGAAATCAGTGAATTCATGTTATTGTCATCATGTTATTATGTGCAAAGATGTCTAGAATCCATGTTAGGGATAATTGGTGAAAACGGGTACAAGATAGCATGATTGTTTGATCACATGATATGTTTTACGCAATATTGTAGCTCTCATGTATAGGTTTATAGCCATTAAACCATGTGAAATCAGCAACTTAAAGCATGTGAAAATGTTTATGTATGTGTTTAAAAACATGTAAGATTCATGCTAGTCGTGTTTTCCTTCCATGCATGCACAATGTTCATGTTGGAAGCTCTCATGTCTTTGTTCTCTAAAGACAAAATTTTATGAGTAAATGGAATAGAGAGCATGTGATAGGTAAATTTTATCCTTAGAAATCTGATAGCATGATCCATGTATAAATTTGAAAAACTTCCATGATAGGTTGAAACTTTAAAATGACTAGCATGCCATGTGTTGCAAATTGTAAATGTGCATGTAGGAACCGCTATGACTTATACGCGTATGTTATGAGTAGTGTTGCTTGCTGAGTCTCTGGACTCACTCCTTGCTTCGGCGTACAGGTGTAGTTGGTGACGTGGCACCTTTGGAGGAGGCAGCAGAGACGGACTCCGAGCGCGGAGATTAGCTAGTTTTGGAGTTTCTTGTGACTCATGTATTTCCTAGTATGTAATTTGAACATTATATTAGAAATATCATGAAAGGATGTATAAGTGTGGACATTATGTATTTAAATTTCAGCAATTTAAATTATGTGAACTTTAGTTTCTTATTGTAATTTCAAACTTCATGTATGTTAAATGTGGATGATGAATGAATGGAGACAGTTGTCTTTTACTTCCGCTACTATGTTGTATATTCACGTGTATCTCAGCTGTTAGTATCGTTTGGGTAAATGTCCCACTGTGAGGACTCTTGCTATACTGACGTAGGTTGGTATAACCGTACCGGTATAATGAGGGCCGTCACACTTCCAATTGGTGTTTGATCCACAAGAGTTGAGTACAGCAACTTCCAGCTACAATGTATTCAGCTTCTGTAGTGGATAATGCCACTGAATACTACTTCTTGGAAGACCACGATATCAGCACCCTGCAAGAATTTGACAAGTGCCACTAGTGCTCTTCCTATCTATTTTGCATCCAGCATAGTCAGCATCACTATATCCAATCAACTTGAAATCTGAACATCTGGGATACCATAGTGCTAATTTACTGGTATTTATATGATATCTAAAATTCTTTTAACATCATGAACATGTGATTCTTTTGGATCAGCTTGGAATCTTGCACGTAAACAAACACTGAACATTATATCTGGTCTACTAACAGTAAGATAGAGCAGTGATCCTATCATTCCTCTATAGATCTTTTGATCTATCTTTTTACCAAGAGGATCACTATCTAACTTAATTCCTGAGCTCATGGGTGTTCCTAATGGCTTACACTTGTCAAAACCACACTTGGAAAGTAAATCTGCAATGTATTTAGTTTAACAAATGTGAGTTCCTTCCTTGGTCTGTTTGATTTGTAACCCAAGAAAATAATTAAGCTCACACATCATGCTCATTTCAAATTCACTTTGCATCAGATTTTCAAAGAACTTACAAAGTGATTCATTAGTAGAACCAAAGATAATGTCATCAACATAGATTTGAACAATTAAGATTCCATCTGATTTTTTTTTTTTATAAATAGTGTGCTATCTACTTTACCTCGTATAAAATCATGTGATATAAGATAAGCACTTAATCTTTCATACCAAGCTCTTGGAGTTTGTTTCAGACCATACAGTATTTTCTTTAAACAGAAAATATGATTGGGATAAGTAGTATCTTCAAAACCTGATGGTTGCTCAACATATACTTCTTCTTTTATAAAACCATTCAAAATGCACTTTTGACATCCATCTGAAATAAATTAATATTGAGAGAACATGTATATGCCAATAGAATTCTGATTGCCTCTAATCTAGCTACTGGAGCATAGGTTTCATCAAAATCTATCCCTTCCTCTTGGGAATATCTTTGAGCTACAAGTCTGGCTTTGTTCCTAGTGATTACTCCTGATTCATCCATCTTGTTTCTGAAAACCCATCTGATCCAATGACTGGATGGTCAGAAGGTCTAGGGACAAGGGTCCATACTTGATTGCGTTGGAACTGATTTAGTTCCTCTTGCATAGCAAGGATCCAAGATTCATCTCCCAGTGCATCATCGATTGTCCTAGGCTCAATTTGAGAAACTAAAGTAGAAAAATCACAAGGAATTTGCATACCTCTTGTTCTTACCCTATCTTGAGGATCACCTATAACATTTTCTCTTAGATGATCTCGGTGATACCTTAATTCTCTAGGTAGTCCTTCTTGTGGTTCTTCTTGCTGTTGAAGATCTCTAATGGAGGATCTTCCTTCTCTTCTTCTTTTTCTTCTTCTCCAAGAGTAGTCCTTTCTAGATTCCTGCACAAATCTTCAACACATTCTTCTTATTCTTCTATTCTTTTGATAGAAGGGTTAGTTTTCATCAAATAAGATATGCATGGATTGTTCTATGGTTAATGTTTTTCTATGAATACTTTATAACCTCTAGGTTTTGAAATATATCCTAGCAGAAATCCTTCATCACTTTTAGCATCTAGTTTTCCTAAATTATCCTTACCATTATTTAAGATAAAGCACTTATAGCCAAAAGGTCGAAGATGACTGATGTTGGGCCTCTTTTCCTTGTAAAACTCATAAGGGGTCTTCTTTAGAATGGGTCTGATCATACACCGGTTGATGATGTAGCAGGTTGTGTTGACTGCCTCTGCCCAGAAGTATCTAGGTAGATTGTATTCATTCAGCATAGTTCTGGCCATATCTAGCAGTGTTCTATTTTTCCTTTCTGCTACCATTCTATTGAGGTGTTCTTGGTGATGAGAAGTTGTGTTCAATCCCATTTTCTTCACAGAACTTCATGAATTCCTCATTCTTGAATTCTCCACCATGATCAGATCTAATTCCTTCAATCTGAAATTTCTGGTTCTTCTGAACAATTTTGCTGAATTTCAGAAATGCTTGAAAAGCTTCAGATTTGGCTTCCAGGAAAGACACACAGTGTATCTTGAGTAATCATCTACTATCACATAGCCATACACTTTTCCTCCAAGACTGACAGTCCTTATAGGTCCAAACAGATCCATGTGAATTAATTCCAAAGGCTTGGAAGTTGTAACAATTGTGTTGGACTGAAATGAGGTCTTGGTCTGCTTTCCTTTTGCACAAGCTGAACATATTCCAGACTTCTTTACTTTTATCTTGGGAAGACCTTCAACCAGATCATGTTTTATCAATTTCTTGATGACTGAAGTACTTGCATGACCTAGTCTTCTGTGCCACAAATCAGACTCTTCACTTTTGGTGGTTGCAAGACATAGATTTACTTCTTTTAATTCTGCTAGTTGCAATGTATATAAATTCTTCACTCTTTGAGCTTCGAACACAACCTTGTTATCTTTCTGAATTACACACTTATCATTCTGAAAATTTACAGGATGTCCTTTGTCATATAACTGACTGATACTTATCAGATTATGCTTCAATCCTTCAACATACATGACATCCTCTATTAAATTCTTTTCCTTAGTACCAACTGTTCCACACCCTAACACTTTTCCTTTTCCATTATCACCATATGTAACTTGACCAATTTCTTCTCTAAAACTTATGAATAGCTTCTTATCTCCTGTCATATGCCTTGAGCATCCACTATCCAAATACCATTTGGATGCCTCAGCCGACCCTGCAAATAAGCTAAGTTGTAACTTTTAGTACCCAATTTTCTTGGGTCCTTGATGGTTAGTTTTAGGAATCCATCTCAAGTGTCTAGTAGTGCATGTGCTTACGGTGTGTCCTAATTGGTTACAATGACTACAACATACATCAAAAGCATTTTTGATATGTGAGGTGTTGTTAATTTCTGTTTCTATTTGTAGACATGTTGATTTACCTTTTTAGTATTTTTAATTTCTTTTTCTGTTACAAATTTAGGGGTTGGATATACTTTAGGATGAATGATGTCTTCTTCGTTTGGTGGGGTGTATATCCTAATCCATATTTCCTCTTTCCTGACCGAGATCCTTTTATTCTAACAAATAAGGAGGTTTTGCTATTGGAAATTTTCTCTATAGTAGCTTTTAGATAATTATTTTCCTCTTGCAATTTTTCTTCATCCTTAAGCTCTTTCAAGTTTGATTCTATTTCTAAAATTTTACTGTTTTTATTCTTTAGATCGTCACACAGTAATTCGTTTGCCCTTTTAGTTTCATTTAAACTTTTACTTAACCTATCTACTTTTTTTTTTAGAAAAGTGTTGGCCTTTTCTTGGTTCAGCAGATTTAGTTTAACTATTTTTATTTGCTTTACTACTGTTTTATATTTTTCATACAATTCATTAAAGACATCTTCAAGATTATCAGAATCAGATTCAGAACAAGAAGTAAAAGAGGTTTCTGAATTTACCCACTCTAGTCCTGCCATGCCTTCTCTTCACCTTCAGATTCTGAACTTGATGATTCTGAACTTGTAGCTTCTTCGTTGTCCCAAGTTACTGCCATTGCTTTCTTCTTAAATTTTCTAATTTTTTTTCTTTTCCTTTTTTCTGTTAGATTTTTCTACTTGATCTTTCTTCTTCAGCTTAGGACATTCAGATTTGTAATGTTCTGTTTGGTTGCATTCATAGCAAGTTGGTTCCTTCTTCTTATCCATTTTGAAAAACCTTTTGGAACCAAATTTCTTTTTCTTTGCAAGAATTCTCTGCAACTTTCTTGAAAGCATAGCCTCATCATCACTATCGTCTGTCTTTTCTTTAGAGTCTTCAGATGAAGAGGAATCTGCAATCTTCAAAGCATTTTCAATTTTCTTTTTCGAAGAGTTTTCAGAAAACCTTTCCATATTAATTTCATGGGCCATGAGGGATCCTATTAGTTTATCAATAGATAATTGTGTTAAATCATGGGCTTCCTCAATGGCTGTAACTTTAGGAGTCCAGACATTAGTTAGAGATCTAAGTATTTTTCTAACTGTTTCTTTATTTGTTAGGACTTTTCCTAAAGAACTTAGTCTTACAATTATGTTGGAAAATCTGTTATACATTTGAGTTATGTTCTCATTAGGGAGTATTTTGAATTGTTCATTTGAGTTTGACCCTATCAGTACCTTCATATGTTACTTGAAGTTTATCCCACATTTCTTTTGTTGTTTTACAAGTTGAAAGTCTGTTAAATTCTCTTTTAGATAATGCACAATAGAGATAATTTTTAGCCTTGTAGTTTAGGGACATATTTCTCTTATCGACTATTGAGAGACCAGAAGATGAAGATTCACCAAGGATTTGATAGTCACCTTGTTCTATTACCTGACATAAGTCGAAGTCAGTACCTCTGATGAAGCACTTCATTCGAATCTTCCAGTATTGATAGTCTTCACCATCAAAGAATGGTAGCCTTGTAACAGATTGGCCTTCGTAGTTGTGAGCTTCAGATGCCATTTCTTCTCAAATTTTTAGATTCTTCTGAGAAGACCTACGCTCTGATACCACTTGTTGGGTCAAAATGGCACTAAGAATGTCCTAGAGGGGGGTGAATAGGACTTCTTTGTTTTAAAATTTTCTTCGGAAATGAACAACACTAAATAAATTTGTTAGAACTTAGTGTGGTGTGTGTGATTCAAGTGTAAACAGGGCGGAAATAATCACACAGAAATACACAGAGATTTATCCTAGTTCGGCCCTTCCTATATGGAAGTCCTACGTCCAGTCCTCAAGTCAACCACGTGAGATTTTCACTATCTGCCAATAAATTGGCCTTCTCTCACCCTTGAGAGGAATTACACACCCACTTGCACCCTAGCAAGTCTTCCCTAAACAGGGGTACAACAACTGCCTTCACAAGGCCTTCCCTACACAAGAAGGGAAATGCAGAAACAGACTTCTGCAGAAATTACACAACAAATAGATAGTAAGATAATTGTGTGTTTGCCTCAAAGCTGAGCACAAACACACTGAATTCAGAAGGACTTTGATGGATCATAAATAAGACTCAAATCCTATCTGAATGAGAAGGGTGGACTTCAGAAAAGTAGGCAGTTACAATAGCCACCTGAACACAAGACTTCTAAGAGACTCAGAGAGCTTCAGAGAATTTCTGCTGAAATGGGAAGCTCTTTCACTGGGCTTGCAAGAAGGCTTGTGAATTCTAGCTTTTTGAAATGTGAAGCTCACTGGAATTTTCAATGGCTTGAGTAGCTTCTGCTATCGCTTTTGTTATTGTCTTTCAAACTTCAGCTCCTTTTATATTCTTCAAAGTATAGCCGTTTGAAAGATGGCCATTGGAAATGTGGCCGTTTGCAATCTGGTCGTTTGAAGATAACTCTAGAATCCTTTGGATCTTGATGATCTTGTTATCCAGGAGTTCTTCAGTTTTGCTTCTTTCCAAGGTCTTCAGAAGAGGTGCAGTCTTCTCAGCTAGAAGATTAGCTCTTTCTCTCTTGGAGTGGACTGTGAAGGAGGCATGCTAAAATTGTGCTTCAATAAATGTCTACAGCAAAGACAAGACAAAAAGAAAAGGGATCTCCATACCTTGGAGGTAGGTAAGTCAGAGGAGAATAAAAGAAGGTATGGAAACCTCGGATAGGCATGCTTTCAGATAGAAAAGGGAGTCAGATAGATATGCTAAAAAGTAGGGTATGGGTCTGACAGTGGTAGGTGAGTCTTGTCAGATGCCATGCGCCTGAGAATTCATAAATGCACTGTATCTATTGTATCCAAGAAAATCCGGAACAAAGACATGAAGAACACAAAGCTCAGTTCAAAATATTTCAGAAATAGTCTGCACAGAATTTAATGAAAATTTGAAGTATAATACAACTTGTCCTGACAGATAAATAATAATAAAATAATGACAATCTGATGGATCAATAAAATATTAAGTCAATGAAGATCTTATTAGAAACTATATCCAGATGATTAGGAAACAAGATTATATTGGAGTTTATCAGACTTCAGAAAAGTATAAGTACGAAACTAACAGTGAAGTCGAATGCAAAGGATCATACAATTCGACTGAAGAAATAGGAGTGATTCGACTTCAATATGAACTATACTTGAATACAGAAGTCGAAGATAAAAAAGAATAATTTGATTTTAGCAAAGCTTAGAAAGAGTAATTCGACTTCAGTAGTCGGATATAATGGAGATCGATTTCTAAAGTGGACAGTCGAATTACGTAGTTAGGATTTATGAAGCATTCGACTGTATGAGTCGAAGTGAACAGTCGAATTATGTATAGTTTGTATGGACATAGGATGGTTTTTACTTCGATTCTTAAGGAGTCGGAGTCAAACAGTTGGAGTCTGAAGTCGGATACAATATGATGTACTGAGAGTCTGTGGACTTAGAAAATTTTTGCGATGAAGTTTATCACACAGTTGTCTGCATATATGTTTTTGTGATACATTTACTTTGTAGATAGTCTAATTAAGATTTTTGTCATAGAAAAACATGATAGATACTATATCTTCAAAATCTTAGTTTTATTAGTAGTAGTTGCTCAACAACTATAGCTGACAGACTAGATTTTTCCATCACTGAGGATGGGAGGTTGTTATTTCAAGGCAGGACATGTGTGCCTGACAATGAGGAGTTGAAAAGAAACTGATGGATAAAGCTCACAAGACTAAGTACACAACTCACCCAGGAGCAACCAAGATGTACCAAGACATGAAAAGGTCATTATGGTGGCCCAACATGAAGCGTGAGGTGGCTGAGCATGCCGCGCACTGCCTCACCTGCCAACAGGTCAAAGCAGAACACCGACGTCCTGCGGGTGTACTCAGACCTCTGGACATACCAGAGTGGAAATGGGAGAGCATCAGCATGGACTTCATCATGGGTTTGCCTCGAACTCGTGGTGGACTAGATGCCATTTGGGTCATAGTAGACCGATTAACTAAGTCAGCATATTCTTTGCAATCAAAAGTACCTAGAGTGTCGATGTATTAGCTGTAATGTATGTAAAGGAGATTGTAAGATTTCATAGAGTTCCTATATCCATAGTCTTAGATCGTGACCCTAGATTCACCTCTCGAATTTGGAAGGGACTTCAGACTGCACTAGGCATCAAACTCAACTTTAGCACTGCATTCACCCATAGACGATGGCAGACGGAAAGAACGAATCAGATTGTGGAAGACATGCTGTGAGCCTGTGCTATAGATTTTGAAGGGTACTGGAATGAACAACTGTCATTAATAGAATTTGCTTACAATAACAGCTACCAAGCCAACATTAAGATGGCACCATTCGAAGCTCTATACGGTAGAAGTTTGTAGATCCCCAGTCTGCTGGAATGAAGTAGGTGAACAACATGTTGCCCGGTAGGCTAACCCAGAGGGGGGGGGTGAATGGGTCTTTAAATAAAATTTATCTGATAAAAACCTGAACTCAAACAAACATAAAGAGTTCTTGAAAGAGATTAGTAATGGTTAGTAAAAACAACAATCACACAATGAAGACAATCACACAACACACAGATTTATCCTGGTTCGGATCTCCTCTCCTTAGGAGTCCTACGTCCAGTCCCTGAGCAACCCTCAGGATTTCACTAACTAGGGTACAGTCCCCCTATGGACAAAAACAACCACCCAGCTCAGCTGGTCTTCCTTCACTCCTGAAGGGAACACAACACCCTGGTACCACCAGGTCTTCCTTCACTCCTGAAGGGAAAAACACCACCCTGGAAACCACCAGGTCTTCCTTCACACACGAAGGGAAAAACACAAGAAAATCTTGAAAGAAATGACTAGCCCCTAGATCAAGCTTTTACAAAACTCAATCTGAAGCTACAAGCACTGAGAGACAAAGATCTACACAATGTGCACTCTCTCAGAACTAATCTAGCTCTTCCTTAATTTTTCTTCTCACAGCACAAGGAGCTAAGAGCCAAGATCGAAAGGAATGAATTTCTGGCTCTAGAGATCTTGAAGACTTGAAAGCTACAGAGTTCTGGTCTCTCTTGAATATGAATAATGCTTTCTTCTTTTGGTGTATTTATTGTCTTCAGAACTTCGTCTTGTATTTATATCTCCAATTTGAATGAGGACGAAGAGATGACCGTTGTCTCACAGCTTTGGTGTACGTTAGACTGAAGGATTTGTGGAAGCTTCCTGTCGACAGTCTTTTGTTCTTTGGAGCACGCAAAGTGATGAGATCTTCTGAGTTGGCTTGTAGTTCTTTCTGTGTCCAATGTTGTAAGATAGTACATCCTCAAGGTTCTGCAAGGTTGAGCTTTAATGGTAGACAGCTATACTATCTCCAGATGTCAATCAACGTTAGAGCAGATAGACACAAATATAGTAGTAACAGTTTATCGTTCTAAAAGATGCATGCAGAGAATACACGAGAATGGAAGATATGTTCCGTATCCATGCAGAGATACGTTCAGTCTTTATTAAATGCATGGCAGTCAAACAGACGTGATGCAACTTTGACTATTCAACGTATCTTAAATCAAGATAAACAATTAATTAATAGAAACATGACTTATGCAATCGTTATGATAGTCTGATAGAATCGTTGTGAACAAATTGCTATAGTCTCAGAAGAAGTCGTTATGATAACTTATGAAATCGTTATCACAACCAAGTCGTTATAACTCCTAAAAGAATCGTTACGCTTACTTATAGAAACGTTATGATAAACAAGTCGTTACAACTTTCTAAAGGAATCGTTACGATGACTTACAGAATCGTTATGACGAGCAAGTCGTTATAACTTTCTAAAGAAATCGTTACGATGACTTACAGAATCGTTATGACGAGCAAGTCGTTATAACTTTCTAAAGAAATCGTTACGATGACTTACAGAATCGTTATGACGAGCAAGTCGTTATAACTTCTGAAGAAATCGTTACGATGACTTACAGAATCGTTATGACGAGCAAGTCGTTATAACTTTCTAAAGAAATCGTTACGATGACTTACAGAATCGTTATGACGAGCAAGTCGTTATAACTTCTGAAGGAGTCGTTACGATAACTTACAGAGTCGTTATAACTTCTGAAGGAGTCGTTACGATAACTTACAGAGTCGTTATAATGAGCAAGTCGTTATAACTTCTGAAGGAGTCGTTACGATAACTTACAGAGTCGTTATAATGAGCAAGTCGTTATAACTTCTGAAGGAGTCGTTACGATAACTTACAGAGTCGTTATAATGAGCAAGTCGTTATAACTTCTGAAGGAGTCGTTACGATAACTTACAGAGTCGTTATAACATCGACTTGTTTGACACAGCAAGGTTATTCAATCTTACAAGTAAATCGTTGTACTTGTGAGGAAATCGTTACAGTTAATGAAGGAATCGTTATAGCTCTTCTGAAAACAATGTATGTAAGTACTTACCACAAATGCTTGACTTTCTTTGGGTATTTCCTGTGCTTAAGGCTAAATAAAACATAGTTAGAAAAACTTTTGACAGTGTTTTGTTTATCACCAAAATAAGCATGTAATTAATTTAAAAGTACATGGGGATGGACTGTTCATCAATCTCCCCCTTTTTGGTGATGACAAAACTATGATCAACATTTAAGTAGTACTTAACAGTAAACAGGAATAAAAGTACTTCAAGCATGATTCAAGAATGTATCAGACAAATGTAGGTAAACATTCTCCCCCTTTTTGTCATTAAGCAAAAAGTAATAGGAAAGAGACAAAGAATAAGAGACAATGAGGAGAAAGAGCACAACCCATTCATTAAGCTTGTGGAGGTACAGGCAAATAATAAGCAGGAGAGAGAAGGGAGGCATAATGAGAAATAGCTTCCCAGGCCTGCTCTTCCTGACGCATAAAAAATTGCCTAAAGGCACCACTCTCAATGAAGAAGGTTGGTCCCATGGTTGAAGCCATCTTGGAGAGATAGATGCTGCGCTGCTTGGTAAGAAACTGGTCATAATCATCTGGATCCATGGAGGAGCGGATGATGAGAGTTGTACCAAAGCTTGCACAGGCAAGAATTGATCCATGGTGACAGGATAGAAAATCTGTTTCTCCTTGAGTTCATGGCGTAGAGCTAGAAACACCTTGTACCTTTCAGCCCAAATTTTGTAGGGATCAAGGACCAGATGGATGGAGTTCATGTCCAAGAAAGTGGCAGGAGAGACAGGAGCTTTTCCTTCCCTGGCCTGAGCAGCATTCAGATGAGCTAGCTGTTGAGCTGACAGAGAGTAAAGCTTGGACCATTCGGAGGCATTCAGCCTTTCACATTCTGAGAGTAGAGGGGCAAGAACATCAGATTTGACAAACCCTCTATGATATTCCCGGAATAGAAATCTAGGAAAACCAACTTGGAGGCCTTTCTGAATCTTGATTCTGCCCATGACTCTGGCAAAACGCTCAAAGATGATTGAACCAATCGAAGACTCCATGATCAGGAAATGAATCTGAGGCAGGAGAATGTCTTCAGGTAAATGAAGAGTTGCAAAATCTACTCTTATTTCCTCAGACTGCTCAGAGTGGATAAGGACCTTGATGGCTCTCTTGAACTGGCTAAGCTGAACTTCAGGTAATCTGTTGAGATACCTGTAGTTGTTGAACATTTGGAAATGCCTGATCAGCTTGATTAGCTTCTGAATGGCAGGGGCCCAGGTGTTCTGGTGGTGAAACTTGAACCACTCAGAAAGGGTTAAGGAGTGATCCCTGGGAGGAAACCTTGCTGCCTTAGCCTGAAGAAAGCGATTGTACAAATCTTTATGAGATCTAGCCCATTGCTCCTCAGTTTTGGAGTGGGCTGAGGAGAAGATTTTGGATTTTTCGGCTTTAGACAGAGGAGTATAGGGAAGAATTACGTCTAGATGGTCAGAGAGGTTAAGAAAAGGAAGATTGTAAAGAGTGGCAAAAACAACCTTTTGTAGGTATTCTTTGTACAGTGAGGTATGCTTGTTGGTCACTGTAAGAGAAAACCACAAAGGTGGGTAAAGAGGAGTGTTGGAGGAAGAAAGTTTGCGTTTCTTTGAGACAGTACTGGAAGAGTCTGTCTTGGAAAGGTGGTCTCCTACCTTTAGCACAGACCTAAGGATAACCTCTTCAAACTCATCCTTAATTTTATCAAGAAAGGGAGAGTCGATTTGGGCATTCTTAGGAATAATAGTGATAAAGGAGGGAGGTGCAGGGGGGTAGAGAAATGCATCAGAATTGAGAAATCCTACTTCTGGAGATGAAGATGTACCAGAAGAGGATGAGGCTCCAGCTGAGGATGCTGGAGGGGCCTCGAAATTTTGAGAAGAAGAAAGATGAGAAGTGGAAGAAACAGGAGAGGATGAGGTAGGATGAGGAGGGAAAGGTGTGGGAGAAGAAATGGGCCTGGATCTAGGCCTTTTGAAGTGAGGTGGAGCAGGTGGAGCTGTGAAGTTAGTGGGTGGAGAAGGAGGAATGGGAGTGTTGGTAGAAGTGGGAGCAAAGGGTGGAGGATCTGAAACCACTTCTTCAGGCAAGGGAGGCAAAGGAACCAACACTGCCGGCCCTGGTGGCCCTGATTCCAACACAACTGGCCCTGATGGCCCTGACTCTTCAGCTGGCCCTGATGGCCCTGATGGCCCTGACTCTTCAGCTGGCCCTGATGGCCCTGATGGTTCGGCCGCTGCTGCTGCCTCGGCTTCATCTGCTGGGGCTGCTGCTGCTTGCCCGGAGGGCTCAGGTACACTTGAGTTAGGTTCCTGAGCTGCTGGAGGAGGAGGAGCTTGAGCTCCAACTGCCTGAAGGATGTCAGATAACAAATTCTTCATGGTCCCCATTTCTTGATGGAACCATGTCATGGCAGAGCGAATCTGAACAAGTTCCTTGCGGGCTGAAGCTTGGCTCAGAAAAATGGAATTCACATCAGACTGAAGTGTACAAAGCAGCTCACCCTGAATATCCAACCTCTCAATCACAGGTTTTAAATTGATGACAATTTTTTGCTTGACCTGTCTTTCAAATGGTGTCAGCTAAAAGGGGTACTTCAGGAGCTATAACTTTCTCTTTGCCCTTTGTAGCTGGAGGAGGTGGATCATTATCCTCATCAGAACTTGATGAACTAGCTGTCTCCCCTTCTCTGAGATCCAAATTTGCAGAATCTCTCTGTCTTCCTCCTGATCTCTGGTGGCTGGTGGTGCATCAGCTGGTTTCTCTTGGGATTGCTCCCCCTCAAGTGGAGCATCTTCTGCAACTGCACCAGTCTCCCCCTGACAGGGAGCATCCATTTCCATAGAGTCATCCTGAGGATTTTGCTGCTCTTCTTCCACTGGGCCTTCTTCAATAATGTGGCCTGATGCCACAGTCTCCTCTACAACAGGCAAGATGTCCTCTGGGAGAATATCCTCAATTCTCCTTTCAGCAAGAAGTACAACTGGCACTTCAGGAAATTCTGGATTTGCTGCTGCTGGCCTTTCTTCTTCTTCCCTTACTGCTGTTGCTGCCTCTGATTGATTTCTGGCCATAGATGGCCCTTCCTGCTCTGCTTCTACAAGGACTGGAACAGAACCTGATTCCAGTGGCAATTCGGGCATCACATCAGCTGCTTCCAGCTGAGATTGAGCAACTGAAGGCTCACCAATGAGTGCTTCACCTTCTGCAACTGAGGCCTTGGACCAGACCCCATTGACTACTGAAAAGCCACTCTTCTTTAGATTTCTGGACCTGATAGCTTGGCCCATCTTCTCTACAACTGCCCCTGAGACATCTACACCGAAGTGTCTGAAGATCCTGGTAAGTAAATGGGCATAGGGCAGGGACACATTCAACTTGCTTTTAGTGTCCCAAATCTGTTCCCTGGCATATTTCATTCTCTCTATCATCACTGCGGCCATATTGATTTCCTTTTTTAATGGCCCAGAACATTAGGTCGGAGTCAGCCTTAGTGCAAGAGGAGAAGGTTGCACTACGGGGAACCAAAATCTGACATACAATGAAGTGAAGGAGGCGATTGAAGGCACTTAATTGATTGATATCTAGCTTGCCATCCCTCATCTTGAACCCCGGCCCAACAATCCCCAAACCCTTTTCTTGGGTTTCTACTGAATCCCACTGAAACCGGATGTGCTTACTCCAAACAGCATCCTAAGCAGTTCCTGGTCGATTCTGATTAGGGTGCCCTTGACCGAAGAAACGAGGGCCCCATCTTCTTCTGTTCTTAAGCACACAAAGAACGCCTTTACCAAGTCCGGATAACTTACCTCTGAGCAAGTGGTAAGTCCTTTCCATTTCATCTGGTTGATCTTCTCAACAATGCTGCTCATTCCATTCTTCTGCAGATCTTCAATATCTACTTCCTTGTGACCACAGAGCTTCGTCTTCACAAAGGTGAAACGCTCCTGCTGTGCTGGGGTGAGGTATTCGGCGCTGTAGCCACCCACACTGCCGGCAATAGCTGGTGCGGCCATGGATTCAGGTGGGAGAAGGTTTGAAAGTTGAAGAGAAGGGTGACGAGAAGAAACCCTCAAACGATTTCGCGGGAAGGAGATGGAAGCTTCAAATTTGCAGAGGATAGAGGCAAGAGTCGCTAGGGCATCGGCTCATGCGTCGGGACGAAAGAGGGAAAAAGGTGAACGAGGAAGG
The DNA here is from genome assembly GCA_014218235.1 of Colocasia esculenta. NCBI lineage: Eukaryota > Viridiplantae > Streptophyta > Magnoliopsida > Alismatales > Araceae > Colocasia > Colocasia esculenta. Next base: position 6,595,705 of record CM024756.1, read on the forward strand.
GGAATCGTTAACGCATCAATTTAAAGAAGATAAAAGCTCCAAAAAGGTGAGGCGTCAGAAAACGACAAACGAGGTTGACCGCCTCGAAAGACTATGACTTATCGGACGGAAACGCTTAAACTGAGAATTTTGAATTGATTTTGCCGTAAAAGGAGAGAGAGAAAACCTACTTAAATTCTGAGAATTTTTATACCAGCTTTAAATGAAGATCTTTTCACATGCCTAACTCCCTTCTAAGAGATGTAAATCTCTCTTCAGGTAAGGCCTTTGTGAAAATATCTGCTAACTGATTGTTTGTATCAATAAATGATATTTCAATATTGCCATTAGCTACATGATCACGAATAAAATGGTATCTGACCTCAATGTGTTTGGTCCTGGAGTGCTGAATTGGATTTTTGGTGAGGTTGATAGCACTGGTGTTGTCACATAGCAGTGGAATTGTCTTGATTTTGAGTCCAAAATCCTCAAGCTGTTGCTTTATCCATAAGAGTTGTGTACAGCAACTTCCAGCAGCTACGTACTCGGCTTCAGCTGTAGATAGTGCTACTGAATTTTGTTTCCTTGAGGACCATGAGATTAAACACCCTGCAAGAAATTGACAGCAACCACTGGTGCTTTTTCTATCTACCTTGCATCCAGCATAGTCAGCATCAGAATATCCTACTAAATTTACATCACAGGAGTTTGGATACCATAGTCCTAGATCATGAGTCCTGGCTAAGTATCTAAAAATTCTTTTCACAGAAATTAAATGTGACTCTCTAGGGTCGGCTTGATATCTAGCACACATGCATACACTAAATAATATATCAGGTCTACTTGCGGTTAGATAAAGTAATGAACCTATCATACCTCTGTAGATCTTTTGATCTACCTTCTTACCATCCTTGTCACTGTCCATCCTAGTTGATGTACCCATTGGTGTTGACAGTGGCTTGGTGTTTTCAAATCCAAATTTCTTTAGCAGTTCTCTGGTGTACTTTGCTTGACAGATGTGAGTTCCTTCCTTTCCTTGTTTGATTTGAAGTCCAAGGAAGTAGTTAAGCTCTCCCATCATACTCATCTCAAATTCTCCCTGCATTAGCTTTTCAAAATACTTGCACAAGGATTCATCAGTAGATCCAAAGATGATGTCATCCACATAAATTTGAACCAACAGTATATTTTTGACTTTTGTTTTTATAAAAAGAGTGCTATCTACTTGACCTCTACTGAAACCATGTTTTAGGAGAAAAGAACTAAGTCTTTCATACCAGGCTCTAGGTGCTTGTTTTAAACCATATAAAGCCTTATGCAATTTAAAAACATGATTCGGAAAGTCTGTATCATCAAAACCCGGCGGTTGTTCCACATAAACTTCTTCTTTAATAAAACCATTTAGAAAGGCAGATTTAACATCCATTTGAAATAACTTTAGATCTAATGCAGATGCATAAGCAAGTAAAATTCTAATAGCCTCAAGTCTAGCCACTGGTGCATAGGTTTCATCAAAATCTATGCCTTCCTCTTGACAATAGCCTTGAGCCACCAGTCTGGCCTTGTTTCTTAGAATTACACCAGATTCATCCAATTTGTTTCTGAACACCCATTTGGTGCCGATCACAGGATGGTCTGATGGTCTAGGAACAAGTGACCATACTTGGTTTCTCTTGAATTGATTTAATTCATCTTGCATTGCTATTATCCAAGATTCATCAGTTAAGGCTTCATTGACTGTCTTAGGCTCTATTTGAGATACAAAAGCAAGGTAATCACAAGGAATCACGTTACCTCTTGTTCTTACCCCTACAGATGGATCACCAATGATGTTTTCAGGTGGATGATCTTTCTTGTATCTCCATTCCTTTGGAAGAGTTTCATGAGAAATTTCTTCTTGTTGCAATTCTTCCAGAGGCGGATCATCCTTGTCTTCAAGTGATGTGTCTTTCAGTTTATTGGACAGTTCATCTGCATCATCATTATCACTTTCTACTTCCTTCCTCAAGGAAGGGTTAGTTTCATCAAAAATAATGTGTACAGACTGTTCAATCAATAAGGTACGTTTATTAAACACTCTATAGCCTTTGGGTTTAGATGTATACCCCATGAAGATGCCTTCATCTGATTTGGCATCCAACTTACCAATATCCCTTTTTCCGTTGTTGTGTATAAAGCAAGGACATCCAAAGGTTCTGAAATGGCTGATCTTTGGCTTCTTCCCTTTAAACAGCTCATATGCAGTCTTCTTCAGGATTGGCCTGATCATGACTCTGTTGACAATATAGCTGGCTGTGTTGACTGCTTCTGCCCAGAAATATCTTGGTAACTCATATTCACAAAGCATGGTTCTTGCCATATCCAAGAGAGTTCGGTTCTTCCGTTCAGCTATACCATTTTGCTGTGGTGTCCTTGGTGCTGAGAAATTGTGCTGAATTCCTTGATCATCACAGAATCTAGCAAACTTTTCATTTTGGAACTCACCACCATGATCAGATCGAATGGATACTATACTGAACTTCTGATCTTTCTGGACTTTCCTGCTGAAACAGACAAAATTATCAAAAGTATCATCTTTATGTTCTAAGAAAGATACCCATGTGAATCTTGAGTAGTCATCTACTATAACAAATCCGAAATTCTTTCCTCCAAGACTGGTAGTTCTCATTGGCCCAAATAGATCCATATGTAGGAGCTCTAAGGGTTTTGAGGTGGTCACCACCGTCTTTGACTTGAAGGAACTCTTTGTGTGCTTTCCCTTAGCACAAGGTCTGCAAACACTTTCTAATTTACCATTGATTTTCGGTAGACCTTCCACAAGATTCCTCTTTCTGAGCTTGCTCAAGCCATCCAAGCTGCAGTGGCCTAGCCTTCTGTGCCACAGATCAGTTGATTTGTCTTTGCTGGCTACCAGACATACATTTTGCTCTTTGAGTTCTTCAAGGTAGAGCACGTACAGATTCTTCTCTCTATTTGCTTCAAAGATGACTGCTCCATCCTTTAGTATGCTGCATTTTGACTCTTGAAATTTGATTTGATGTCCTCTATCACACAGCTGACTTATACTGATGAGGTTGTGCTTCAATCCTTTGACTAACAGCACATCTTCTATGACTGTTTTTCCTTTGCTGTTTACTGATCCACTGCCTACTACAGTTCCTTTTCCATTATCTCCATAAGTAACTGTTCCTTCTTCATCTTGGAGATGGGAGAAAAGCTTCAGGTTTCCTGTCATGTGCCTTGAGCACCCGCTATCCAAATACCATTTGGATGCTCGAAGGTTAACCTGAAATAAAGACATCAAGATTTAGGTACCCAAGTTCTTTTGGGTCCTGATGGGTCAGTATCATTATTTTTACTTTTTATTATCCACTTCTTATGTCTTGTTGGACAGGTGGATTTTAAATGTCCTAGCTTATTACAGTGACTACAACATGATGTTATTGTTACTCTTTCTATATACTTAAAATTAGCTTTATATGCCACATCTTGTTCTGGAGTGAATTTAGGAGTTGGATATTTTTCAGGATAGACTATTTCTTCTTCATTTACTGGAGGTATGTATCCTATACCTCGTTTGTTCTTACCAGATCTTCTAGCACCCTTTAGTAATAAGGAGTTCTTCCCATTTGTAAACTTTTCTAAGGTGCTTGCTAGTGTATTGTTTTCTTCATTTAATTCTTTTACCGTTTTTCTTAAATCATCTGAGCTTTCCTGTTTTCTAGTTTAATGATTTGTTTGTTCTTGTCTTTTAAGTTTTCACATAATAGTTCATTTCTTCTCTTAAGCTCCATTATTTGTTTTTCTAGTTCTTCATTTTCAGATTTTAAATCTGAGTTGGTATTTTCGAGACAGGTGATATTTTTCTTGCTAACCTTAAGTAGTTTAGACACTCTTTATACTTATCGTAAAGTTCATTAAAGGCACTTTCCAAATTATCGGAATCTGAATCATTACAGGAATCAAAAGAGGAATCAGAAGTTACCTTATCCCCGGTATTTGCCATAAAAGCCAGGTTGGCTTCTTCTTCTTCACTGCTGGAGCTTGACTCACTGTCTGAGTCGCTGCTGTTTTCCCATGCAGCTGCCATGGCTTTCTTTTTGTATCTTCTGAACTTCTTGGAGCTGTCCTTCTTCTTGTGATCATTTTTCTTTAGCATTGGACAGTCTGCCTTGATATGTCCAGGCTTCTTGCATTCATAGCAAAGTGGCTCATTCCTCTTCTGATCTTTTCCGTCTGGTCTCTTGAGATCTTTGTTTTTCTTGAAGTACCTCCTACCAGACTGGAACTTCTTCTTCTTGGCCAAGATTCTCTGCAATCTTTTTGACAGCATAGCTTCTTCATCATCACTATCTTTGCTATCTTCACTGTTATCCAAGGATTCTTCAGATGAGTCCCCATTAGCTTTAAGCGCATTGGACTGCTTCTTTCTACTGGAGGATTCTCCTAATCTTTCCATGTTTATTTCATGGGCCATGAGAGACCCGATGAGCTTTTCTACTGACATTCTCTTAAGGTCATTAGCTTCTTCGATAGCTGTGACCTTTGGCGTCCATGAAGATGGCAAGGATCTGAGAATCTTCCTTACCATATCTGCAACCTCATATGACTTTCCTAGACTGGCTAGACCATTAGTGATGTCAGTAAATCGACTAAACATTTGGGTAATAGACTCACCTGATTGCATTTGAAATCTTTCATACTGAGTGACAAGAATGTCGATTCTTGTCTCCTTTACTTTGTCTGTACCTTCATACGTAATCCTTAGCTTTTCCCACATTTCCATGGAGGATTTGCATGCTGAGACTCTGTTGAACTCCTTCTTGCTTAGAGCACAACATAGAATGCTCTTGGCTTTACAGTTCAAGGAGATTTTCTTTCTATCTTCATCTGTCCATTGTGCTTTCTCATTTGTGACGACCAGATCACCTTCTTCCACTATCGACCAGATTTGATAGTCGTGGCCTTGTAGAAAGTATTCCATCCTGGTCTTCCAATACGTATAATCTTCACCGTCGAACAAAGGAGGTCTGTTGACAGACTGACCTTCGAAGTGACCTTGGGCTGCCATGGATCTTTACTCTTCAGATCGTTGGATCTTGTTCTTTGTCGAAGAGACTCGCTCTGATACCACTTGTTGCCCGGTTGGCTAACCCAGAGGGGGGGGGGTGAATGGGTCTTTAAATAAAATTTATCTGATAAAAACCTGAACTCAAACAAACATAAAGAGTTCTTGAAAGAGATTAGTAATGGTTAGTAAAAACAACAATCACACAATGAAGACAATCACACAACACACAGATTTATCCTGGTTCGGATCTCCTCTCCTTAGGAGTCCTACGTCCAGTCCCTGAGCAACCCTCAGGATTTCACTAACTAGGGTACAGTCCCCCTATGGACAAAAACAACCACCCAGCTCAGCTGGTCTTCCTTCACTCCTGAAGGGAACACAACACCCTGGTACCACCAGGTCTTCCTTCACTCCTGAAGGGAAAAACACCACCCTGGAAACCACCAGGTCTTCCTTCACACACGAAGGGAAAAACACAAGAAAATCTTGAAAGAAATGACTAGCCCCTAGATCAAGCTTTTACAAACTCAATCTGAAGCTACAAGCACTGAGAGACAAAGATCTACACAATGTGCACTCTCTCAGAACTAATCTAGCTCTTCCTTAATTTTTCTTCTCACAGCACAAGGAGCTAAGAGCCAAGATCGAAAGGAATGAATTTCTGGCTCTAGAGATCTTGAAGACTTGAAAGCTACAGAGTTCTGGTCTCTCTTGAATATGAATAATGCTTTCTTCTTTGGTGTATTTTTGTCTTCAGAACTTCGTCTTGTATTTATATCTCCAATTTGAATGAGGACGAAGAGATGACCGTTGTCTCACAGCTTTGGTGTACGTTAGACTGAAGGATTTGTGGAAGCTTCCTGTCGACAGTCTTTTGTTCTTTGGAGCACGCAAAGTGATGAGATCTTCTGAGTTGGCTTGTAGTTCTTTCTGTGTCCAATGTTGTAGGATAGTACATCCTCAAGGTTCTGCAAGGTTGAGCTTTAATGGTAGACAGCTATACTATCTCCAGATGTCAATCAACGTTAGAGCAGATAGACACAAATATAGTAGTAACAGTTTATCGTTCTAAAAGATGCATGCAGAGAATACACGAGAATGGAAGATATGTTCCGTATCCATGCAGAGATACGTTCAGTCTTTATTAAATGCATGGCAGTCAAACAGACGTGATGCAACTTTGACTATTCAACGTATCTTAAATCAAGATAAACAATTAATTAATAGAAACATGACTTATGCAATCGTTATGATAGTCTGATAGAATCGTTGTGAACAAATTGCTATAGTCTCAGAAGAAGTCGTTATGATAACTTATGAAATCGTTATCACAACCAAGTCGTTATAACTCCTAAAAGAATCGTTACGCTTACTTATAGAAACGTTATGATAAACAAGTCGTTACAACTTTCTAAAGGAATCGTTACGATGACTTACAGAATCGTTATGACGAGCAAGTCGTTATAACTTTCTAAAGAAATCGTTACGATGACTTACAGAATCGTTATGACGAGCAAGTCGTTATAACTTTCTAAAGAAATCGTTACGATGACTTACAGAATCGTTATGACGAGCAAGTCGTTATAACTTCTGAAGAAATCGTTACGATGACTTACAGAATCGTTATGACGAGCAAGTCGTTATAACTTTCTAAAGAAATCGTTACGATGACTTACAGAATCGTTATGACGAGCAAGTCGTTATAACTTCTGAAGAAGTCGTTACGATAACTTACAGAGTCGTTATAACTTCTGAAGGAGTCGTTACGATAACTTACAGAGTCGTTATAATGAGCAAGTCGTTATAACTTCTGAAGGAGTCGTTACGATAACTTACAGAGTCGTTATAATGAGCAAGTCGTTATAACTTCTGAAGGAGTCGTTACGATAACTTACAGAGTCGTTATAATGAGCAAGTCGTTATAACTTCTGAAGGAGTCGTTACGATAACTTACAGAGTCGTTATAACATCGACTTGTTTGACACAGCAAGGTTATTCAATCTTACAAGTAAATCGTTGTACTTGTGAGGAAATCGTTACAGTTAATGAAGGAATCGTTATAGCTCTTCTGAAAACAATGTATGTAAGTACTTACCACAAATGCTTGACTTTCTTTGGGTATTTCCTGTGCTTAAGGCTAAATAAAACATAGTTAGAAAAACTTTTGACAGTGTTTTGTTTATCACCAAAATAAGCATGTAATTAATTTAAAAGTACATGGGGATGGACTGTTCATCACAACAGTGGTTGGGACCTGATATGGTGCAGAATACTAGCAAAGACATACAGGTTATCAGAGGTAGAATTAAAATAGCTCAGTCCAGGCAAAAGAGCTACGCTGACAAAAGAAGAAGGGACCTAGAATTTCAAATCGGAGATCATGTACTACTGAAGGTATCCCCGACTAGAGGATTTCAAAGGTTTGGGATGAAAGGCAATTTAGGCCAAGATTCATAGGTCCATTTGAGGTATTGGAAAGAATTGGCAAAGGGTGTATCGTCTAGCACTATCTCTTAAGTTTTCCACTGTACAACGTCAGTACAGGTCAAGGTTAAATTACGACAGTACAGCGTCAAGATCATGCAAGATTTAATTCGTGGAACTCTCAAGATAAAAATTGGGGGAAATAGTAAGAACATGATCTATACATATGGATGCAAGCATGGACGAGTTTAATTAGAGTTTGGCATGGAGATGACCTGCCTTTTAGGTGAATGAAAGTTGTGCTCCCCGAAAACCCTAGTTTTTGTAGTAGTGCAAAGATCTTCTTAATACATCCAGCATGCTGCATTCAAATTGGGAAAAATCGTTTCGTCTAAAAGTAGACTTGAAGGACTTTCTATGGGTATATTATTTGCTTGATTTGATTGAGATTTCACTAACCTTTGGTGATGATCAATCTGACTCTTGTGTGCAGGTCGTTGTAGATCCGAGTTGGGAAGAGCATGAGTTCCCCTTGCTCTAGCCTTCTCCTTGAGATCTCCAGCCACCATAGCCTCCAAGCACGCCTCCAATAACCCTAGTGGTCGTCCCATGGGAGAGAGATGCTTTATTTATAGAGAGAGGGGTCTTTAGTTGCCTAATTGGTTTAAGAAACTTTTAGGGACGAATTTGGGTGTATCCTCCTCAACTTGGAGATTTCTCTCCCCAATTCATGATGGAATTGGTATGGAAGCTTACCTTAGGTGGTAACCACGAATTTGGGCTTGGTTTGAAGTCTAATGATGGTCTATAGGGTGAGAATTTACTCTACCATGGTCCATTAGTGAATATTTTTGAATTTCGGGTCATTTTCCTAGCATGAATTTATTTGTGGCCCAAAGGACATCCTTTGACCCATTTCTTTCATTGGATTGTCAATACCCATTGTTTGAAGTACAACCATAATTTGTATTTTAATTTATGACCCCTTTATGTATATGTGATAATGGTTTTTCGACTTATTCATTAATTAAGATAATAAGTCACAAAAATTCTAAAATTCAATCCAAAAGATTTTTATTGGCCCAAATTTCTTTATGGGTCACTAGAGAATAATATTTAAAGTCTAACTATGATTTTTATGAAATTTTTAGATGTGTTTTTACATCTGGGATAATGGTGCGTACACATTTAACTAGTTTTAAATTATTAAGTGGTCATATTTTCTATTTATCTCTAATTTTCAATTATTGAAATTCTCGAGTTGCTACAACCTACCACACATGTTGTCTTTCTTAAATTAACATTAAAGTGTCATCATATACTAGAATATGTCAAATCAGATGTTATATTAGAGTTAGATCATATTATCACGTGCCTACACATATTCTTATCTTATATAATTTTAGATACTCATGATTATGTGGATAGAATAAAATAGAGTTTATGACATGTCAAAATATCAGAACCAAGCAGAATTCCACTTAATATGAGCAATTAACATATCAGAACATAAAAACATATTTCTTAGGTGTGCATATCAGAAAAAATATCTAAACCAGAACATAGAGTCATCAGACATATCCTCCACACCTAAGAAAGTAACATAGAGAAAGAGTACATGCACAGTACCCAAGATCATCAAGTTCCCACCGTAATTAGTGAGTATTGCCCACCTTTAGGTTTTCAACCACGTTATATACGGGTCATCAGAAAGCTTCCCATAAGAGTACTTCTATGGTAGGCCTAAAAACTCTCTAAGATGACATTGTCCTTAACACAATCAAATTATCATAATTCCAACATAATTATTTTTATAGCATTTTTAATTACGTGTAAAAATGTCATATTAAGTGCAATAGAATGCAAGTCAATGTAACATTGAATTTAGATTGTTAAGTCATATCGTAAAATCTTATTTTCAGACTATTAACATTTTTAGAACTTTTAGGATTTTTTAGGAATTAACATAAATTAATAAATATCATAATTGTGTGTGTTTTGGAGACATCATCCTGATAAACGATTCATATGAGGTCCAATTAATTAATTTAAATCACTTTATGATATAACAGTTATGATAGAACATCTAGAATTTGTACGATATATTTAAGTTAAAACAAATTATCTAAAAATTTATATTTCAAAAAAAAATCATATTTCCATTGAATCAACGTATATCAGTATCAAATTTTTATTACATCCTTACTTGATCATACTTATGCTAAATAAAAAATTTCAATGTTTTATGACAATCATGAAAATTTTCGTATAATAATCAATACTAAGTACTCTAAAGATTTAAATATAAAAATAATTTATTGTAGCATAAAATTAACCAAACTTTAGTTTGGAGATCCCGTGAAATATAATAACATTTTAACAGTAAATCATGATTTTTAGAAGGTATACAACTTTTAGGAAAATTTTTCAAAATAAATCATAAGTCATTAAAAATTTAGAATAAAACTAAATGACTTCAAAAAATTTCGAGACAATTCCAGTGGTTCAAAGACATGAGGGGATATTCATATGTTTTAGATCAACGTAGCCTACTATGGCCATTACTAATTTGAAAATCAATTTAAAATAATTATACATATAAGAAAATAATCATATAAAGAATCTCATCGTCACTTGTCTTATGGGAAAAATTTTTCCTCTACCCGAATTAAGTCTGAAGTCAACCGCCTATGGCTAACTGGAATGCACTCCCAAGTTTCCCACAACACCAACTTCATGTCCTCCCATGTCTACGTCACTTAGTATCGAAGTCAACACACTGTGTAGAACGTCAAAAAGAACACTCTTCTATAAAAATTATTGGCCTAATATTCTCCCTTTTTTTAACCATCTTTCTCTTATGTTGGGTTTTTAAAAGAATGAGGAAGAAAGGATTTGGGTGATGTAAAGTGGCCAAGTATAGTAGCCAAGTTACACAACTCCAAAGCCAATTTAAGCTACCTTACTAAATGCTAAATTAAACATTTTTCTTAAAAGTGAACCACCTAGACCATTTATTACTCTTCTCAAGTCATACAGTTTTATCACAATCCATATGTTACATAAAGAAAAACTTAACTCACTTTTTATTGGAACCTAATGAGACTAACCACTTTCTTAAAGGCTTTGGATACCACATTTTCTCTCTCATAAAAAAGTAACACTTAGAAACTCTTGAGAAATAACATTTCTAATAAATAAACCACTTCTTATCTTAAAAGAAAGGCTCTTTCTCTCTTCCAAAACTCTAAGAATCGAATGTCTCATTGGTGGCTGGGGGTTAGATAAAAAGAGTTAGCTAAATTCACATTTCATCAATGTTACTTCTTACTTACCCAAAAAAAAGAAGAAGAAGAAGCTTCTAACATTCAGTTAACTTTGAAATTTTACTTCTCTTAACATGCACGGTTTTATCTCAAACCAATTGTTACCCACTATTTAATTCATGTTGGAGTTCAGCTAAAAATTGTTAACAAAAATAAATAAAATATAGATTCTAACATGAACAGTGCCATGGGTATGTGGTACTGTGCGTTCATGCACAAGTGCATTGGATCATTACATGCTCAAACCACCAACCTTTTGTATGTTTGTATCATGTTTATATCTTTTTTCTATTTGCTATATTTTCTTTCTTTATACTTTGATCTATTTTACAAATTTTAGACTAAAAATGACCAAACTAGACAAAGTTGTCTTCATGAAAATTGAAGAGCATCTCATTATCATTCTAAAGAATGCAGAATCACTTAATTCAAAATTCATTTATTCAAGAAATGAGTTTTTGCATCAAAATACGAATTCCTACAAGAGAGTCAGCAAAGTTAACTCAATTTATTCAAGTTTATATATATATATATATATGCTAGTTATTACATCATCTCCTTCTTAAAGAAATTTCATCCTCAAAATGAAAAATAGAGTACATACCAAAGAGATGTGAGTATTTCTTCCTCATGTTGGCATCTAGCTCCCATCTTATCGTTAGAGTATGGAGTCAGAACTTTAACAATGTGGATCAATACAGGGGGTCGACTTCAAGGAAACATGAAACCCAGACTTAACCAAGATTTAACCTGAGTTAATTAATCTCAATCAAAGACGGAGTGCATATCTTAAAGGTGAATTATTGGAAAGATAAGAGAGGGAAAAGGAAGGAAGATTCCGCACAGGCAATTCCCACCAAAAAGGAGGTTGCTTAGACTGAGAAAAAGGGGGGGGGGGGGGGGGGTGATCTACGGGAGGAGGAAGAAGAGGGAACCATCTTCAGATGTGCTCGTCCCATGTGGACAATTCAGATACCCTCTTATTCTTATAAATGATGGAGAAGAACGATGGAATCAGATGATAAATTTTATTTCATTTTAATGATCAGATGATAACGTAAAAGTACTTTAAATAGATGGAGATAGTTGTCACGCCTAATGGCGGAACCCACTGTTAAGATTTTAAAATATTAATAAATTTTGATAATAATTTAAACTTCAAAATACAGATCTTGAATTCTAAAATATAAATTTAGATTCTAAAATAATAATTTTAAATCTCATCATTACTGACCGTTGCCACCTCTCACTCCCTAATTACTTAGGCGACAACCCACGTGACGTCATGTGATGTATCAAATGAGTTATTATCTTAGTCTTATTACACTCGCTAGAGTAAGGAAGTGCAACATAAGATTAGGATGTTAAAATATAGATGGTGTTGAGAGTAGTTATGATATATAGTAGTAGAGGTATAGAGAAGAGCAATGAAGAGGAGAGTGGCGGAGGAGATGTCCAACCTCTGAGTAGGGTATAGAGACTCCCCTCGACGGTTTGCCCGACACCGCGTCGCCTCCCACCTTGCACCAAGTATGTACCGCTGGCGAGCTTCTTTCCGTGCAGTGTCTTGTAATAAGATGTGCAGCGCCGACCGTGCGTGTCCAACAATGTCGGGCGCCCGTGGATATGTTTGTGCGACACAGGAGAGAGACGTTAAAATTTGTAGATGCTGTCGAGGGTAGTTGTGATCAATAGAGAGAGGGGCTAGAAGAGCGATGGGAGTTGCTCAACGGCGGGAGAGGGTGATGCAGAGCGGTAAAAATATATATGATCAAATGCATGAGATACAAAATTATAGAATATAATGAACAGATTACAAAAATATAACTTCAAATAAGATATATTTCAAACTATGTACGCATTTTTTCCTTCATTAAAAAAACAATGGATTCTTATTTGATAACACAGGCACTAGAATCTTTGAACTTTAGGAAGGAGCCCTTCCTTTCCTATTATTTCTAGGGATTATTTATTTTCACATAGATCGATCACAGTCCTCCGGTGAAGCACACATCCCTCTAGCCAAAGACTAATCGCATGCCTGAAGTGCACATAAACTCAGGTTTCTCTCGGGGAGGGAGGAATCCTCCGGTGAAGTGTCTTATTGTTCATAGGGAAAACCTCAAAGGACGTCGACCTATCACCTTTTGCACTCTCTGCTATCCTGCACTGTTCACATTGGAGATAACAAAAAGACCACCTACGTAAACTATGTACACACACAAATCCGGCAGAGCCTCGGACAGAAGCCAACAGACTAGATGCGGTGCAGAGGATTGGCGACTGGAGGACTTAACATGACTTGAAAAGCTTCCGCACCATTTGAGTTGCAGTAGCACTGGGCAATCGCTCACATTCATGAAGCCAACAGCCTCTTGATCCCAGCCTTCTGCTCTGCAGTGAGCCTTGTTGGGAACTTGATGTTGAACTTGATCCTGAGGTTGCCCCTCTTAGTTGGGTCTTTTGGAATGGGCATACCCTCCTTGGGGACTACTTCCTCATAGCCCGGATGGATTATAGTGTAGATGGATATGGTCAGCTTCCGGCCGTCGAGCATCGTCAGATGGACGGTGTAACCCGTCAGGGCTTCGGCCAATGAGATCGTCTGAGTGACGATGAGGTCGTTTCCGTCCCTGGTGAAGACATCGTGTGGCTTTTCATCGATGATGAAGACGAGGTCCGCCGGGATGACGTTCGGCTGCTCATTTCCTTTCTCAGGGAATGTGATCTTTGTTCCTTTCTTCCAGCCAGGTTTGATCTCAATCGTCAAGATTTCCTCCACTGGCAATGTCTTCCTGGAGCACAAGGCAAGGCAATGTGAATGTCAGAAACGGAACAGATGTGCTCAAGCAATTTCTGCAGGAAGCAACGAGGAAAACATCTTTATAGTCCCAAAGGTAGGACTTCCCTTGCCTAGCGCAAAGAGGTAAAACAATGAGAAAGCAAATTGATGGCAAGGTGGACATTTGATCCATGAAAAGAAACGGAAGCTATTGCAAAACAAAAGTTAAAGTATTAACAGGGAATTCACACATTATTGGAAAAAAAAAACATAAGAACATACTTCACAACCATTCATTTCCAAGTTATTAACACTCTGGAAAAGGGTAAGTTCCGTCCTTACAAGGCCTCTCCCCCTGCCCGAAGGAAGATAAACAATGCTAAAAGAGAATAAGAAAAATATGAAAGTAGAGAAGGGCATATGAAGTGTTAGGCAAGAGCAAGCCTATCCCAGTTGCAAGCTTATGAGCCTTGAGTGTCCTATGATCCCAGGCCAACAAACCTACAGGTGGGCTTATACTTTTAACAGAGATAATTCATCCCAGCTGGCCATTCCCACGGCTTCACCCAGGTCACAGAAGTCCACAGGCTCAAAATGTCTCATCAGATGGTCATTCAAGAACTTTTCTTTTACTCTGAAGGGAATTAACATGGGAATTAAATCACAAAAAATTACACCAGGGAATAATCCAATCACCTCCTTTAGCCCAACGATTGAACCGATTTACATTCACAAAGCTCTTTCCTCATGAGCTAATATGGAATGAAGTCTTACAATACATGATCCTTAAAAAAAAAAATTGGAATATAGATTTATCATTTCAAATTCAATTGGCTTCTGCGTGGAATATACAGGGTCCTTTTCTCCTCCACTACTAATCATGAAACTTTTCCACTCAATTTATTACACCATGGAACAGTCTATTATAAGGAAAATATTTATGCAAAACCAACCCTGTAACTAGCAATTACTAGCACTGCAGAAATCAATGAACCAACCAAGAAAGGCGAAGTTCACGACAGACTTATCGATATAATTTTCCAGAAGATGGTCTTTTAAAAACAATCACCTGAAAGCAGTGCCCAGAGTCGATTGGACCAAACAAGAAGGGCAACTTCCACAACTATCTAGCAATATAATTTTCCAGAAGACGGGTCCTTAACAAGCAATCACCTGACAGCAGTGCCCAGGGAACCAGAAAAAAGAAGAACATTCAATTAAAGAAAGAAGGTTGAGGCATGCAGCACCATCCCACCATGCAGTTTTAATACTACACGACTTTTAGGTATCCAGACCTTAAAAACAGTTCATAAATCTTGATTCAACATAGAAAAAACCTCTTCATTGCTGGACATGAACTCTGTCTTCCCTAGTCCTCAGGAGGATTTGATGTTTCGCGACAAGTGGAAACAAAAGAGGACATTCTTACTCTACAATGTTCATAGCTCAAAAAGTAACTGCATAGAACCTGCCAGTCACTATGAAACAGCAGCCTGGCTCAAACATTTCTCCATTCAAAAGCTAGACGCATATATAATGCAAATGCAAACCATAAATCACAAAATTTGCACTCCGACACAATCTGTCAAACTATTGCATGGCAAGTGACCATTGAGGGTCCCAGTCAAGAGGGGATTAATGTATGCAAGAGCAATTCCGTATGGTCTAAACTGTCATGCTAAATGAACTAATTCAAGAGAATTCAGAAAGGGATTATGTTTCAGGAGATTGTATTCTACCACAAGCTATAAATATATCTGCCCAAAGCATAGGTAATAAAGGATTTTGGTAGTGGGTATGTCCTTTTTTAAAAAGAAGGTTCTCTAGACCATAATCACTGTTAAGAGTTCTAGATACCGAGATGAACTCTAAGAATGAAACAACTAAGAAAGTTATTTCCTTGAAAAAAGATAAAGATTTCAATATATGGTGCCGTCTCAACCTGTCTTTCAAAATAGCATACATGCAATCTCTTCCCTCTCTATCTACTTCTAGAAATCGTCTCTACTACATACAACATATTTCCATGTACTTCCACATAAAGAATTGTTGCAAGTCTTCCATTGCCCACACCTCCATCCCATTCTCCTTTTATCGATGCAAATCTAACTGTGCCTCTGAAGCCACGATTAAGACAGACTGAGATAACAAAGAAAAGGGAAAGCTTACTTCTTTACTTTTTTTCATTTTCTATCAATTAAATTGTTCCTTTAATTGTAACTTTGTAAGCAAAGAAGTAATTGCCCTTTCATCAAGCAAAGGAAGTTCAAGACTTCTGCAAACAATTCAAAAAGTACTGTGTGATACATCTTCAAAACTTTTAGATCGGGCTTATCTTCTTCAAAATCAGAAAACCAAAATTCCTTTTAGAGGAAATGTCATAATCTCTTTTTATACTGTACCACCCACTTCTTATACCATTATGTACAACATGGGCATAGATCTTCAACTTAAGAAAGAGGAGTACTCTGATAGGAAAAATGGAACCAAGCAACAAGCAATATAACTTTGCAATAGTTGTGGTAGAAAAGAGCATGAATCCATGATATCTCAAGTACTCATGCATACTATCACGGTGACATCATCTTGTTCGCTTGTTTCTCACTGCATACTTTGACATGATTATCCATACATCGTCCTCTCATGAACAAATGGAAGTGGCATTTAATGGACTACACATATCTAAATCATATCAGATTCAAGAATCCAAGACTGGGACACTCTCTGCAATACTTAATTGCCCTGCATTCGTTTAGAATCAAATACTCGCCCAATTGTAGCACACCTTTCATTTAAAACTCCAACAATTACCTATCATTGCCTCATACCAAAAACATATGAGTGGCTTGACCCAGCACCATATCATTACATCCAACCAAAAAACATCTCAGGAACAACTACTTATCTCTCTCCCATACAGAGACTCATGCAAAAGTTGTCAATCGTGGCTTTCAACTCCTTTCTCAAAATACAACTCTTTTCTCATTAAATACCCACCTACCAACAAATAACTCTTGAAAATTCCTAAAAGGAAACTAAATATCAGATTATGCAAAAATGGTTTCGACTACATCGGCAACAAACAGGTTTTGGACATTGGATGGCCAAAAAATATTGCCTGTGTCCCAAATCTCCAAATTCCACTAATTGTCATATTTTGGACAGCAAAAACAGTTAAAAGCAGGGACACACTTAGTTTTTGGCAGTTTTCATTCTTAGGCAGAAAGGAATTATTATGAATCACGTGTACCTGTCCCACATGAATCAAATTGACAAGTGGGTGAGACGCACAATTTGAGACACTGCTGTGCAAGTGCACATCAACTCGAAGTCTCAAACATGCATGTTAACAGCTATTTCTAGGGTTTTAAATACTGCCCTCTTACTAAGAGACCCCCTCATAAATAATCAAGTTAAACTTGTCCGGAGGAAATAAAAATAGAGCTAAATTAACAATTATGCTAAGAGTTTTATAAAGTTGTAAAATAAAATTTATCATCAGCGTGCATGACTACATGAATTTATCTTGTGTACGACTACATAAACACGTGTGAAAATGATTGTTATACCTATTCTACATCTGCATGTCACAGACTTCCCTGTGAACAAAATTCATGACTGTGTGACCATTATTATATGAATATCCCCCCAAACAACCCAAAAAAAAAAATGGAAAACAAACAAGGGATACCGACTCTGCCTGTAACACCTCAAGCAGCAACAAGTTACAGGTGGAGACGACTAGGAAAAGTGTCACAGCATCCAAAACTTCTAAATTAATCAAAATTGTTCAAAGACATACACGAACATATGACAAAGGCTTTATAAATGATAAATGCAGTCAAACACAACCAGCATGTATTACGTTTAAAAGCTTTACTCAATAGAACTGAAACTAAAAGGCGAAAGTTCCCATGAGAATTTTGTTAGAGCTTACGCATTAGAAATGTCAACATTAAAATGAAACGATAGATAGCATGGTATAGTCAATGAGTCAATAATGCGCAAGAAAGACTAAACTGTAAGCAGCAGGATCACAGGACTTGACAATTGTATGATCCAGTAAAAAAAAAAAAAGGTCACAAAGAACATCACACAACTATACAAACGACAATATGAGCATTCTTCAATAAGGATATATGACTAATGAACATCCAAGTAAGAGATCTGCAAATAGACACACCATCCAAAAAATAACAATGATGATGCATCCCATAGCAGAACTTAACATGGAGCAATGGGATGTCAGATGATTCTATTCAGAAAGCCCTCCAATTTGATCAAACTGGCTGAGGTTAAAGTGAATACTTACCCACTTGCATCAGCAATCTCCCTGGATATTTTCATCTTCTTGGTCGTTCCCTTGAAGAGATCCTCCAGGCTGCACGGCAGGCGCCTCTCGATCGGCGCCGCCTTCCGGGGCTGCTGACGGTGCGCCGACTGCTGGGCGCTGCCGAACACGGACCCAAAGACATCATCTCCGAACATGGACGGAATCCCACCGCCGAACCTCGATCCCCCTCTCATCCCACTGCCAGCTCCGACGCCCCCGAAGGGACTGGAAAACCCAAAGAACTCGGCAAATATGTCATCGGCGTTCCTGGGATTGAAGCGGAATGTCGTTTGTCCGTCCCCGGTGGAGAAGGGAGACGCCCCGGCCCCGGGTGGAGGGACCTGCCCCTTCAGCCCCTCTTCCCCATACTGATCATACACCGCTCGCTTCTGGGGATCGCTCAGAACCTGCGGGAGGAAAAGAAGAAGAAAATTAACACAAAAAGGCGATCTTTTTAGAACATGGAAAACACAAAAGCCAAGATCTTTACATCATGTACCCACAACGGAATTTACCATTCCAGTAAAGGCGGAAGAGAAAAAGGAAGAATCCACAGAGAGGGATGAAGGTGCATACGTCGTACGCTTCGGAGATCTCTTTGAACTTGGCCTCGGCCTCCTTCTTGTTGTTGGGGTTCTTGTCGGGGTGCCACTTCATGGCTAGCTTCCGGTAGGCCTTCTTGAGGTCGTCATCCTTGGCGTTCTTGTCCACGCCCAGGATTTTGTAGTAATCCACCCCCATCTCTGCTCGTTAACCAATGACAACACCCTTGGTGCCTTCTTCTTTGCTGCCGGAGCGCCGGTTGGATGTTGCCGTTCTTCCACTCCCTTCCGTTTGTGCTACCGCTCAGATATGTGGGCTTCGAAGGAGGGGGGAGGTGTTAGAAATAGAGGACGAATTGTCTGGAAGGAAGAAGTGGGCTGTGGAAGGTTCCAGAAGTGCCGACAGATCGGTGAGGTGGTGTTTTTTTTTTTGGGCGAAGGTGGTGTTGGTGGTTGGCTGGTTTATTTGCTTGCACGATTTCTTAGTTTCTCTTTATTATTATTGGGATTTTGTATATGTATCCTTTAAAAAATTAATTGTTCAAAAAAATATTCTTAAATTTAAATGTGCACATATATTATTTGAAAATACAAAAATATTCTGAGAGAGCCTAACATAACTTCAAATGATGGAAGTTTAAAATATGTATTTTTTATATTCATTTTTTAGTGAGAGTATGTATGTAAAATAAATTAAATCCAAGTATCTTCATGATATCCATAGAGCATGTTATAGACATAACAGTTCGCCGTACCGCTCGAATTGATCTCGTCGCATTCTTCGTGATAGGGTATCGTATTGTACCGCTAAGATACGGTGGGAAAAAAATTTGTTTGATTTTTTTTTTAATATTCATCTAATATTGACACAATCATTTAGTATTTATATAATATTAAGATACAATCATGAACTCTTACAAGTCAAATAAAATACACATATCGTCGTCCTCACATTCCTCATCTTTCTTTAAAAAGTTCAATCTTCTTTTTCAACTCTTTTCTTGGCTATATGTATGAAAAGTTACAAATTAACAACATCTTACTTAACATGTAAATAAGAATATTTAATAAGTTCTTACCTAATCATCCTCATCATGTTGAGCATATATGTCCACAAAACTTTCGTAGTATGGGATATAACTTCTGTATCCGAACAACCTCACATTATAGATGCTTTCCAAAAAGCGCAAATAATCAGCATAAGATATGTAATTTTCATATAAGTCTTGATACATACACTGATATTCTATATATTGGCGTGTTCCTTGACATATTATTGTAGGTCTTGGTGGTAGAACGATTGAAACTTGCATGTATAAACCATCATCACCATACTGGTATCTAGAGACATAATAGTCACTATACCCATGATATTGTCCATATGGATCCAGCTGTGTATGTCCTAAAAAGAAACTGTAACTCTCACTAGCAACCTCAGATGTTGTGTCATCTTGTGTGCTCAGTCTCTCAAAATCGAATATAATCTCTTGATAGCTGCTACTATCTGTAGGACCTATATGTCGCCCTTTGTCATCTGATTTTCACCTTCTTGTTGTGCTTAGTGGAGCACCATGATCTCGACCGTCTTGAGTAACATACGTGAACAGTGACAAGATGACATAAAATATTAATATGACACTAAAAAATTAAAAGAGATAGTAAATTATACGTAAGACATGACCACTTATATAACACATAATTATCTTTAATTTTAGAATATTTTCATATTATTATATAATTCTAGTACCAGGGGCGGACCCACATTGATGGTGGGGGTGGCCATGCCCCCCCCCCACTATTTTGGCTCTCTTCATTACTTTTATTTTTGTATTAAGTTTTTTAAAAAAATTAAATTGCCCCCCCTTATATTTTATTTTTTTAATATTTCTTACTTCGGCCCCCCTTATGTTTCATCCTGCGTCCGCCCCTGTCTAGTACTATATTTGATTATACGCACTTCGACGGGACGACATTCCATTCTAAAATAAAGTCAAATATGAAGTTATCATAATTATCAAAAAAATATAATGATTCTAAAAATATAAATATCAAGAATTATTGATGCATAGATGTTGAGATTAAGTCGATCTAATAATTTTTGAGATAATTTTTACTTGATAAAAAATTAATTTAAAAAAATTAATTTAAAAAATTAAATTAAAATTATTATAATTTATATCATCTCTTAATTAACTTATTTTTTAAAATTTCATATCAATTAGATACTATTTAAATCCCTTAAATACGTCGAATGTGAAAGGGGAAGGAAAAAAAAAGAGTCAAATGATCTGATGCAGATTGGACCGTACCAATCTGCGGCGTGCCGCAATGGCACGTCCGGTCACCTCATTAGGGTGACCCGAAGAGCCATGGCATGATGCGATTCGGCCAATTTGGCCAACCGTGATAGACAGGAGAGTTTTAAAAAATATTTTGTATCATAAAAGTGATATATGGGTAGATACAAATTTATGAAGACTTTTTACACAAATAATTTTCTAATAAAGGTATATACAGTAACTCTTTATTATTAATATTAACCATAAATTAGTGTGTTGGTGAGATACCCACCCACAGAACCAGCGAGCAGGACACCAAACCGGAACTAGAGGAAGGTAACAGACACAGCAAGGTAAGTAATGTTGCGGCTGTTTGATGTACATCATAAATATATTTAAATTTATCATAAACATATTTATCATATAATATTAGTCTGAATAGTTAGAAGTAAATTTATTATAAAGTTACTTATATTTATTATACACCAATATCTTTCTATAAATATTTTTCATGGATATGTTTATTATACACCAATGTCTTTCTATAAATATAGTTTACATGGACACACTTTGAGTTGGTTCATTTGGAGACTCTTTATAAAAAGAGTTCAGCATAAATAAACTCACTTATTTTTATGAAAAACTCCAAGCGCAAGTTAATATATTTAAGATAATTTTTTATATTTTTATTAATTGCATCTGTAGCCTTTCATGTCTATTTGCCATGATATATGACGTTGCATTCTGAACGTTCAGTCGGAATTGCGTTTAATCATATCTTTTTTTATAAGTGTAATATTGTGATTTCTTAGAGTAATATTATTGCACAAGTAAATAAAGTGCCCTAACATGCTATTATATATGAGATATAGTACAATCTGAATTTTATTTTAAATAAAAACAATTAATTTATTTTTAATAAAAATATATTATATCTCATATATTTTCACTCTCATATAAATTAGTCATATGAAGATTAAACAAGACACCTCACATTTACCGCACACCCAAATATACAACAAATATAATTTTTTTGAGAGATTAGGTCAGGTTTGATGTTTGATTTTCTTAATCTTAGGAGCTCCAAACTTTAGCAGAACTTGTAAGTTTGATGCCTTAATCTTTTGTTACATCATATAATAACTTGTTTCGCCTTCCAAAGAAATATGTCATGCCCAAACAGACGAGCGTGCTAACATTCTCTTAAGAAGGCACAAACTTTTGAAAGGCTAAGTTAAAGAAAACATGCAGGCCCGTAGTTTTATTTTAAATTACATGATTTCTCCCTCTCTCTTTTTTGCAATTTTTTAACCTAATCACACTGTCCTCTTCCTGGCACAACTTCAGATTAATTTACACACTGCAACCTTGTTTTGGAATAGTTTATACATTGCTACCTTTATCTGTGTATTCTTGTTTCAAGTTTATAAATGATTGCTCTGTTCATTATGTAAATCTTACTATTAAATATTAAAATAATAATTTTTACATAAAATATTATTATTTACATAAAATATGATTATTTTTTATTTGGAAGTATTTTTACATTATTAATGTAACTCTAATATTGTCTTCAGATGTACATATTTCGACGAGACATCATCAGATTTTGATAGGGGTGTAAACGAGTCGATACGTTCGACGAGTAGTTCGAAGCTTGACTCGATAAAAGCTCGGTCCGGCTCGTTTATTTAATTAACGAGTCGAGCTTGAACAAAAAAGAAAAGCTTGATTCATAAACGAGTCGAGTCTGAACACATGTGAGCTTGGCTCGATTATACTCGTGAACAGTTCATTTAAGAGATCGATTAAATACTCGTTAAGAGTTTCTCTAAGTACTCTCTAACACTTCGTTTAAATATTTTTTTAAACACAATAAGTATATATTGATATAAAAATATTTATTTATTTTTATACAGTTATTATTACAATATAAAATATTTATGAGAGCTTAAATGTCATAGATTAAATCCACAGTGTATATACACAAATTATGCAAATGAGAGTATATACACAAATCATGTAAATAAGGACATGAACATAAAATTTAGTGTTGCAAGGTCCCCCAGCATATCAAGCATCTTCTTCCTCCTGAGACCGACCTGCGCAATAGGTGAACCCCCAGTGGGGCCGAGGGGTGCGTTGTCGGCCACTAGTATCTCCGGCGACCACTGTGGACCATCCGTCAGTGGCAGACGGTGCTCTCGACGGTCGCAGCATCACCGACAGTGCAGAAAGGGGGCTCTGGGTGGTGTGCGAAGGGGAGTTGCAGCACCGCCCCTACCTTGTTGCGCACCAACCCCCTCCCTTGCGGTGTCTATATATTAATCTCATATTACTTATGACAAATTATGAATATATTTTAAATATTATATTAAAATAGTTAAATTAAGTAATTTATTAAAACTATTGAGATATGAACTTGAAATAAGATAAATTTAGGTCTTATGAACGATTAATTTTTTACTTGTAGATTAGATTGGACTTACTTATATATACGAACTTACAAATTCAATTAAGCTCGTTAAGATACTCGTTAAGGACTCGAGCTCGAGAGTATTTAAACGAGCCGTGTTTGAACAGACATTTTCAATACTTGATATAGCTCGATCTCGGCTCGTACTCGATTAAAAATTAACGAATAGAATTTGAGCAGCATACTACTCGGCTCGACTCTGACTCATTTACATCCCTAGATTTTGATAACATGAGAAAATCTAAAACTATCGTAACTATCAGAAAAATATGTTGAATCTAAAGATATGAATATTGAGAATTATAGATGTACGAATATCAAATTAAGTCAATTTAATAATTTTGAAATATTTTTTACTTGACAAAATTTTATTTTAAAAAATTAAATTAAAATCACCATAATTTATGTCACCTTCAAATTAATTTTTTTTTAAGTTTCACATTGATTGGACAACATTTAGATATAAAATTATTATCCCAAAAAAAACTTAAACAAATTAATTGATTTTTACGGAAGCTTCCATACCTAAGTTTTTAGGTATGTTTCTTAAGGCTTAAGAATGGAGTTAGATGTCAGTCGAATTGGGGTTAAATCCTATCTCAGTGGACTCGTGGCCACAGAAGAAAGTTGTACCTGTAATTCTTAAGAAATAAGAAATGTTACCTGTTAGATTTTGGTTAAATCCTTAATCTAAAAGACTTGTGGTTGTAAGAGAAGTTGAAAAAGGTGATGAGTACCACTCTTACCCCTTACCCCCTCTCGTGGCAGCCATGCAGTAGCATGTCATGTCCTATAAATAACCCCCCAAATCTTCGTTGTAACCACTTCTCATGCTCTCCCTCTTCTCCCCACTTCATTCCCATGCCATCACCATTCCACCTTCCGGAAAAGAAAAAAGAAGAGAGAGAGAGAGAGAGAGAAGAGAGGAAGAATGTGGAAAAATATTGCCCTATTATTTAGGGAGCTCATCTTGACTTGAAAGTTGTGTCCGACCATAAGGTAGGTTCCTCCCAATGATTTTGTATTGCTTGCTTCCATATTCATACATGATTAAACTGTGTGATTCCGGTTTCTATTGCAAGAACGATTCTGGTTTCATTGGAATCGGAACCAGAATCGGTCGACCAAATTTTGTATTTTGGTCGGCCGATCCTCTCACCTGAGAAGATGTTAGCCACTTTGGAAAGAACGGTCGATTGATTCTGCTTGTTCGGTCAACAGATTCTATCTAATCGGTGAACCGAATCTATCTGATTGGTCGACTGATCCTATTTGTTTGACTGATTCTCATCTGGTTTGCCACACTTCGTACCAATATTTCTGTGATATGTCCTCCTACTGATTTTTTTATAAGAGTATGGGTTCCAAGGGCCATATAGGACAAGATGTTACATCATGGGAGTCACTTCTTGAGGCCCTAAAAGGTGCAAAGTGCTATATGATAGAGGTCACCTCTAGAGCCTATGGAAGTTAATTTTAGAATCATAACCACATGACAACTATGATAAGAGACTTGACTTGGTAATTTCATTTAGTATCTGGTGTGTGACTCGACTTGATATATTGACTTGTCAAATCATCACTTTAACCCGACTAGTTGACCTATAACTTGGCATTCTGACTCAGTGATTAGAGTCCAAACCCCGACTTAGAGTTCAATTGGAAGAACTTTCATGAAGAAAGTTTAGTCAAATTTGGTCTTAAATCGTGTGCACAATATGACGAACGAGAGAAGCCCTAACAGTGCAAGACTTCGGAAAAATCACCAATACACAATGTATACTCCATGAAAATTGGGCAAATCAAGTGCAAATGATCCTAGACTCAAAGAACTACATGTGGGCATTGGTTTTCTTTAATCTTGGCCCGAGAACACCTACCTTTATGAAGATCTAAAACCCGTTGATGTTCTGGATGCAACAGAAGATGCAGGGGATGAAGCTACGGACTCCCAGCCTTTCTCCTACTCCTCAGAAGTTCTTGCTTGCCTCCAAACGACCCAAACTTCGTTGTTAAACCTTCCCCAAGAGTTTAGGGACGAGTTCTTATAGTTTTAGGATGTTGTTAAGAGTCCTAACGATACTAGGAAAGGGCTACGAGCTCTGTTTCCTAGTTTCCAGAAAATCTGGGATTCCCTTACCCAAAAGAGGTAGCAAAGGTTTAGGAACCCACCTATTAGAGTTGGGTTCGGTTTTGGCTTACCCTACATGACTAATCACCCATCTTTTAACCCTATATTGCCCTCCCTAATTATTGCATAATTACATATACGAATTTTTGGGTATTTTCTTGTCCCAGATTTTTATCCTTGGGCCAAATGTGCTCCATTGGCCCAATCTTGTTAATGGGTTATTAATACATGATGTTGGATGTCTCTCCAACATGTTTATTTAATTTATGGTTGGGTTATTTTTCCGTGTTAGCAATTTTCCGACTTAGTTTCTAAACTTGGGTAATTGTCACGTGTGACGTACACTCGGCCAATCGGATTTTCCGTTGCACGAATTTCTTTGTGGAACACTTATAGATAATATATAGGGTTGGTTTATAATTTTTACGAAATTTTCCGATGTGTTTTCTCACGTACGATAGTGGTACGTAAGTTCTATCATTCCGATAATACGGAAGTTATTTATTTACTAACTTCATACTTGAATTTGTTCATGTGACATAAGTTGCCCGTTGATCTGATTTCTTTTATGGACTATCCCCTATTATTGTTTGGAGTCCACCATAAATTTCTCATTTAGTTTATGATCTCATTTTTACACCTAATATTGGGTTGTCCAATTTTATTTCCTCATTACGATAATAAGTCACAATAACTCTTGAAAATACCTCAAATGATTTTTATTGACCCAAATTTCTTTATGGATCATTAGAGAATATTATTTGAAGTCCATCTATGATTTTTATTTAATTTTCTGACTCATCTAAGTATGTGTGATAACAATTTCCTAACTTATTCCCTGATTACGATACTCCGTCGCAAAACGCCTTAAACTTGGACCATCCAATTTTCCTTTGCACGAATTTCTCGGTGGGTCATTAGGGAGTATTATTTAGAGTTGAACTATGATTTTTATGAAATTTTCTAATGGGTTTTTGTATGTATGATAATGACACGTGCATTTTTGCTATTTCACAAATATTTATTTTATCGTTTTCGATTTATTTCTAATTTTCCAATTACCGAATTTTCGAGGTGTTACATCCTCCCCCACTTAAAAGAATTTGGTCCCCAAATTCACATGTGTTTACAGGCTGGCCTTACAGGGAATCAAATTGTGGATTGCTAATAATATAATGATTGATTGGTGATGTAACTTCAGGTCAAATAAAAGCGAGTTAGAAAGAATACCTCTCTCATACCTCCTTCCTTGGTTTGTTCTGCCATTTATTTCCTGAACTTGATTTCTCATTAGGGCAATTCTTAACCTTGTGGTCTTGACTGCCACAACAGAAACACTTATCCTGAAATTTCCAGCATTCCTCGGACCGATGATTTATTTTGTTGCAATGCTGGCATCTTTCCACAGGAGCGGGAACTAGTTTCTTATTGCACTTCTTGCACTTCTTTCTCTTGTGCGATCTATTACTGTTGTTGGGCCATTTCTCTCTAGCTATAGGTTTGGAGTTTCCTGTGGTTGTAATTTGTTCTTTCTCATTAGTTTCGCCAACTCCTTGGTCATCCTTAGACCTTTCCTTTCCATTTGTATCTCCCTTAGACATTATTAGGGCATCCTCTAACAGTTGAGCAGCTTGTCATAGTGCTTTGGTTAATCTTTGGACCGATCTTTGTCCGTCCATAGATGGTGTAGGTATATCCTCCATTGCTGTTTATTTAAGTTCCTTCAAAAATAAATTATCACCCGGTTAGTCTTCTTTACTCCTTGTTAATACCTTGTAATCTTACAATATTTAGTTAGTAATAAAATGTTGGACTAAGCACATGTTTCTACCCAATCTCATCAGGTAGGTATAGAGTTCTTGATAGTCAACTGGTTTAGTTGTCTGTAATCTATACATAGCCTCATCGACCCATCTATCTTCTTGACGAAGAGGACAGGTGCACCCCATGGTGATGTGCTTGGTCGGATGAAACCCTTCTCTAACAGTTCCATCAATTGCTCTTTTAGTTCCTTCAGTTCTACGGGGGACATTCTATATGGTGCCCTAGATACTGGTGCTGTTCCAGGGACCAACTCGATAGTAAATCGACCTTTCGCTTAGGAGGAATTCCTGGCAAGTCTTCTGGAAAAACGTCAGTGTATTCACTGACAACTTAGGTATCCTCAACTTTGACTTCCTTCTTTGTGATGACAACAGCGGCAAGAAAGGCCATACCACCTTTCCTCATCAGCCTTTTGACTCGAAGTGCAGAGATAAGTGACAATCTCCTGCGATTTCTATCCCCTAGTTCTACCCAAGCTCACATTAGGTATGACAGATTTTGACTCGTGTGATCTAGTCTCATTCTATGTTCCTATTCCCTTGGACCCTAAAGTTCAGGCTCTGATACCAACTGTCACGCCCCGATATTTAGCAGCGGAATAAATACCGGGGGACGTGAACGATACAAACCGGCGTATCACAGTTGAATAGTGCAGAGTCACAATCGAATATAATAACACATTCAAGACTATAATAGGGTCACCAATAGTATACTTTAATTCATTTCATTCAACTAGATACAACCTCACATAAGAAGAATTAACTAAAGGGTCCATCATTCAAATAAACTTCCAGAAAAGTTTCACTATTACATAGACTACTCAAATTTCTATTTCTAAACTGTCATCTATTCTAGGACGGGTGCTCGTCACTCTTGCCCAGTCCCATCCGACTCCACTGGTTCTTCATCACTACCTGAAAAAGGGCAGGAGGATAGGGGTGAGCGAACTAGCTCAGTAGGATTTACATCTCAATATTGTGTGGGCACTAGTATACATGATTAACATTTTAAGTGGGCAGATATGCACATGAATATGATGACAATGCATGCTTTTCTAACAGATTGAACAGAGGAGTAGAACGGATATCATATCAGATCAAATGTCAAATTTCATATACAATGGACAAATATTTCAAGAGTAGAATCATATCAAAAGAGATTGGCCATATTCAAGCAGAGTTCATGTGTTCACAAGAACAAACGTATCATATCATGTCAAGTCAAACTTATCAAGTCAAACAGGAGGCACATATACACAAATCTTGCATGTCAGGTGTGCCATGCCAAGCACCAAGAGTCCATACTCCCTCGGTTAACAAGTACGTCGGGGCGCTCCTCCCCAGGACCGGACAAGGCCCTATTGCACAGGCATTGTATCAAGTTTTGGACCGGAGTCCCACGATGTGCCGAACAAACATATTCATATTATGGCCACAAAGTTTCAATGACAAGCTCATAGTAAAAAGGACATGATCATTTATAGAGTCAAGGAATGACAAACAGCTCAAAAGAACAAGGCATGATAACATTGTATCTTATATTTCATAATTCATTAATGTCTTGACAAGAGGGTGTTTCTAAAGACAGATCATATGTAGAACATGTAATTTCCTAGCATGTATGCATATGACAATAATCAATTAAACACCGGAAAACATGAAACCATGAAACTTATATGTAAATCATAACATTTACACCACTAATATGTCCATACTAATCATGTATTCATCTCCACATTCATATCATATTATTATCTTATCAATTGACAATAAGCAAGATCACAAGATAATCCAAGGATCATAAGAACAATCAAAATTTACACATTAGAATCATATTCATATCATTACCATTTCCTTTAATGGTTTGATTTATTTTAAGTCCATGCATACCTTATAACACCATGTACATGCTTGAAGACATCATGAAATGATTAGACCCAAATTATACACAAATCTTGTAAGGGTAGTGTCGACACTAGATCAGGTGGTGTCGACACCATGCTCTAAACACAAGACAAAAACAGGCAAAACTGGTCAGGTAGTGTCGACACTAGTTCAGGTGGTGTCGACACAGTGCATCAAATACAAGGCAAAAAGGTCAAGTAGTGTCGACACGAGATCAAGTAGTGTCGACACTAGAGACAGCTTCCAGAAAACCCCTTAACTAATATGGGACAGTGTGTCGACACTAGCATAGGTGGTGTCGACACTAGATCAGCTTTCCAGCACTTTCTGGGTCAAACTGGGGGAGTGTGTCGACACTAGATGAGACTGTGTCGACACTAGAGGCTTTCCCAGAACACCATCTGGGCTGTTTTGGGACAGCAGGTCGACACTAGCTCAGGCTGTGTCAACACGAGTGGCTTTCCCAGAACACAACACATGGTCATGTGGAACCCGATGACACATCTCATGCAATGATTCACTTACGACTCTTATAACTCTCTAAAGAGTGATATTTAGACAAAACGTTCAACATAAAAGATGAAGAGGACAACTAGTAGAAGAACTTTGATGTTGAGGGATTGATCTAATTCGGTCTCGAATCCCGAGAAAACATATGAAAAACAGAAAGTCAAGTGTAGCCCGAAATTTCAGTATCATGCAGAGACTCTCTTATCATGCTCCTAACTCTCTAACGAAGGATTTTTGGACAAAACGTCCAACATAGAAGATGATCGTGACTTCAATTGGAAGAACTTTCATGAAGAAAGTTTAGTCAAATTTGGTCTTAAATCGTGTGCACAATATGACGAACGAGAGAAGCCCTAACAGTGCAAGACTTCGGGAAAATCACCAATACACAATGTATACTCCATGAAAATTGGGCAAATCAAGTGCAAATGATCCTAGACTCAAAGAACTACATGTGGGCATTGGTTTTCTTTAATCTTGGCCCGAGAACACCTACCTTTATGAAGATCTAAAACCCGTTGATGTTCTGGATGCAACAGAAGATGCAGGGGATGAAGCTACGGACTCCCAGCCTTTCTCCTGCTCCTCAGAAGTTCTTGCTTGCCTCCAAACAACCCAAACTTCGTTGTTAAACCTTCCCCAAGAGTTTAGGGACGAGTTCTTATAGTTTTAAGATGTTGTTAAGAGTCCTAACGATACTAGGAAAGGGCTACGAGCTCTGTTTCCTAGTTTCCAGAAAATCTGGGATTTCCTTACCCAAAAGAGGTAGCAAAGGTTTAGGAACCCACCTCTTAGAGTTGGGTTCGGTTTTGGCTTACCCTACATGACTAATCACCCATCTTTTAACCCTATATTGCCCTCCCTAATTATTGCATAATTACATATACGAATTTTTGGGTATTTTCTTGTCCCAGATTTTTATCCTTGGGCCAAATGTGCTCCATTGGCCCAATCTTGTTAATGGGTTATTAATACATGATGTTGGATGTCTCTCCAACATGTTTATTTAATTTATGGTTGGGTTATTTTTCCGTGTTAGCAATTTTCCAACTTAGTTTCTAAACTCGGGTAATTGTCACGTGTGACGTACACTCGGCCAATCGGATTTTCAGTTGCACGAATTTCTTTGTGGAACACTTATAGATAATATATAGGGTTGGTTTATAATTTTTATGAAATTTTCCGATGTGTTTTCTCACGTACGATAGTGGTACGTAAGTTCTATCATTCTGATAATACGGAAGTTATTTATTTACTAACTTCATACTTGAATTTGTTCATGTGACATAAGTTGCCCGTTGATCCGATTTCTTTTATGGACTATCCCCTCTTATTGTTTGGAGTCCACCATAAATTTCTCATTTAGTTTATGATCTCATTTTTACACCTAATATTGGGTTGTCCAATTTTATTTCCTCATTACGATAATAAGTCACAATAACTCTTGAAAATACCTCAAATGATTTTTATTGACCCAAATTTCTTTATGGATCATTAGAGAATATTATTTGAAGTCCATCTATGATTTTTATTTAATTTTATGACTCATCTAAGTATGTGTGATAACGATTTCCTAACTTATTCCCTGATTACGATACTCCGTCGCAAAACGCCTTAAACTTGGACCATTCAATTTTCCTTTGCACGAATTTCTCGGTGGGTCATTAGGGAGTATTATTTAGAGTTGAACTATGATTTTTATGAAATTTTCTAATGGGTTTTTGTATGTATGATAATGACACGTGCATTTTTGCTATTTCACAAATATTTATTTTATCGTTTTCGATTTATTTCTAATTTTCCAATTACCGAATTTTCGGGGTGTTACAATTTTGGTCGGCCGATCCTCTCACCTGAGAAGATGTTAGCCACTCTGGAAAGAACGGTCGATTGATTCTGCTTGTTCGGTCAACAGATTCTATCTAATCGGTGAACCAAATCTATCTGATTGGTCGACTGATCCTATTTGTTTGACTGATTCTCATCTGGTTTGCCACACTTCGTACCAATATTTCTGTGATATGTCCTCCTACTGATTTTTTTATAAGAGTATGGGTTCCAAGGGCCATATAGGACAAGATGTTACATCATGGGAGTCACTTCTTGAGGCCCTAAAAGGTGCAAAGTGCTATATGATAGAGGTCACCTCTAGAGCCTATGGAAGTTAATTTTAGAATCATAACCACATGACAACTATGATAAGAGACTTGACTTGGTAATTTCATTTAGTATCTGGTGTGACTCGACTTGATATATTGACTTGTCAACTCATCACTTTAACCCGACTAGTTGACCTATAACTTGGCATTCTGACTCAGTGATTAGAGTCCAAACCCCGACTTAGTATTTGGGACACCGATGATACTTTGATTTGATCTGACTTCAGAATAATCGACCTTGAATCAACTTTAGTAAGTTTGACTCGACTTCTGACAGTTCTATTTGATTCAACTATTGTATGTTCAATTCCACTTCTGTAAATTCAATTTCAATTTAGCTTCTGTATATTTGACTTCTGAAAGTTCGACCTCAGCATTAAGTTACACTTCGATTTGGTTCAATATCGATTTAATGTGTCTTTTGACTTTGATAAAGCGTTGCCTCTGACTTTTAATTATAAACTTCGATTTTTAATCGAAAAACTCAATTTTTAGCCTGAATCTTTAATTTTGACCGGGAGTTTGACTTTGAAACCTGACTTTCAATATAGAATCTCGAAGATTTTGAACGTGATCTAACATTTTGATACTCAAACCAGAACTTTGCCTTCAAACCTCCAAAATATTGAATCTCGCCTACAAGTCTGGTTTTGGTTTCAAACTATGACTTTCGATCTGGAAACACCAACTTCAACTGGGAACTTCAATTCTTCGATTTTTGACTTGAAATTTCAGCTTCTAACTTAAATCCTCATCATTGAAAACTTTTACTACTACTTGAAACTCTTCATTGTTGTATAAATAAATGACTGAAATCATGACTATATGGGATATCAAGGACTATTTGGTTCTTCGGACTCTTTTGGATTAATGTATGGGCAAATGAGGCCAATCTAGTCCCAAGAGGAGAATCCGAATTTGTTTACTATCCGCACAGAGCGATGATGGATCTACTGGGTGTTTTGGTATAACACCACTGATATGCTGGATTAATGGATATTTCTGTTACATGTTAATGTTTACTTGTTGCATGCTTGTTACATTTTGTTATGACAAGTACTTGCCATGAACAGTCATTATATGTTTGAAGTTAGATGAATAGTCAATGTATGCTTGACACTTGATATCATTATTTAGTTCCTCTGCATATTGATTTACTTCTTCCACTGTTACTTGTATCATGTTTATTATTTTTTGGTGCAGCAATTACTTTTGATTCATGTATATTTCATAATTCTTTGGTATTGGAGGGTATCCTACTAGACACAATTGCTCATATTATTCATTTCCCCTAAGTGATCTACAATTCTAGAAGATGGGACATCGGAAATTATGTGTTGAGTGTTCAACTCTACTACATCTGTTCTTTTAAATTTTAGTTTGTGAAACATGTAATTATATCAGTTTGGAGAAATGATAATTGATTACTTTTATACAAGGTTGAGACCCAAGCAATTTCTAGCCAGTGAATTTGAAATTTCTATTTATTTCCTATTCCATCGTGTTTCGACATTTATAAATGCCGAGATGTGACACACTCTTCCTAATGTTTCCCTTCTCTCTAAATCTATAAGTTTCAAATTGTGATTTTACATAGGTTCACTCGCATGTGTTATAGTGTAGGGAATAGGAGCATTGTTAGAAAAATATGTCACTTGGAAAAATTTCATTCCCAAATTTTAATTAAGATAAAATTACTTGAACAAAAATTTCTTGCAAGGAAGAAATTGTAGAAGCCCATTCGATAACTGGCGAATAAAATGACCATTTAATAATCCATATAAACTAACCAAGACTTTTATTCTATAAAATTTTGGTGGTGTTGGATAACACTTATTTAAAATGTCTAAAGTATACTTCAACGTCTAATCTTTAAATCTGAAATTTAAAAAGTACTCAAACATACCAAGACTTGAAAAAAAAGTTGTTCGATAACTACCTTAAATAACATTTGAACAGAATGGAATGTAGCTAGTGATTGGAGGTGGCATTTAGTTGCGGTAAGGGGCAGCGGCAGGTGATCAATGACTCGCAAATGGCCAACACAACTGATGGTCAGTGACATTGGCAATAGGTAGGCCGTGGTCGATAGTTGGCGGCTAGTGGTCCGCGCTCGAAAGTTGGCGATCGACGGACAGTGTTGGCAGTCGGCACCTAATACGTAGTCGCCGATGGCTGAGTGTCAGCGCCCAGCGGTCGATGTCCGAGGTCCAGCAGTAGCAGTCGAAGACTGGCGGCTAGCGGTCAGTGCTCTAAAGTCGGCGATCGACGACCGGCATTGGCAGTTGGTGATCGACAACCGGTGTTAGCAATTGGCGCCTAGTTCGCAATTGCCAGTGGCCGACTATCAGCGACCAACGCCCGACATTGGGCAACAGTGTAGATGACTGGCGGCAACGTCAGTATCCAATGACCAACAGCGACACCAGTTGTCAGTGGCGATCAATGAGCGATAGGGGCTAATCAAGGTGAAAGTTGTCATAACATCACACACCTAAAAAAAAGTGGCATATCTTTCACTTTTTTTTAAGAGAAAATTAAGAGAATAAAATTTCATTTAGACATAAGTTTAGACGTTTTACCAAATAGTCTGAATGGTCACATATCTGACTACTTCAAATAATAGACATCAATTAAGAGTTATCAAACGTCAACTTAGATTAAAAAAAATGATAATTTTACCTCGCTCTCTCACTCACTATAATAAAAGTATAGGTTAATTATTTGTATACCCTATAAAATTTATGAATTACCATCATACCCCTATCTTTATGAAATCTACCCAATATCTCTAAAAACTCAGACAACTCTCTATTGTATGTCTATTGTCGATAGTCTGCCACGGTTACTAACTAAGATGCTATACACTGGATGGAAAAGACTAACCTACCCCTAAACTATTGTTGGGGTAACATTTTAACATGTTGTCTTTTGAACCCCCAAAATCGCTCGCTCCTATTACGTCCTCCATTTTAGGGTTTCTTACAATTGAAAGGTTGTGATGTCGGAATAGTGGACAGAAACCAATGACAAGGCCCTCGTTGAATCGCCCCATGTGAGAGAGGACAGAAAGGAAGATAAGTACAAGCAGGCCCTCATTGAAGACGATGACTATGGGTATGAACCCTTTCTCTGTCCTTGTACCTCTATCTTTCTGTCACTCCATATCTTTGTCTAGGTCCTTCCTTTTCTCTCATGTGATTGTGATCTCATTAGGTTGAGATTGTCTTGTGATTTTGATGTTAAGGGTGAGAGAAGTTGAGGAGGCAGCAAAAGGGGATGTTTGTGGGAGAAAGACATGGTCTCTATCCCACGTGTGCCTAACAGTATGTGCAAACACCACTGCCCCATTGTCTTCCTCACTATGGCTTTGTCTCAAGTTATTTTTTGAATAATTGACTTTCATGTCCTAACAAGATCTAATGTAGGATATTTTGCACAGGCGTATTGTATGAATTAATTAGGATTATTTATGGATTTATTTCCAAGCTTTATGTCAGGTACAATGGACGAAAGCTAGTTAATTAAGTTGTTTTATGGTAGCAATGGAAGGTGGCGCATGGTCATGATGGGAAGGATAGGTTGTCTAGCAGAAGTTTCAAACATAGGTCCTTTACATGGACCAAAGATTATGCTAATTTAATGGAACTGCAACTGTTATGGGTTATTCGCAGAGGGGGTACAAATAGATCAATTGTATTTGTGGCTAAAGTGCCAAATAGCAATAGGGATAGGAAATATTTGAACTTAGAGACAAATGAACAGATCTTGCAAATGTTTGATAATTACAGCAACAACAATATAATTAGGGTTTATGCTTGTCAATACTATCCAACTATACCCTTAAAGGTTGACCAACCTGAAAAACATTTAGATGTTTGTTGGGATTGATGAAACACTAGACAATGCACAAGTTATCTTAGATCAAATATCAAATGGGGAAGTGAGAATTAATGTGACCACAATCCTAGCTCAAATTCTGATGATGATTATGTAGATGAGTTGGTTGATGATGATGAAGTATGTGACAACTTTGGTAATTAACTTAATGATGTTAGATATGACTAAGGGGGCTTTATATGATAATGTTTAAGAATTTAGACTATCCCTATCCTAGTTTGCCATATTACATGAGTTTGATGTTAAGCACATCCAATCAGAGTCTTTGCATGTGACTGTGACTTATAAAGCAACCAATTGCTCTTGGAGGTTACATAATTCAAGACTGAAAGATGGTCACACATTCCAAGTGAAGAAAGTTCAGAAATAAGCGAGGGAACCACATGGCAACCAAAAGCTGGATTGGTCACCAATGCCTTCCATGGTTGAAGAATGAAGGGGGTCTACAGGGGAAGAACTTGGAAGAAGGCTAGAGCATATGTACCATATAACTTTGCCATACATGATGATATACAAGGCTAATGTGGCTTACAATTTTATGATGGGTCTAGAGATAAGGGGATTGAAATGGGCAAGGTCATAGTTCAACAACTTAACAAAGTGCATCTATATGTGTAATAACTACTAGTTATAGGTGAGCTGCAAGCCAATTCACGTGAGTGATGACACTTGTAATTATGTACAATCTCTTTTTGTAATATTATAATGGTATTTTCTCACTCTATCTTCCATGCGTATGTATACTGTGATGTCCATGGGTCTGTACAATGGGAATTGGATCATGATGAGTGTAGATGCGGCTTTTCGTTCCCTTTCTAGGGGAGAACTCCGAGCTACAGTCCACAAAGAGGGATATTATTATGGTGTGGTGTGTGGTATGCGGGGTGGAAAATGGAAGAGAATCCGAGCTATGGTCCACAAAGAGGGATATGAAAGAGAGACGAATGGTGGAAAGAAAGACAAAAATGGAAATAAAGAAACTATGATCGCTAGGTATGCGAGGGTACCGAAGGAGGTGCACATGAAGGGGTGCGAATGGAAGAAGTGATTGCGTGGAATACCTGTTGGAGCGTGGGAGGTTGCACGGGGATGTGGGTTCCTCTTCTTCTACGAGCACGGCCGGCCGTGGTAGAAGGTGTTAGTTATAGGTGTCCTCAAGCCAATCATAACTTGTACAATCTTGTTCTTTAATAATAATAATAAGGCTTTTATATTCATTATGTGTAATTCGTTTATCATTTCATTATGAAGTCCATGAATATGCGCAATGGATATTAATTATGATGAGATCATAACTGTAACGTCGCGCGTTTTCTGGATCCTCGTGGATCCAGGTTTAGTGGGTTTGGTGGCCAATGTGTGGCCCATTAGTGCGTGTTTCAGGTGTTTGCGCGCGTTGTGAGGCTTGATGGGCCGCCAGGTTGGGCCCAAAGCGCTCACAGGTTTTCTGCCTGTGAACGCGACAGGGGCATGCGTCGCGTTCTGAACGCGACAGCCCTGGGGGCCGCGTTCCTGTTGCCGCCGTTGAGCGTCGACGTCTGCATGCGCGCCAAGTGTTGTGCTCTGGGTGGCCTACTGACGTCAGGAGTAGGAAGGCGTCGGCCTCCCACGTCGCGTTCAGGTCGCGACGTAGGGCAGCGTCGCGTTCTTAACCACTGTGTTGTTTTTAAGAACCCCGGTCGAACATAGCTTCCATAGGCTCCGCTCGACCAGGGGGGAGCTGTTGCGGGGTTTCTTGGCGATTCAAGGTTCTGGAGGTGCGTGGGGCATGTTCTCGTCGTGAGGACGTCGTGTGGAGCTGGGGAAACTCCGAGGGATCTCCGGTCTTCGCGTTCTTCACGAAGGTAGGGTGTTTCTACCTCGTTTGATTGTGTGAATTGCTCGTGATGTGGATTTGATTCGTTTGAAGCTTAAAGAACAGTAGATACCATGCTAGGGTATCCATTAAAGCATGTAAAACGTGAATTAATTATGGTTTGAATGATTCGGAATGGTAATCCGTGGAGTTTCTCCCGGATTAGGGTTTTCGCCTGCGAAGGAGACAGCCCTAGGCGTCGCGTTGTTAATGCGACAACGCGATGCGTCGCGTTCTGATCTTGAACGCGCCATATCAAAGGGTTGCGTCCTGATGGCGACCAAGGACCCTATCGCGACCTCAGCTGAGAGGTCTGTTTATGCATGCTTTTAGTGTTTTGGTTATGATAATTGTTGTGCATGGTAATGACAGGTGGAGCCAATGCACTTGTTACGCTCATGGAGCGTATTGCTCACGAGGTGGACATGTTTTACGTGGTTAATGTGTTATTTATATAATCAGCGAGGTGTTTACGTGATGTGTGTGTATGCATTGCATATACTCTACTGTGGCTCAGTGTTTAAGGTTTTGTTGTAATAGTTGGGCAGTGAGGTTCCTGTGTGAGCCTAGCCATGACTTTGTAGTGTTTGGGCAGTGAAGGTCATGTTTGGACCTAGCCCTGGTTTGTGTTGTCCTTTGAAGAATATTATACTGATTTATGTATTAAGTGGTGTGTGTGTTGCCACGGATGTCACGAGGTGGCCGATGATAGGCAAGTTTGTGATTCATGTATGTGTTGGTGTAGGATAGCTTTGGGGTCACGTGGTGACCGATGTTAAGCTAATCCTAATACATGTATATCGTGAATTATAAATAAAGGCTATATATGTAAATATCGTGGTTTGTGTGCTAGCCGAGTGTGGTGGTCCGGCGCCTATTCCGGAATGCCTCTCTAGTCGGATACCCCAAGTTCTTTGTGAGCCAGGCACGTGTGTTTCTTGTGCTCGGGGTTTGTCCCGGTACAGTGTGGTACCGTTGAGGTCTGTGTCATCTTCCTGGACACCCTCACTCCTGTGTTTGAGTTGTACGTCCGGCTGAGGGAAAGACGACAGTAGGGCAGCGGCTTGTGTTTGTGGGTGTGCAGTCGCTTGTAGCGCGCTCGTAGTTGGGGGTACGGACACCAGTAGTCGACACTGGTCCCCAGCTAGTCCTATTTTCCAGTGCCTCACTTTAGGGTGCTCCGGCCAGAGACCCTAGAGGTGCCAGGCATGGGCCTACAGCTGTGTGTCTGCAGGTGTGGTGTTGGTTGGTCTCCACAGTTGTTTGACTTGTTCTCGTGGAGCGGCAGTTGGACCTTTCATCCGTGACTGCGAGACTGAGAGGTTGTTCTTGTGTTGTGTTGTGTTGTTCGGGTTGGATACTGGCCTGATCAGCCAGTAGTTCGTTCCCGTGTGGTGGCGTCGTTCCTTTCCGACTCGTGCTTTGCCACTGGCTGTGGTTCGTGAGTTTGTGGCTCGTGAGTTTGTGACTCGTGGTCGAGGTTTGACCCATTCGAGGTGTGCCCTGGTGTTAGCACAGTTGTGACTGCGGTTGTGGCTTGTGTGATTTGCCGGTTGAGGTTTCACCTGTAATGTTGTGCCTAAGTGATGGCACAATATAATTGTGGTTCAGTGTGGTGTTTATCACCTACTTGTACCCTTCGTACGAGTGTTTGTGTTGTGGTACCTTAAGGTAGCAGGTACTTGTACCTTTCGTGGGTTACTTTGCAGTTTTGTGGTGGTACATTGTGTACCAACCTTTTCAAGCTCTCGTGTGTTGTGGAGGTCTTGTGGTTTGACCTACCACTTATTGTATCTTATCCGTCTTAAGTAGATCTTTGTTTATAGTTTATTGTGGATTAGTTTGTGGTTGTCAATCATGTTACCCTATATGGGTAATTTGCCGATGAGGCTTGTGGCCTATTACTGTGGTTTGGTGGAGCTATGCTCCGTGGAGGTCGCATGATAAGACCTTCCAGTTATTATGTTTTACCTTTCTTTAGGTAAGCTTTCGATTATGGTTTTAGTGTAATATGAATTGGCTTCATGGTAGCCAGTCCTGTTACCTCGTGTGTAACTTCCGACGTTGTGTGGTTTGGAGTATAAGGGACCAGCTCTTTGTTAGCAGTCATGTTACTCAAATGTTTGAGGTTCGCCTGTGAAGCTTGCAGCCTAGGCAGTGACTTGCCTGTGTGGCTTAAAGCGTAGATGACCAGTTGTTATTATAGTTTGCCTGTGAGGCTTAAGACTTAGACGTTTCAGTTGTTGTGTGGACTAGCGATACGAAACTAGTTTTGTTGTTTCTTCTTACCTTTCGAGGTTATATTTGATTAAGATATTTATATTTAATTGCAGTTTAAATTCAATTGTTATGAGCATAAAATGGTTTGGCTATTGGTGGTACCTATGAAACCCTTTGGGGTTGAGGTGTCCGTAGTTTCTAGTGTTGTTTTGGGTAGCCCCTACTGAGCCTGTGACTTGTTGAGGCTCACTCCCCTACAGTTCTTTCAAGACTTGCCGTGTGTTTGACTTGCAGCGGCATTGTGGCAGACTTGTACCACCAGCAGTAGTGTAGTAGTTAGTGTTGCGTGAGCTTATGCTCCCTCGGGATATGCCCCAGGTAGTTGTACTTTTTAATTAGGCATGTAATAATGTAATGGGACAGTTGTAAATTGTTATATGCAGGTATGAGCACATGTACTTTCTTGTGTCTTATATTATGTAATTGTCTTTTATACTCTTACTGGACACGTGTGTGAGATATCCTTTGCGAGACTTCGGTCCGTTCGCGGGAGGTGAATCTGGATATGGAGCCTTATCGGGCATAAATACCCCGGTCCGTCACAGTTGGTATCAGAGCAATGTCCAGTTAGAATATGAAAAGACATTGAAAGTACAATGTCCCAAGACATGATTTAATGTCCACTGCTGGTAGTAAGTCTGTGGTTTTGTGTTGGTTAAGGTAGTATTTATCTGAGTTTTTGTTCTATAAAACGTGTTTTTGTGTTGAGAAATTTAATTGTTAGCGGTTATTGAAAGTTGATGTGGTATAATCTATGTGATTATACCAGTGTGCTGGTTTGTGATAGATTAGTTTGGTTATTAAAGGTTCGCAGTTAAAGGAATTGAGGAGATTAACAAGTTTGGATATAGAATTCAGTAAGTAAGTTATAATGAGATACAGAGTTGGCAGAGTCAAGTATATGGTAACAAGGTGATGGGGAACAGGTCAGTGTGTGTGTGTCAGAAATGATTAAATGTGCAAGATATAGTTAGAGAACCTCAGCAGAGGTATTGTGGCATCAGAGATCTGAGTCAGATGATATTAAGAAACAATGTGGATGAGAATGTGATTAGTGTTATGAAAAGTTGTGGTATGATTAAGTAAGGTAGATCAACTTTAAAAGAAGTATTGGTACAAAGAAGAGCAGTGATTTATGACAGATAGATTAAATATGCCTGAGATCAGAAATTTGAGAAAAGTGTTGTTATGAATAATGATGGTAATAGGAAATGTGATATGAGGATTTGTATAAATATGTATAGAAAGGATTAGTTGAATAAAGAAAGAGAGAAAAGAAGAATTAGCATGCAATGAGATTTTCTGAGAATTGCACAAGAGAAATGTTTAGTTGATGAATGGCAGATTATGAGGAATTTTTCAGAAAGAGTATTTAATGGAATAAGAGAAGCAGACAGAGTAAGTTGTTATATTTAAAGAAATTGGTATTTAAATTTGAGTTTTTGCTGTATTTAAAGAAAGATATGAACGGTACAGTAAGATTAGTCAGGCAGCAAAATAAATAAGAGAAGTATATTGCAGAAAAAGATATTATGATCAAAATGACTGGCAGTTTAGATAAAGAAGAGATATGGATCAGAGAAAAGAAGAATTTAGAAAATGATGAAGTGAATAAGATCAGATGAGTCAGGAAATGTCAGTTAGAGTTTGCATATTGGTGCAAAGAAATGATTCAATTGAGCAGAAATGAACTGTTATTAAGATATTTCAGAGTTTCATGCAGGAGAAGGAACAGATTAATTAAAGAATATTTGGAAAGTTTATGCAACAAAATTATAAGATTAGCCAGAGAATGTCAGTAAAGCAAGAAAGATATATGAAGAGCACAACATGTCAATAGCGGTTTGGCAGATCAGAAATTGCAGTGATATCTTCAGTCCAGACTAATTGAATAAGATGATTTGAGAAGCAGTTAAAGTTAGAAATGAATACAATTGAAGCCAGAAGAAAGTAATTGAAAGCAATAATGAGAACAGAAATTATAGAATATTTTGCAAAAGTGTTCAGTGTGATCAGAGTAGCGCAGCGGAAGCGTGCTGGGATGATAACCCACAGGTTTGATAGTTAAGTATGTGAATGCAGATAAAGCAGAATAATGACTAGCAGTGTCAAGTGAGTAATGAATGGCATTAATAAATTCAAGAATTTAAGTAAGGTTTAGCACGAAAGAACATCCAAAGGTAGTGGAATAAAGTAAAAGAATTTGAGCAGGAAAAATGGGCCGAAAAGAAATGTTGCCAACACAGCCCAGAAAATTGTGGAAGCAGGTTCAGTCTAAGGAAAATAGCAAGGTAGAATTGCTTATGGCTGAAAGGTAAAAGAAAGAGCGGTATATAATAATCGGGCAGTGCAGCTATGAAATGAATTATAGAAGGGAGGAAGTAGAGCAAGTGCAAAAATGAATAGATTGAATCAATTTTTCAGTTAGCACAAATAATTTGAAAGGTAGATGCAGTAGAAGAGTATCCTACTTGCTCTGTATACGATTTTATTTCTTTTTAGAAGATAATCTAGTTTGTTGTGATTTGCTTTGAATGTCGAGGACGACATTTCTTTTTAGGTGATAATAATGTAACGTCGCACGTTTTTTTGGATCCTCGTGGATCCAGGTTTAGTGGGTTTGGTTGCCAATGTGTGGCCCATTAGTGCGTGTTTCAGGTGTTTGCGCGTGTTGTGAGGCTTGGTGGGCCGCCAGGTTGGGCCCAAAGCGCTCACAGGTTTTCTGCCTGTGAACGCGACAGGGGCATGCGTCGCGTTCTGAACGCGACAACCCTAGGGGTCGCGTTCCTGTTGCCGCCGTTGAGCGTCGACGTCTGCATGCGCGCCAAGCGTTGTGCTCTGGGTGGCCTGCTGACGTCAGGACTAGGAAGGTGACGGCCTCCCACGTCGCGTTTAGGTCGCGACGTAGGGAAGCGTCGCGTTCTTAACCGCTGTGTTGTTTTAAGAACCCCGGCCGAACAGAGCTTCCACAGGCTCTGCTCAACCAGGAGGGGGCTGCTGCGGGGTTTCTTGGCGATTCAAGGTTCTGGAGGTGCGTGGGGCGTGTTCTCGCCACGAGGACGTCGTGCGGAGCGGGGGAAATGCCGAGGGATCTCCGGTCTTCGCGTTCTTCATGAAGGTAGGGTGTTTCTACCTCGTTTGATTGTGTGAATTGCTCGTGATGTGGATTTGATTTGTTTGAATCTTAAAGAACAGTAGATACCATGCTAGGGTATCCATTAAAGCATGTAAAACATGAATTAATTGTGGTTTGAATGATTTGGAATGGTAATCCGTGGAGTTTCTCCCGGATTAGGGTTTTCGCCTGCGAAGGCGACAGCCCTAGGCGTCGCGTTGTTAATGCGACAGCGCGATGTGTCGCGTTCTGATCTTGAACGCGCCATATCGAAGGGTCGCGTCCTGATGGCGACCAAGGACCCTGTCGCGACCTCAACTGAGAGGTCTGTTTATGCATGCTTTTAGTGTTTTGGTTATGATAATTGTTGTGCATGGCAATGACAGGTGGAGCCAATGCACTTGTTTTGCTCATGGAGCGTATTGCTCACGAGGTGGGAATGTTTTTACGTGGTTAATGTGTTATTTATATAATCAACGAGGTGTTTACGTGATGTGTGTGTATGCATGGCATATACTCTACTGTGGCTCTGTGTTTAAGGTTTTGTTGAAATAGCTGGGCAGTGAGGTTCCTGTGTGAGCCTAGCCATGACTTTGTAGTGTTTGGGCAGTGAAGGTCATGTTTGGACCTAGCCCTGGTTTGTTGTTGTCCTTTGAAGAATATTATACTGATTTATGTATTAAGTGGTGTGTGTGTTGCCACGGATGTCACGAGGTGGCCGATGATAGGCAAGTTTGTGATTCATGTATGTGTTGGTGTAGGATAGCTTTGGGGTCACGTGGTGACCGATGTTAAGCTAATCCTAATACATGTATATCGTGAATTATAAATAAAGGCTATATATGTAAATATCGTGGTTTGTGTGCTAGCCGAGTGTGGTGGTCCGGTGCCTATTCCGGAATGCCTCTCTAGTCGGATACCCCAGGTTCTTTGTGAGCCAGGCACGTGTGTTTCTTGTTCTCGGGGTTTGTCCCGGTACAGTGTGGTACCGTTGAGGTCTGTGTCGTCTTCTTGGACACCCTCACTCCTGTGTTTGAGTTGTACGTCCGGCTGAGGGAAAGACGACAGTAGGGCAGCAGCTTGTGTTTGTGAGTGTGCAGTCACTTGTAGAGCGCTCGTAGTTGGGGGTACGGACACCAGTAGTCGACACTGGTCCCCAGCTAGTCCTGTTTTCCAGTGCCTCACTTTAGGGTGCTCCGGCTATAGACCCTAGAGGTGCTAGGCATGGGCCTGCAGCTGTGTGTCTGCAGGTGTGGTGTTGGTTGGTCTCCATAGTTGTTTGACTTGTTCTCGTGGAGCGGCAGTTGGACCTTTCGTCCGTGACTGCGAGACTGAGAGGTTATTCTTGTGTTGTGTTGTCCGGGTTGGATACTGGCCTGATTAGCCAGTAGTTCGTTCCCGTGTGGTGGTGGCGTTCCTTTCCTACTCGTGCTTTGCAACTGGCTGTGGTTCGTGAGTTTGTGGCTCGTGAGTTTGTGACTCGTGGTCGAGGTTTGACCCGTTCGAGGTGTGCCCTGGTGTTAGCACAGTTGTGACTGCGGTTGTGGCTTGTGTGATTTGCCGGTTGAGGTTTCACCTGTAATGTTGTGCCTAAGTGATGGCACAATATAATTGTGGTTCAGTGTGGTGTTTATCACCTACTTGTACCCTTCGTATGGGTGTTTGTGTTGTGATACCTTGAGGTAACAGGTACATGTACCTTTCGTGGGTTACTTTGCAGTTTTGTGGTGGTACATTGTGTACCAACCTTTCAGGCTCTCGTGTGTTGTGGAGGTCTTGTGGTTTGACCTGCCACTTGTTGTATCTTATCCGTCTTAAGTAGATCTTTGTTTATATTTTATTGTGGATTAGTTTGTGGTTGTCAATCATGTTACCCTATATGGGTAATTTGCCGATGAGGCTTGTGGCCTATTACTGTGGTTTGGTGGAGCTGTGCTCTGTGGAGGTCGCATGATAAGACCTTCCAGTTATTATGTTTTACCTTTCTTTAGGTAAGCTTTCGATTATGGTTTTAGTGTAATATGAATTGGCTTCGTGGTAGCCAGTCCTGTTACCTCGTGTGTAACTTC
This sequence comes from Colocasia esculenta, assembly GCA_014218235.1. Classification (NCBI taxonomy): domain Eukaryota; kingdom Viridiplantae; phylum Streptophyta; class Magnoliopsida; order Alismatales; family Araceae; genus Colocasia; species Colocasia esculenta. Next base: position 6,640,664 of record CM024756.1, read on the forward strand.
CGACGTAGTGTGGTTTGGAGTATAAGGGACCAGCTCTTTGTTAGCAGTCCTGTTACTCAAATGTTTGAGGTTCGCCTGTGAAGCTTACAGCCTAGGCAGTGACTTGCCTGTGTAGCTTAAAGCATAGACGACCAGTTGTTATTATAGTTTGCCTGTGAGGCTTAAGACTTAGACGTTTCAGCTGTTGTGTGGACTAGCGATACGAAACTAGTTCTGTTGTTTCTTCTTACCTTTCGAGGTTATATTTGATTAAGATATTTATATTTAATTGCAGTTAAATTCAATTGTTATGAGCATGAAATGGTTTGGCTATTGGTGTTACCTTTGAAACCCTTTGGGGTTGAGGTGTCCGTAGTTTCTAGTGTTGTTTTGGGTAGCCCCTACTGAGTCTGTGACTTGTTGAGGCTCACTCCCCTACAGTTCTTTCAGGACTTGCCATGTGTTTGGCTTGCAGCGGCGTTGTGGCAGACTTGTACCACCAGCAGTAGTGTAGTAGTTAGTGTTGTGTGAGCTTGTGCTCCCTCGGGATATGCCCCAGGTAGTTGTACTTTTAATTGGGCATGTAATAATGTAATGGGACAGTTGTAAATTGTTATATGCAGGTATGAGCACATGTACTTTCTTGTGTCTTATATTATGTAATTATCTTTTATACTCTTACTGGACACGTGTGTGAGATATCCTTTGCGAGACTTCGGTCTGTTCGCGGGAGACGGATCTAGATATGGAGCCTTATCGGGCATAAATACCCCGGTCCGTCACAATAACAATGGGATTAATGTCCTTTAAATGCATATTCTTAATTGTTCCTAGTCGGAGGATATTCGAGAAGGACATCATATATCTGGTTAGACTAGTACAGGTTGCACCTGCTCATATGATAAGGGTGACTGATCTCATAGTCACTTGTGTGGAGACACTAAGGTGAATCTATAGGTGCTCATTGGAGAATGAGTTCACTGAACTGATCCGTTATGAATCGCTGGATGGTAATATTACCTAACTGTCAACTAGCTAGATTCATTGTCACAGAGGCGTGATTGGTCCTTAGATCTAAGACACCAAGGACACCTTGTTGGTGGACTTCTGGGTTTTGACCTTAACTCATAGATCTCTAGCCATGAGATCTTAATCAGTTAAGTGTTCGGATCTGGCGGAATTCCTTCGAAGGTGATTTGTGGTCAATATGGGATCGCTCGCTCTCGGTAATAAGAGAGTGAATTCTCTAGGGAATGATGCCTGATAGTCCCTGGCCAGGGCAAGACTACTTATCAGAAAAGGAGTTTTCTGATATTGCTATGTGGCATCTAATCCAAGTGAGTGCGCATATTAGGGTTTGACAGTTGACCATACCCTAAGTGCGCTCGAGAGCATTGTACGAGCGAAGGACTATAGTCACGTGGTAACTGTTGACAGAAAGGGTTCCTTGATTGGGTTGCTGAACCCCAATGCTTTCCAGGATCAAGTGGTGTTGCTTGGCACCCAACTTGATTGGAAGCCCAGTCAATTATCGTGAGATGATAATTGATTGTGTAATTAATTAATATGAGATATTAATTAATTACAATAAGTCAATAAAGAGTTATTGGACTTAATGGGCTGAAAACTAGACTAGCACTTGGGCCTAGAGGGTCACACGCAATAGAGTTCTGAGCAGACTGGGCAGGATGACCGTTATAGACATTAACTGGGTTTTTGTGAAAATCGCAGAGTCTATATATGCACGTGGAGAGTCAAACCCTGGGCCAAGCTCCAGGGTCCTCTCTGGCCGCCTCCTCCTCTCTCTCTCTCCTAGGGCGCCCCCACCTCTCTCTCTGGCACATGGTGGAGCTGAGATCCGGGAGACGCGTGGAGACCGAGGAGATCCTGTCTGCGTCTGGAGCTCGCGTGGATACGTCTAGAGGCCGGACACTTGAACGGCTTGTAGCACCAGCGCCTCCGGTGCAATCTTCTCCCCGGATTCGGGAGTTTCGCAACCCCGCAAAGGTAAAGATTGGATCTTCCCGCGCTGTTTTTCCGCTTGTTCTGATCGATTCCGACCACTGGCAACAATATCTAATGGAGGGAATCGTGCTTCCGATGTGCTCTGATTGATTCCTTACAGTGGTATCAAAGCCAGGTTTCGATCCTGGGACCTGTGGGTTATGGGCCCACCACGCTTCCGTTGTGCCACTTTGATTAGATGCCGCATAGCAATATCAGAAAACTCCTTTTCTGATAAGTAGTCTTGCCCTGGCCAGGGACTATCAGGCATCTTTCCCTAGAGCATTCACTCTCTTATTACCGAGAGCGAGCAATCTCATATTGACCACACAATCACCTTCAAAGGTATTCCGCCAGATCCGAACACTTAACTAATTAAGACCTCATGGCTAGAGATCTATGAGTTAAGGTCAAAACCCAGAAGTCCACCAAAAAGGTGTCCTGGTGTCTCAGGTCTAAGGACCAATCACGCCACTGTGACAATGAATCTAGCTGGTTGACAGTTAGGTAATATTACCATCCAGCGATTCATAACGGATCAGTTCAATGAACTCATTCTCCAATGAGCACCTACAGATTCACCTTAGTCTCTCCACACAAGTGACTTTGAGATCAGTCACCCTTATCATATGAACAGGTGCAACCTGTACTAGTCTAACCAGATATCCGATGTCATTCTCGAATATCCTCCGACTAGGAACAATTAAGAATATGCATTTAAAGTACATTAATCTCATTGTTATGATCTCATCATAATTAATATCCATTGCGCATATTCATGGACTTCATAATGAAATGATAAACGAATTACACATAATGAATATAAAAGCCTTATTATTATTATTAAAGAACAAGATTGTACAAGTTATGATTGGCTTGAGGACACATGTAACTAACAATCTCCCACTTGGACTAAAACCAATCACCTTTATGTCTTAAACCCATAGACTCTAGGTGGTGCTCAAACATAATTTGAGTTAAAGGCTTCGTCAGTGGATCTGCGATGTTGTCGACTGAAGGAACTCTTTCCACCAGTACATCTCCTCTAGTGATAATCTCCCTGATCAGGTGAAATCGCCTCAGAATGTGCTTTGACTTCTGATGAGACTGCGGCTCTTTTGCTTGCGCAATAGCCCCATTGTTGTCACACAGCAATGGGATCGGATCAGAGTCACCCGGCACCACACCAAGGTCGGTGATGAACTTCTTCATCCATACTGCCTCCTTGGTGGCTTCAGCTGCAGCAATGTACCAGCTTCTGTCGTCGAGTCTGCAGTGGTTTCTTGCTTGGAACTCTTCCAGCTCACTGCACCTCCGTTTAAGGTGAACACAAATCCAGATGTAGACTTTCTATCGTCTGGATCTGACTGGAAACTCGAGTCAGTATATGCCTGAAGTTTCAAGTCCCCTCCTTCATAAACCAGAAATATATCCTTAGTCCTTCTCAAGTACTTAAGGATACATTTCACTGCCATCCAGTGTGTTTCACCTGGATTTGCCTGATATCTGCTTGTAACACTTAGAGCAAATGCCACATCAGGCCTTGTACATAGCATGACATACATGATAGACCCTATAGCCGAGGCATAGGGGACTCTATCCATGACTGCCCTCTCTTTAGGAGTCTTAGGAGATTGCTCCTTAGAGAGATTAATTCCATGTCTCATTGGTATGAGACCTCTCTTGGAATTTTCCATGCCAAACCTTACGACAATGGTATCTATGTACATGGATTGGGTCAAGCCAAGCATCCTCTTGGATCTATCTCTATAGATACGTATTCCCAATACGTAGGATGCTTCCCCCAAATCCTTCATGGAGAAGTTCTTTGACAACCATATCTTTACTGATGATAACATCCCTACATCATTCCCAATGAGCAAGATGTCATCAACGTAAAGTATGAGAAAAGTGATAGCACTCCCACTGATTTCTTATACACACATGGTTCATCTTCATTCTTAATGAAGTCATAAGATTTGATAACCTCATCAAACCTTATGTTCCAATTTCGGGAAGCTTGTTTCAATCCATAGATGGACCTTTGAAGCTTGCATACTTTATCTGGACATTCTTTGGATGTAAAACTCTTAGGCTGTGTCATATACACTTCTTCCTCAATGTTTCCATTGAGGAAAGCAGTTTTTACATCCATCTTCTAGATCTCGTAATCAAAGTATGCAGCAATGGCGAGAAGAATTCTGATCGACTTTATCATAGCAACTGGTGAGAAAGTTTCGTCATAGTCAATTCCTTGCCTTTGATGATACCCCTTTGCTACCAACCTTGCCTTATAGGTGTCGATCTGTCCATCTACACCGATCTTTCTCTTAAAGATCCACTTGCACCCAATAGGTACAATACCTTCAGGTAAGTCTACCAAGTTCCAAACATGGTTGGTGTACATGGACTGTATCTCAGAATTCATGGCATCTCGCCATTTCTCTGACTGAGGACTATAAATAGCCTCTTGGTAGGTCTTTGGATCATCATCCTCATTATAAGACATGCCTTCACTGATATGTCCAACATATCTTTCGGGATGTCTAGGTACTCTACTAGACCTACGCTGAACGTGTGTATATTCTTGATCAGGTTCTGGAACCGATGTTTCATCTGGTGGACTTTGCACAGTTTGTGGATCTAGAACCTCTTCTAGATCTACCTTACTCCCACTGTCCTCCTGGGTAAGGTACTCCTCTTCCAACAAGATAGCTCTCCTGGCGACAAACACTCTTTGTTCACCAGGATGGTAAAAGTAGTACCCAAATATTTCTTTTGGGTATCCAACAAACCTGCACTTATCGGTTCTGGATTCCAGTTTATCTGGGTTGTGTCTCTTCACATGGGCAGGACAGCCCCAGACTTTAACATGTTTAAAATCAGGCTTTCTACCCTTCCATATCTCATATGGAGTAGGAGACACAGATTTACTGGGAACCCTGTTCAGTAGATATGACGCTGACTCTAGCGCATATCCCCATAGGGAAACTGGTAACTGTGAACGGCTCATCATAGATCGTACCATGTCCAACAAGGTGCGATTCCTCCTTTCCGATACACCATTCATCTGCGGTGTATAGGGAGGAGTCCATTGAGAAAGGATACCATTGTCCTTTAAGAATTGTGTGAACTCTGTACTCAAGTATTCACCTCCTCGGTCTGACTGTAGGGTTTTAATACTCTTTCCAGTTTGCTTCTCAACTTCAATTTTAAATTCTTGAAACTTCTTAAAAGCTTCAGACTTGTACTTCATTAAGTAAATAAATCCGAACCTTGAGCAGTCATCCGTGAATGTAATGAAGTATGAGTAGCCACCCTTGGCTCGGTCATACATCCGAGTGTATTAGTTCCAATATGTCCTTGGCCCTATCTCCATGTCCACTAAATGGAGATTTGGTCAACTTACCCATTAAACAGGATTCACAAGTTGCATATGATTCATAATCAAATGGATCCAAGTATCCATTATTATGCAACTTTTGAAGCCTATTCTCGCCAATGTGACCAAGCCTACAATGCCACAAGTAGGCAGTGTTCACACTATTCTTACTTCTCTTAGGAGAAACATCAACATGGAGATTTGCATAAGAAACATCAAGTAGATACAAACCATTCACCAAATTTGCTAAAGCAACTAGTTTATTTCTCAAATAAACTGAACAACTATTGTTCTCATGTATCCAATTCTGTCTAAACAAGAAACAGAAACAATGTTCTTAATAATGCTAGGCACAAAGTAGCAATCATCTAATAAAAGTAAATCTCCTAAGGGTAACTTGAGCTTCACTGTCCCCACAGTATGTGCAGCAACACTTGTGCCGTTTCTAAGCCTCAAGTTCACCTCGCCCTTGCTCAGCTTCCTTCTACTTGTCAACACCTGCACATCATTGCAGACATGAGAGGCATATCCAGTGTCTAAAACCCAAGATGTAGAATCTCTAACAGACAAGTGAAGATCTATTATATAGATACCTGAAGCTTCGCCAAGCTTCTACTTCTCCTGAGCCTTCATTGCAAGGTAGTTCTTGCAATTTCTTTTCCAGTGTCCCTTTTTCTTGCAGTGGAAGCACTCGCCCTTTTCTTCTCCTTTGCTTATGTCCTCCTTTTGTTTTTGCTCAGACTGCTTCTTTGCATTGCCTTTCTCAAAGGCTTGCACTGCTCTCATATTCTTGTTGGACTTTCTAACCATGAGAACAGTGGGCTTTTCCTTCTTAAGGTTGCCCTCAGCAATCTTCAGCATGTTGAGCATCTCAGCTAAACTCACCTCAATCTTGTTCATTGTAAAGTTCATAATGAACTGGGAATATGAATCTGGAAGTGACTGGAGAATGAGGTCCATGCTCAGTTCCTTGTCAAGAGGAAAACCAAGCCCCTCGAGCCTCTCAATCCACTCTATCATCTTTAGCACATGAGTCTGTACTGAAGACCCCTCTGCCATGCGAGCTCTAAATAGGGCTTTGGATATCTCATATCTCTCTACCCTGCTCTGCTCTTCAAAGAACTCCTGCAAGTGCTGCATGATGGATCTAGCATCCATATTCTCATGCTTCCTTTGCAACTCATTGCTTATTGAGGCAAGCATGTAGCATTGGGCCAGAGTGGAATCCTCCTTCCACTTCGCAAATTCAAGCGTTTCCTCTTCAGGTGCATCTAGGGGTGGTTCAGCAGGGATCTCACCCTCCAGGACATAGGCAATGCACTCAGACCTGAGGACAATCTTCAGGTTCCTGAGCCAATCCGAGTAGTTCGGGCCTGTCAATTTGTTGGCATCTAGTATGCCTCGGAGTGGGTTACTCGACGACATTTTTGCCTATAAAGGAAATGTAAACACAATTAGCAGATGTTCATAATAATAATTAAATCTAGATTAGGACTTTAATCAAGATTAGCTCTCACTATTTTTCGACAGACTGTATAACCCTCAGATATACAGAATGGGAGACGCCGACGGTCTCCTAGTGGGGATCGGAATCTTACAGACTCATAGCATGATCTTGTGGATAGCACAATAAACCATACTATGATTTGAAAGCGGGCAACTCTTGACACTTCAACTCTTGCAATATCCGATCTTATTTCGGCCCCTGAACTTTAATGAACTTGTGGATAACACAACAAGCCATTCAATCCAGTCTAAGCAATACCATCATTACATAACGAGCATAGATTCAGATGTGGCCCTTGTGGATAGCACAACAAAGCTACACCAATCCTCTACCCCGTTTAAGGCATCACCATGCCATAGTTTTAGTCTGCCATTAGATTTGGCAAGCCTTGTGGATAGCACAATAAACTTGCCCGATCTAATGGCAATCCTAAAACTATAATGATGGAGGGCCACGTAATTCATTCTAAATTATTACGTTACGGCTTAAAGTTTGAACGAGGAGGGATTTTATCATATTTTATCTTGGTCTCAATATCTGCGTGCTATTGATATATAGAATTTGGAATATCATATATATTTAATTATATATATTATAGCACATTCCACACATATCACATATATGAAGAAAAACGATGGATGATCATGGACTTTAACCTAGAGTGGCATTACCAGAGCCAGTTGGTAATCCACATTTATGGCAAACATATGGCAGCCCCACATCATATGCACTTGCTTGATGTGACTCTATCTCCAGGAAGGTCGTGCATGGTACTCTCCTCCATCTCTGCCAATCTGCTTCTTAATATTATAAGTATCATTTAAATTGGACTCGCAGGCCCAAAAATATACATCAGATAATAATAAGAAACCTTGAACAAGTCAAGGGGAGTACATGACAGGAGGGAGATAGAATGTACAACCAGGATTTAATAAAGGGAGAGAGGGAGGCACGCAGTCCTCATAAATTACATCACATGCCATAAACCATAACAATCATCACATAAAATCTAGGTCCATGATTATCCATCCACACATCACATGCATTAACAAGCAATTGTCACATAATTACTTCTGAAATAATTTTATTTCAAAATATACTAATTATATTTTGAAAACCATTTAACTAAACAATTTAGCTAATATGGAAAACATCTAATCAACATTAGATGAATGCCATTCACCGTTACTCCATGAATCCACCAAAATTTACTATTAATTAATTTGATGAGAATCACATTCTCAAACTAATTAATATGCATTAATTAGATAAGAGGAAATAACTAAAATAATTTTAGAATTCCTTTAAACTAATTGAACATTGGGTCAAACATCTGAAAATTAATTTTCAGAGAGCTAAAACAATTTTAAAACTCCTAAAATAATTTTCATAATTTTCTAGAAATTTTAAGAATTTTTTTCTAGCTTTTAAATATTTAAAACAAAATGTTTTTGGGCCGGTCGGATCTGGCGCGGGCCGGATCCGCCCGCCTGCGCGGGGTCACCCCTCCGCCTGACCGGGGGGGGGGGGGGGGGGGGGGGGGCACGGCTAGGGTGAAACCCTAGCCGCCGCCGCCCCCGGCACAGGGCCGGAGCGGGGCGACCCCGCCGGCCCCGCGCCGCCTCCGGCGGCCGCACTCAGCGCCGGCGGCCGCCTGCCAAGGCCCCAAAAGCCCAGAAAAAAACCTGAAAAACCCCAAAATCTGCAGAAATCGCCCCCGTTCTTGGACTGTCCAAGAGAAGGCGCTTTCCGTTGATGATTACCCTGAAAAATAATACAAATAAAAAAAGGGGATTAGCCACATGTGTAGTATACAATCCTAAATAAATGAAATGGAACGAATGAATAGCATGGGGAACGACTCACTGAATGGTGGCTTTTAAACCCCTAAAAGGTAGGTGTGTGTGTGTGTGTGCATGCATGTATGTGTGTGTATAAAAAGGGAGGGTAAATGAAAAGAGCCACGTGGGGCCCGGAGGGGGATGATATGGATAAAGAGGAAGAGAAAAAGAAGGGGGGGGGTGCTTCCCCAAATGTTGGATGGCGCGGCGGTGCTGCCGATTGGGCGGATGAAGAGGAGGAAGAAGCTTCCTCCTGCCTCACTCCGGTTCGCTTCTTCCTCCTCCTTGCTCCAGTTCGCGTGAGGAAGACGACAGGGATGCCGGCTCCGAACTCCGAGGAACAAGGACGTAGCTTGGCATGGAATCGTAGATGATCCCCCGCAGTCCAGAAGTTGAGTCGCTAGTCCAGCAGGGCTCCGCTGCGATGGGGGAGAGGGGGAAGAATCTGGCAGGGCTCCGCTGTAGTGAATGGATCCCCTCAACAAATGACTCTCGGGGGTCTATTTATAGAGGCGAAAGGCTTGAATCGCGTCGGGCACAGCCGCCGTGACTATGAATTGAAATGCGTCGGGTATGAGTGTCGTGATTCAAAAGTCAGTTTGATGGGACAGTCGCATGATGATCGTAGCCCACAGCTAGGCTTGGAATTGCAACGGGTCAGGCCGCCGCGACTTGAAACGCGGCGGCTATGGCCGACGCGATTACAATTTCAGCATGATTCGAAGCATGGGGCTCATAAATGCACTGTCCTCAATGATAGGCTTTAGGGTTTTACTTTTAAATTGCGGCGACCTTGGTGGACGCGACTCAAAGATCCGCCATGACTCGACGTACGGGCGCTCTTGAGTGCGGCGACTTTAGGTCCAAGGCCTAATCGCGGTAGACATGGTGGGCGCGATTCCAATTGGAGCATGTGCCAAAAGGTGGATAAACGAGCATAATCGCGTCCACCAGACCAGACGCATTTTGGCTGCCTTCATAAACGCGTCTGCCATACTCGACACGACTTGAAAATGATGCCCACGTTGCCCGGAGAGCCTTGGAAATGAAGGGGAAGCACCGGGGAGGAATGGGGTGATCCAAGAATGATTGGGAAACCGCCCTTGCAAGGCAAAAGGAGGGTCATTTGTGGCATTATGGCGCAATATGAAATTTGCCCGCAATGGAGTCGAATTCGCATGTCTACAGCTGCCACACCTTGGCGTCTGCTTTGCAGGGGAGCGAAGCGAAGGGACATGAAGTGGAGTGTAATGGAGTGAATGGAGTAAAATGAAATGAAGGAAATGAAGCGTAGCGAAGTGGAGTGAAGTGGAGCGGACTGAAAAGTAGACGCCAAGGTGAAAAATAGACACGCATAATCGTTGGTGACTGCCACCTGATAAGAGTCTCTCACCAACACCCAATGGAAGTCACCACCAAGAAGAAGACCTAAAGGAACAAATGTTTGGATCGGAAGGAAACAAAGTGTGTGCACGAGGGGCACGACAGGAGGTGTGTACATGGTACACGAAGGAAAGGTGCCACGTGGGGCACAAAGGAGAGATCAACTTCCAGCGTAGGGGAAGTACCTAAGGACACAATCCGTTAGGTTGCACCATCGGGGGTGTCTGCCACTGCCTCAGTTGGATCTCTGGGAGTAAAGACGAAATGTAGAAGGGATAAATCCAAACAAAGGTTCTTGAGGAAATCAGCCCGGAGGCGGCAACAAAGGGAGTTGGGTATTCGACCCGGAATAGAATATTTCAAATTGCTTTGGAGTTGGAGTGAGAATGGCTCTCAAGTTGCATTGGAAGAGTGGTTTTCCACTGTGATTTCAATATGCATGTATGTTGGGCTAAAAGAAAAATAGGTTAGAAGGAGTTGAAAATAATCAAGGATATTATTGTTACGATGGCGTTGAGTCAGGATCGGATTTTTATGCATGGGTCTGTCGTCCTCATATGCCAAGCGTGACGGCCTATCTGTGTGGTTAAGGATCCACTGGGATAATCACTGTTTTTGTTAAAGGGGAACTCAAATCCCAGATTCCTCAGAGCCACAAGGTCCTTGATATGCTCTAAAGGTATAACATATAGATAACTTGATGGTAGGGGCGGCCGGATGAGGCAACTCGAATCCTGCACTCAAAACTCATTAGCTAAGAGATAACAAATATCATGGAAAAAACATCATTCATTCATAGCATGGAGCATGGATAAAGTAGTCAACAACAGGTATAGCTCACTCAGTTTGTTTGCTTTAAACCATGAGGATGAGTGACCTTTTGGCCAAGGGAGTTTGGAGTCCAAGGTAGGAGGAACCAATTGATGGGAAGGATTGATTCGATCTGGCATAATGAGAGGCAATGTGCTTGCCATGTGCAGCACCATCATGATTTGATTTTTTTTTTGGGTTTTGGAGATATTTGAATTTTTTGTTAGATTTTGAAAATATTTAAATTTTTATGGATTTTGAAATATTTGTACTTTTGTGGAGATTTTTGGAAATATTTGGATTTTTTTGGTGGTTTTGAAAATATTTGATTTTTATGGATTTTGAGAAGTATTTGGATTTTTGTGATTTTGAAAATATTTGATTTTTTATGGATTTTGAGAACATTGTCATGGCATGGCAACATTAGAGTTATGAAAATTGATTGGAGAGGGGTCCTCATTACCTCCCGTGTCATTAAGGAATGCCTAGAGTAGGGCGTGCATTTAAGGTGGCGCCCTAGGACTGGTTGCTCTTAGTTGACGGCATGGTTTGGCGTGCCGGATCGAATCGGTCCGATTCGGCCGAATCGGATCGAATCAGGAGAAACCTGATTCTCCCGATTACCATCGAATCAGACCGATTCACATCCGATTCTCATGCGAATCGGCCCGATTCAGGCGAATCGGCCCGATTCAGGCGAATCGTGGCGGATTAGGAAAATCCCGATTCGCCCCGATTCCCCGATGCGTCGAACCTTGGTTGACGGTGGCACTACCAAAGCCATGCCTAAAAAGGCGATTAAGTCTAGCAGGGAGAAGGGAAGAAGGTTTGGAGATAAGCCTGATATGGGTATTGGAGAGTTGGGTTTGACTGCCTTCCTTGGCACAACCGTCCGAAGATTCAGTCTCACTTGATTATTGGGGCTTTTGGAATTGATTTGATGACCATTTATTTATAGGGACATGTGTATGACTGGGTCCATTTGGATCTCCGCGGAGACTTTGCCACTCTTTGCCATGCCCTATTATGATTGGTTCGTTTGACTTTTTCATGATTTTGCATGCATACGACCAGGCCCATTTGGATCTCTATGGGGACTTTGCTGCTCTTGACATACATTTGACTTGATTTTCATTGGTTATTTGAATTGCCCATTTGGAGACATCCTCTCATCAGGGAGTACTTTAGGTTGGTTGCCTTGCCCAGACTACCTCTACTATCCATACTTTGGCCGAGTAAGAGGAGAAACAGACGTTTGTGCCTTTCAGGCGTGGCTGTGACAGTGACGATGTCTTCCGAAGCAATCGGCTTTGGGCGCCGTGAAGTGTGTGCAAGGTGCCCATGCCAAGGGCAAACCTTAATGACCCAGGAGGGGATTTTGGACTCCCTGCGCAGAGTTCTCATAATAGAACTGCTGCGATAGCATGGCAATACTCAATATTCATCTTTTTTATTTTTTTGACACTGATAAATATAGTAACTTTCCACAATAAGAATTTGGAAGGTAAAAGGAGGACAAATGCCCTGCGATGGGGCGAGACTCAGAAATTTTGAAGAATGTACAAAATTATTTGGAAATTTAAAGAAATACATGGGGACTAAAGCCCCGAAAACAGTGGGAGAAAGGTCGGATGACCTGATTGAAAATGGCAAGGAGAAAATTGCGGAAAGAATTTGGAGACTCCGACGGGACCGGAGGGAGTAGAAGAAGAAGGAGGGCGCGGTGCCCTGTGAAGAGAGAAGAATCTGGATGGTCCGAAAGAAAGCAAGGAAAAGGTAGGCCGCGAGGGGCCAAAAGTAAAGGTGCACCACGTGGGGCACGAGGAGGAAGGGTGCCGCATGGGGCACAGGAGGGAGATGTGCCACGTGGGGCACCGGATGGAGATGTAGATGGAGATGTGCCTTGTGGGGCACTGGATGGAGATGTGCCGCGTGGGGCACTGGATAGAGATGTGCCGCGTGGGGCACTGAAGGGAGATGTGCCACGTGAGGCATGATGAGGAGGGTGAAAACAATGGGTTGTGCCACGTGGGGCACGGAGAGGAGAATTGCGAGAACATGGCGATGTGCCACGAGAGGCATGAGGCGGAGAATAAGGGATACAAAAGGGGGTGCGATACCCAGTGCAAGAGTATGAATCATAAAAAGGTGGAAATAAAAGGCCTCCCGTGGAGAGTGAATGTGGAGAACCCACGGGAAGGTGCTAAGGAGCACAAAAGATGATTGGAATGAAAAATAAGAAGGTGGCAGAGGCCCCTTGGTCTTTTGCCTTTCCCGGCATTTCTGTTTTTGCTTGGGAGTTGGCATTCTGACCCTCAGGTACTTCCTCTCATAATGTGCCCAGCGAGCGGAGGGTCTTGCTCTTCTCATCGGGATTGAACGGCTCTCAGTGATTGAGGGATTGTTGACTTCTGTCGGAGTTTCAAGTAATAGAGGCAACTCCCTTGGAAGGTCGTTCAACGAAAAGGTGGGGAGTTCAGCTGATGGAGTTGGAAACAACAATAAGGGGGACCGTGCCCAAAGATTGTATAACATTTGATATGGAAAGGGGAACGTCCCCTTGGGTAATTGATTGTGCTAAGGATTTGGCCTTTGAATGGGTGAGCACAATTGGATAGTGACCCCTTCACTAGAGTGGGAAGGTTCACAACAATTATGTGAGGGGTCATGAGAGCTTGGAGGGGGAGCTTCCCTATGAGTATGTCGAATTGAAGTTGGTTGGCAACTGGAATGATTGGCATATTTTTAAAAGGCCTCTTGATGGCCATGAATGGAGGGGAGGACTTCCGCTCAATGAAAATGCCGGTATGGAAACAATGACTGGCATGCGAGGGATGTAATATTGGATTTTGAATAGCATGCCCGGTCCCGGGGCTTCCTTCTTTTTCTGACGCTCATTGCTCCTCATTGGTTTGCACCCGCTCCGTTGGATGGGGGTAGATGTGGAGATAGTGGAAGGCTGTGTAGCCGATGGAGGTGTAATGGGTATGATGGCAAGGGTTTGCTCAGGTTCGGTTGCCAATGGTGTTGGCGTAGTGGGAGGTATAATGGCTGGTGTAATGGAGGGTGGAGGCTTAATTATGGAGGGTTTGATGATAATGGATGGCAATGTGGGAGGGGTAGGTAAGTGGCATACGAACATGACCTCGGAAGGTTCATCGTCGTAACACCAAGTGGTTTCATGGATGGGTTGGCTACTGGCAACTTCGGCCCCAGCAACAGGCTGTGATGGAGGTGGAGGTTGTTGTGGGGGTATGGGAGCTGGCATGGATGCCGGAGCAGGTGCAACATAAGGTGCAGGAGCTTCTTCATGCATGGGGGCATCGTAGGGCCCAGTTGGAGGTTGTTGGGTCCGAGGAGGACGAATCAGTGGACGCCTGGGTGGAGGCATGTTGTGGTAAATGGGAGTTTACGGAGGTGTATATGATGTGGATGTTGTAGGGTGGCGAGGTAGATGGTGGATGGCGTCCACTAATCCGTTCTTTCTCGGATTAATTTGATTGAACAGTTCTACGATCGGGGAGTCCATTAAATGGGCTTGAATGTAACGTCCCCGCTCGTAGAGCTCTTCCATCATATCGATTTGGTTCATGGCCAGGATGTGCTTGAACCTCGGAGCAGAGTTAGAAATGATTATTTTGACTTGCTCTGACTCCGAGAGCACATGTTGCAGGCGGGTAGCCATTGACCTCCAACGGTCGGCAAAATGGATAAATTCCTCGTTGGCTCTCATCTCCTCGAATGCTAGATCTGTGATAGAGAGATAGGGGCTGATGCGGTCTTTGTACCTTTGAAGGATCTTTTTATGCAATGGGCGGAAGTCCCCTATCTCACTTGGCTCTAAGGAGTAGAACCATTCAAGTGCAGGGCTGTCAAGAGATTTTCTGAAAAGATATGCCAGAGTAATTGGGTCTTGCTGCCAACGAGAAGACTCATATAGAAACTCCTTGATGTGAAGGTACGGATTCCCCGTGCCATTGTACAGTCGGTACGTTGGCATCTCCGAAGGATGAATATAAATTTGTGGAAGAGCCGGCATGGCGGCGACGGGGCCACCCGTGGATTTGAAAGCTTGTTTATTTGATTCTCCAAATTGTTCAATTTCTGGAGAAGAGCGTGTTGGAGTGGAGTGGGTTGTCGCTGGGCAAGTGAGGGAGTACACGGGGGTGGCCTTGAATTAATGGGCCTTCCCAAGGGATGGTCTGTTCGGACCGGAGCATGGGAGTGCAAATGGCCAGGGGCCGGGGTGATGAAGAATGTACAGGGAGATCTGGCGAAGTCGCCGGAATGTACAAAGGTGGGTGCCTAGGGGAAGGAGCGAGGGGAGGAGTCACACCCTCACCAAGGATTGTATCATATTTAATTGTTGAGGTGTGAGTTGATCAAGTGCATGCAGGACAGTTTGGACTTTGGAGTCTTGGTGGGGGGAAGGCTCTCGTCGGGTTTTGATTGGAGGTATATGTGAGAGGACATCAAATTGGTTAGTGCGCGGTGTGCGCACATAACCATATGAAGTGGAAGGTTGTCCCTCACGGTGGTGAGATGGACGGACATGGGATTGAAAAGATGGAGATTTAACATTATCCTCGTAGTCCACATAATTAAATTCAACATGATGATATGAGTCCATTTTAACAAGGCGAGCAAACAAACAAGTTGAACAAAGATATTAGTCAACCAATATGGTCCAAACAAGTTGTGATGCTTAGCGCCTGTTTTAGGAGTTTCACAATTAATTAATGGATTGAAAATGTTGTGTCACTCTAGGTGAGACCTTAGTTGGGTAGAGTATGGAACTTCGAGTACAACCAAGTTCACCCTTACCACGCAATAGGATGTCTAACCCGGGTCAACGGAGGGGTACCGCCAACTCGGTCCGCCGTGAGGGAATCCACGGGGTACAGAGACTTACGGGGTTCCGGGAGAAGGTTCACTAGTCCAAAGGGATGGAATGCCCAATGGAGAGCTTGCCTTCACCGGAAGGGTGTGTGGAGCCTAGGATATGAGGGAAGGAGGTCCTCCGACCGATGCAATATGCCCTGTATGCAATAATTATAGCAAAAATGACAGCAAAGGGGCGCGTTTCTGTCAATCAGTCAAATCGCATCCGGTACAGTGGCCGCTATTTGACTTAATCGCGTCCAGTCACCTGGCCGCAGATCTGAAAGCCCCAGAAGGCTATCAGCGCCGCGATTGGTCCTTATGGATGGTCTGTTAGACAGAAATGCGTCAGCTTTAGCCGTCGTGACAAGAAAGTGAAACGTGTTCGGTTAGGCGGACGCGTTACCAAAACACTGAATCGCATCCTTTGTGTTGGATGCGATTCCAAACAGGCACCCAAGAACAAAAAGAAAGTAGGAAACAGGGAAGATGTGCAGAAAATAAAAATTAAGAAATATAGGGACGCGTCGGACCTAGCCACCGTGACATAAATCTGAAACGCGTTGGCTTTAGCCGACGCGACAACAAAGTGAAACGTGTCCGGCTAGGCGGGCGCATTACTAAACACTGAATTGCGTCTCTGTGTCGGACGCGATTCCAAACAGGCACCCGAGAAATGAAAAAAATGCAGGAAAGCAGGATATGTGTATAGAAAAAGAAGGAAAAACTAAAAATAAGATGAAACACACAACATGCTTGCAGGGTATAAAGTAAATGTAAAAGGAGAGTGCCACGTGGCACGAAGGAGGGGGTAATCAAAAGGAAAGCGCGAAAAGATGTCCCATCGTGATCGCCAATTTGTAGATGCGGCTTTTCATTCCCCCTTTTAGGGGAGAACTCCAAGAATGGTCCACAAAGAGGGATATTATTATGGTGTGGTGGTGTGGTATGCGGGGTGGAAAATGGAAGAGAATCCGAGCTACGGTCCACAAAGAGGGATATGAAAGAGAGACGGGCGGTGGAAAATAAAGACAAAAATGGAAATAAAAAAACCGTGATCGCCAGGTACGCGAGGGTACCGAAGGAGGTGCACACGAAGGGGTGCGAATGGAAGAAGTGATCGCGTGGAATACCTGTTGGAGCGTGGGAGGTTGCGCGGGGATGTGGGTTCCTCTTCTTCTACGAGCACGGCCGGCCGTGGTAGAAGGCGCTTTCCGTTGATGATTACCCTGAAAAATAATATAAATAAAAGAAGAGGATTAGTCCATGTGTAGTATACAATCCTAAATAAATGAAATGGAACGAATGAATAGCATGGGGAACGACTCACCGTGTGGTGGCTTTTAAACCCCTAAAAGGTAGGTGTGTGTGTGCATGCATGTATGTGTGTGTATAAAAAGGGAGGGTAAATGAAAAGAGCCGCGTGGGGCTCGGAGGGAGATGATATGGATAAAGAGGAAGAGAAAAGAAGGGGGGTGCTTCCCCAAATGTTGGATGGCACGGCGGCACTGCCGATTGGGTGGATGAAGAGGAGGAAGAAGCTTCCTCCCGCCTCGCTCCGGTTCGCGAGAGGAAGACAATGGGGACGCTGGCTCCAAACTCCGAGGAACAAGGACGTAGCTTGGCGTGGAATGGTAGATGATCCTCCGCAGTCTAGAAGCCGAGTCGCCGGTCCGGAAGGGCTCCGCCGCGATGGGGAAGAGGGGGAAGAATCCGGCAGGGCTCCACCGTAGTGAATGGACCCCCTCAACAAATGACCCTCGGGGGTCTATTTATAGAGGCGAAAGGCTTGAATTGCGTCGGGCACAGTCGCCGCGACTATGAATTGAAATGCGTCGGGTATGAGTGCTGCGATTCAAAAGTCAGTTTGATGGGACAGTCGCATGATGATCGTAGCCCACAGCTAGGCTTGGAATCGCATCAGGTCAGGCCGCCGCAACTTGAAACGCAGTTGCTATGGCCGACGCGATTACAATTTTGGCATGATTCGAAGCATGGGGCTCATAAATGCGTTGTCCTCAGCCGTAGGCTTTAGGGTTTGACTTTAAATCACGGCGACCTTGGTGGACGCGACTCAAAGATCTGCCATGACTCGACGTACGGGCACTCTTGAGTGCGACGACTTTAGGTCCAAGGCCTAATTGCGACGGCCATGGTGGGCGCGATTCCAATTGGAGCATGTGCCAAAAGGTGGATAAACGACCATAATCGCATCCACCAGACCAGACGCATTTTGGCTGCCTTCATAAACGCGTCCGCCATACCCGACGCGACTTGAAAATGATGCCCACGTTGCCCGACGAGCCTTGGAAATGAAGGGGAAGCACCGGGGAGGAATGGGGTGTTCCAAGAATGATTGGGAAACTGCCCTTGCAAGGTAAAAGGAGGGCCATTTGTGCATTATGGCGCAATATGAAATTTGCCTGCGGTGGAGTCGAATTCACGTGTCTACAATGAGATCATAATAATGAGGCCAATCCTCTTTAAACATAGATCCTAAATATTCATAGTCATAGGTTACTCAAGAAAGACATTGATGAGCGGATAGACCTGTGTGCCATATACCCGTCCATATGATGAAGGCAGCTGGTCTCATAGCTGCTTGTGTGGAGACACTAGGGATATGGTGTAGGTGCTCATTGGAGAATGAGTTCACTGAATGATCCACTCTCGGAATGTTGTATGGTTAATGATATCTGATTGTCAGATAGTGATTCCATAGTCTTAGTTGTGTAACTCGTCCTTAGACTTGAAACACCAAAGATGTCTTGTTTGAGTACTCCATTCTTTGATACTCGATTTATGGTCTGGATGTTCCACGTCTAGTATAGCTAGTCATTGGGAATGGAGCCAAACCTTACAAAAGCAATTGTGTGTCAATAGAGGATCATCCACTCTGGGTATCATGAGAGGAATATCCTATATTGTCTTACTCAGGCAAATCCCTGGCCAGGGTCGATCGAATTTAGAGAGGAGGAGTCTCCGAAGAATCCGATAAGATTTGACTTTAACAGATTATGTATAGGCCTGACAACACTATGCCTAATATACGGTCTCTGAGATATAGATGGATTAGGGACTACAGGTACACAGTAACTGTGGGCAGACAGGTCCAATGGATTTGATCACTCATACTGTCTGGGGATTAAGGCATAGTGAACTAGTATGTTCATAATCGATGAGTTGAGTGAATTATTATGGAGATAATAATTCACTAAGTTAGAAAAAGTTCTAACGGGTGCAACTCACAGCCAGCTCGATATTAGGCCTAGAGGGTCACACACATAAGGTGGATAACACGATGAATAGAAGATTAGATAAAAGTTATCCAATAAGCCTTCTTTAACCCATTATAGATCTATTGGGTGAGACCTAATAAGCCTAGACCTAATGGATAGAGATCCATGGGTTATTGGGTCTACAGTGAAAGAATCCATTAAGGGGAGCATACCAGGATCATGTCTCCTCACCCCTTCTTGAAGGAGGACACCTCATCACCTTGTACGATGACAAGTGTCACCCCTTCTAGAAGGAGGACACCTCATCATCATTAGCCATGGTGGCATGACAAGGTGTCCTGCGCGGTGTCCTTAGTCATGATGGCATGACGAGTGTTCCTACGAGGTGTCCTTGTAATCATGACATAATGAGGTAACCCTGATGAGGTGTCCCTATAATCATGGACATGACGAGCTATAGTGTTACTCACGTGTTTTTTAGATCCTCGTGGATCCTTGTTTAGCGGGTTTGGTGGCCAATATGTTGCCCATTAGCTTGTGTTTCAGGTGTCTGCGTGGGTTGTGAGGCTTTGTGGGCCGGCAGATTGGGCCCAAAGTGCTCACAGGTTCTCTGCCTGGGAATGCGACAGGGGTATGCATCGCGTTCTGAATGCGACGGCCCTGGTGGTCGTGTTCATGTTGTCGCTATTTGGCGGTCTTCGTCTACATGGCTTCTGCGTGTCGTGTGCTGGGCAGTCAGCTGACGTCGGCCTTGGGAAGACGATGGCCTCCTACGTCGCATTCAGGTCGTGACATAGGGCTGCATCGCGTTCCCAACCGCTGTGCGTTTTTTAAAGAAGTTTTGGCCGGATAGAGCTGGGGCAAGCTCTGCTCAGCCAGGGGAGATTGCTGCGGTTTCTCTAGCCGATTTGGCGTTTTAGCGGGGTTTTTGGCGCACTCGCCACGAGGACGTCGCGTGGAGCGGGGGAGACGCCGTATTGGGGATGGTTTTCGTGTTCTTTGCAGAGGTAGGGAGATCCCACCTAGTTTCGTTGCATGGATCATGTATGACACATGTTTAGTCTGTTTATCACTTTATAAATAGTAGATATCATGCTAGGACAATCATTAAAGCATGAAAATTGAGAATTAATCGTGGTTCGTGTGGTTTGGAATGGTGATCCGGAGAGGGGTTCTGGATTAGGTTTTTTGCCTGTGAAGGCGACAGACCCTTCCGTCGCGACCAGGTCGCGACAGGCCGACCCGTCACGTTCTGGTTTTGAACGCGACATGTTGGGGTGTCACGTTCAGGTTTTGAACGTGACATATTGGGATGTCGCGATCTGAATGCGACAGTACCCCACGTTGCGACCTCAGTCGTGAGGTCTTTTTGTGCATGTTTTCAAGGTATGATTATCCGATTATTTGTTAAGTGTTGTGCATGGCACCGGCTAGTGGTGCATTGGCACTTTTAGCACTCGTAGAGCATGCTGCTCACGAGGTGAGTGTGTTTTTAAATGGTTAGCGTATTGCTTGTGTTGTATGCGTGGAGTTTACGTAGTTTGGGTGTGTGCATGGCACACACATTGTCGTGGTGTAACTTTTATGATTCATCGTGGTGGTTGGGCAGTGAGGTTCCAGCGTGAACCTAGCCTTGATCTTTAATGTCTTTTATGGGTCCCTTCAGATGGTTTAACTATTATAGTCTGAGTAAGATTATGAGTTTGTGCATGGTTATTGTACATGGTGTTCAATGTGGTAAAGGAGGTCATGAAATGACTGATGATTAATGAATAATGTGATTTGTATACGTGTTTGTGTGGGTTAGCTTGTAGGTCACATGGTGACCAGGGACAAGCTACTCTTGACACTAGTGTCATGATTTGTAATAAAGATTATATATTAAATATCGTGGTTTTGTGCGTTGCCGAGTTTGGTGACCCGAGCCTGTTCTGGAATACCTCTGCAGTTGGGTACCCCAGGTTCTGTGTGAGCCAAGCACGTGTGTTTGTTGTGCTTGGGGTTTGTCCGGGTACTGTGTGTACCGTCAAGGTCTGTGTCATCTGTCCTGGACACCCTCACTCCTGTGTTTGAGTTGTACGTCTGGCTGAGGAAAAGACGGCAGTGGGACAACGACTTGTGAGAGTTTGTGTTTGGTCGCTTGTAGCGCGCTCGTAGTTGGGGGTAAGGACACCAGTAGTCGACACTGGCCCCCAGCTAGTCCTATTTTTCAGTGCCTCACTTTAGGGAGCTTAGGCCAGAGTCCCTAAAGGTGCCAGGCATGGGCCTGCAGCTATGTAGTCTGTAGTGTGGTGTTGGTTGGACTCCACTATTCTTTGGCTTCTGCTTGTGGAGCGGCAGTTGGACCTTTCGTCCGTGACTGCGAGACTGAGAGGTAGTTCTTGTGTTGTGTTGTCCAGGTTGGTTACTGGCATCATGAACCAGTAGTCCATTCCCGTGTGGCGGTGTCGTTCCTTTCCGACTCGTGCTTTGCTGCTGGTTGTAGTGTTTGTGTAGTGGCTTGTTGGTTGTGGTTTTACCCGTTGAGGTGTGCCCTGGTGTTGGCACAGTTGTAGTTGTGGTTTGTGAGCAGAGACTCACTGGTTGTGGTTTGACTCATGTGGTGTGCCCCGTCATTAGCACAGTTGTGCCAAGGTTTTGCCCGTGGAGGCGTGCTTTATGGTGGCACTAGTTTGGTTGTGGTTTCCGTGGTGGTACCTCGTGGTAGTAGGTACCTGTACCCTGTGTGGGTAGTGCTTTATGGTGGTACGCTGTGCACCAGTCTTTTCAGGTGTTGAGGTGGAGGTCGTGTGGTGTGACCTTCCACTTGTTGTGTTTTACCCTTCCTCGGATAAACTTTCGATTATGGTTTCAGTGCGTGATGGACTGGCATTGTTGTAGCCCGTCCAGCTACCTTGTGTGTGGCTCCCAACATATTGTGGTCTGGGGTATAATGGGCTAGCTCTTGGTTAGCGGTTCTGCTACCCGTGTGTTTGGGGTTCGCCTATGAAGCTTGTAGCCTAGGCAGTGGTTTGCCTGTGTGTCTTGTAGCTTAGGTGACCAGTCGTTGAAATAATGTGCCTGTGAGGCTTGCGGCCTAGGCATTTTAGCTATTGAGCGGACTAGTAGTGTTGTGCTTGTAACACCCCGGAAATTCGGTAATTGGAAAATTAGAAATAAATCGAAAACGATAAAATCAATATTTGTGAAATAGCAAAAATGCACGTGTCATTATCATACATACAAAAACCATTATAAAATTTCATAAAAATCATAGTTCAACTCTAAATAATACTCCCTAATGACCCACAGAGAAATTCGTGCAAAGAAAAATTGGATGGTCCAAGTTTAAGATGTTTGCGACTGAGTATCGTAATCAGGGGATAAGTCAGGAAAGCATTATCACACATACTTAGATGAGTCAGAAAATTTAATTGAAATCATAGATGGACTTCAAATAATATATTCTAATGATTTATCAAGAAATTTGGTCAACAAAAGTCATTTGGGGTATATTCAAGAGTTAGTATGACTTATTATCGTAATGAGGAAATAAGTTGGACAACCCATTATCAGGTATAAAAATGAGATCATAAACTAAATGAGAAATTTATAAAGACTCCAAACAATATGTGGGGATAGTCCATAAAGAAATAGGATTAACGGACAACTTATGACCCATGAACAAATCCAAGTATGAAGTTAGTAAATAAATAACTTCCGTATTATCGGAATGATAGAACTTACGTACTACTATCGTACGTGAGAAAACACATTGGAAAATTTTGTATAAATTATAAACCAACCCCAAATATTATCCCTAAGCATTCCACAAAGGAATTCGTGCAATGGAAAATCCGATTGGCCGAGTATATGTCACACGTAATCAAGTTACCCGAATTAGGAAACTAAGTCGGAAAATTGTTAACACGGAAAAATAACCCAACCATAAATTAAATAAACATGTTGGAGAGACTCACAACATTATGTATTAATAACCCATTAACAAGATTGGGCCAACAGGGCATATTTGGCCAAGGATATGAATGAATTGAGACAGGGAATTGCCCAGAAATTCGTGTAGGTAATTATGCCATAATTAGGAAGGGCAATTTAGGGTTAAGGTATGGATGATTAGTCATGTAAGGTAAGCCAAAACCGAACTCAATCCCAATTGGAGGTTCCTAAACCTTGGCTACCTCTTTTTAAGTAAAGGAATCCCAGATTTTCTGGAAACTAGGAAACAGAGCTCGTAGCCCTTTCCTAGTATCATTAGGACTCTTAACAACATCCTAAAACTATAAGAACTCATCCCTAAACTCTTGGGAAGGTTTAACAATGAAGTTGGAGTCGTTTGGAGGCAAGCAAGAACTTCTGGGGAGCAGGAGAAAGGCTGGGAACCCGGAACTTCATCCCCTGCATCCTCTGTTGTGTCCAGAACATCAACAGGTTTCAGATCTTCCTAAAGGTAGGTGTTCTCGGGCCAAGATTAAAGAAAAACCAACACCATCATGTAGTTCTTTGAGTCTAGGTTCATTTGCAATTGGTTTGATTGGTTTTCATGGAGTATACATGTGTATTGGTGATTTTCCCGAAGTCTCGCACAGTTAGGGCTTTTCCCGTTCGTCTTATTTGGCATGTGATTAGAGATCGAATTTGACTAAACTTTCTTCACAAAAGTTTTTCTACCTGAAGTCACGATCATCTTCTATGTTGGACGTTTTGTCCAAAAGTCCTTCGTTAGAGAGTTAGGAGTATGATAAGAGAGTCTCTGCATAACACTGTGATTTCGGGCTACTTTTGACTTTTTGTTCTTTGTATGTTTTCTTGGGATTCGAGACCGAATTAGATCAAACTCTCAACATCAAGTTTTTCTACTAGTTGTTATCTTCATCTTTCATGTTGAACGTTTTGTCCAAATGTCATTCTTTAGAGAGTTATAAGAGGTGGAAGTGGATCACTGCACTGCAGTCATGTGTTTTTTTTGTCTGGGAGGGCCACTGTGTCGACCTGGCCTGAACCCGTGTCGACCTGACCTGAGCCCGTGTCGACCTGACCTGAACTCAGGTCTACCTCCTGTCCCAAAACAGCCCAGAAAGTGTTCTGGGAAGCCCTCTAGTGTCGACACAACCCCATAGTGTGTCGACACACTCCCCAGTTTGACCCAGAAAGTTCTGGGAAGCTGATCTAGTGTCGACACCACTTGTGCTAGTGTCGACACACTGTCCCACATTGACCAGAGGGTTTTCTGGAAGCTGTCTCTAGTGTCGACACTACTTGATCTCGTGTCGACACTACTTGACCTTTTTGCCTTATTTTTGATGCACTGTGTCGACACAACCTGGACTAGTGTCGACACAGCCCGACCAGTTTTGCATGTTTTTGTCTTGGGTTTGGAGCACTGTGTCGACACCATCTGATCTAGTGTCGACACTACCCTTACAAGATTTTTGTATAATTTGAGTCTAATCATTTCATGATGTCTTCAAGCATGTACATGGTGTTATAAGGTATGCATGGACTTAAAATAAATCAAACCATTAAAGGAAATGGTAATGATATGAATATGATTCTAACGTGTAAATTTTGATTGTTCTTATGATCCTTGGATTATCTTGTGATCTTGCTTATTGTCAATTGATAAGATAATAATATGATATGAATGTGGGGATGAATACATGATTAGTATGGACATATTAGTGGTGTAAATGTTATGATTTGCATATAAGTTTCATGGTTTCATGTTTTCCGGTGTTTAATTGATTATTGTCATATGCATACATGCTAGGAAATTACATGTTCTACATATGATCTGTCTTTAGAAACACCCTCTTGTCAAGACATTAATGAATTATGAAATATAAGATACGTCGTTATCCTACCTTGTTCTCTTGAGCTATTTGTCATACCTTGACTCTATAAATGATCTTGTTTCCTTTTACTATGAGCTTGTCATTGAAACTCTGTGGCCATAATATGAATATGTTTGTTCGGCACAATTGGGACTTCGGTCCTTTTGACCAATGCCTGTGCAATTGAGGGCCCTGTCTGGTCCTGGGGAGGAGCACCCCAACGTACTTTTTAACCGCGGGAGTATGGACTTGTGGTGCGTGGCATGGCACTGATACGATATGCAAGATTTGTGTGAATGTGCCTTTGTGTGATATGATAAGTCTGATTTGGTCTGATAAGATATGATTTGATATGATACGTCTGTTCACGTGAATACGTGATATCTGTGAATATGGCCAATCACTTTTGACATGATTCTATTCTTGAAATGTATGTCCATTGTATATGCAATTCGACATTTGATCTGATACGATATCCGTTCTATTCTGCTATTCAATCTGTTAGTATTGCATGCATTGTCATCATATTCATATGCATATCTACCTACTTAAAATGTTAATCACGTATACTAGTGCCCGCACCATATTGAGATGTAAATCCTACTGAGCTAGTTCGCTCACCCTATCATCCTACTTTTTTTCAGGAAGTGATGAAGAACCAGTGGAGTCCGATGGGGCAGGGCAAGAGTGATGAGCACCCTCCTTATGAGTCGATGATAGCATAGAAATAGACAAATGAGTAGTCTATGTAATAGTTAACTTTTCTAGAAGTTTTATTTGAATAATGGACCTTTTGTTGGATCTTTCTTATGTAAGGTTGTATCTAGTTGAATGAAATGAAATAAAGAGTACTTTGAGGATATTGTTATGATTTGAAAAGTGTTATTATATTCAATTGTGACTCTGCGCTATTCAACTGTGATACATTTGTTTGTATCGTTCACGTCCCCCGGTATTTATTCCGCTGCTAAATATTCGGGGCGTGACAGTGCTAGTCCTGTGGTTCCTCTTTCTTTCCGAGGAATTTGTATTTGTTTATGATTTACTGTTTAAGCTGTTATTTATTATAAATGTTGTGAGCATGATATGGTTTGGCTATTTGAGTTTCCAGTGAGACCCTCTGGGGTTGAGATTCTTCAGTGTTGCGTGTTGTTTTGGGTGGTCCCCTACTGAGCCTGTGACTTGTTGAGGCTCACTCCCCTACAGTTCTTTTCAGGAGTTTCCGTTTGTGTGGCTTGTAGAGACGTTGTGGCAGGCTTGTACCACCAGTAGTTGAGTTATAGTCATGTTGTGTGAGCTTGTGCTCCCTCGGGGTATGCCCCAGGTAGTTGTACTTTTTAATTAGACATGTAATAATGTATTGGGACAGTTGTACAATGTGGTTTACAGATATGAGCACATGTACTTTCTTGTGTCTTATACTGTAGTTGTTGTCTTTTATATTCTTATTGGACACTTGTGTGAGATATCCCTTGCGAGACTTTGGTCTGTTCACAGGAGGCGGATCTGGATATGGACCTTATTGGGCATAAGTATCTAGGGCCGTCACAGTTGGTATCAAAGCATGGTCCAGTTAGAATATGAAAAAACATTGAGGGTACAATGTCCCAAAACATGGTTTAATGTCCACTGTTGGTAGTAAGTCTGTGGTTTTATGTGATCTCCGATATGATTTTCACGTGAACTTTTGATATGAGAACTGCGTGTTTTTGTTTGTTAAACTGGCAGTTGTTAGAAATGGCAGAAAAATGGCACGATTAATGGTACAGTGAGTGTGGTCACATCAGAATGCCAGTTTGTGATTAAAATATAATTGTTTAAAAGGTTCTCAGTTATAGAAATTAAAGGGATTAATGAATTCAGTTATGGAAACTAGTGAAAGTGTTTAGTGAGGACCAGAGTTAGCAGAGACAGGTATAGGGTAATGATGTGATGGAATGGCAGAAGAAATAGCATTATGATGGGGAATAGTGCAATGTGATCAGAATTGTTAAATGCATGAGTTGCGGCTGAGAACTTTGGCAGAAGTAGTTAATGTATTTGAGAATTGTGTGGATAGATATTAAGAAACGGCGTGATTAAGTCATGTGTCAGGTTTGAAATGATTAAGTGAGGTAGTTCAGCTTAAGATGTGGTATTAGCAAACAGAGGAACAGTAATGTGCGGCAGTCAGATGAAGTGTGTATTTGTGACTAGAAAGGGTGCAGTAAAGAGTTTCAGAATAGTGTTGTTATGAATAATGATGATAATGGAAAGTTTGATACAGAGATTCGTGTAAGTATATACAGAGATGAGTAGATAGGTAAAGAATAATAAAAAGAACAGCATGTAGTCAGATTTTTCTAAGAATTTCATAAGGAAGATGTTCACTTAGTAAGTGGCAGTGGGTAAGGATTTCGTAGAAAGATTTACACAGGATTACAGTGTTAAAGATAAGAGCAGTAATGCTAATATTTATGTGCAATTTATGGGCACAAGAAAGTAAATTTTGTGCCAGAGGCAGATTAAGGTCAAGGCAAGGTAAATTATGAATGGACATTTGTGAGTAAGCTGCAATAGTGGAATTGTTGGTATTCGGTAGTAGATCAGTAATGTAGAATAGAGGAGCCAGGTAGAATCAATATTGTGTTTGAAGGATATAGTTTCAGTTTATGGCTATGTTAGTATTTTAATAAGAAGGATTGCAGTGTGAATGGTACAGTAAGATTAAGCAGTTAGTAGAATAGTTAAGAGAAATGCTTTGCAGAAATGAATTATGATGTTGGCAGTAAAGTTAAAGTTCAATATTGCTAAATAGATGAAGAATATGGCAGATTATGAAGCAGTGATAATCAGATGAATCAAGGAATGTGCAACAGGAATTTGTGTAAATAGTAAGTAGCAAGGTGATCCAGATGAACAAATGGGTTTCGTATAAGAATGTCTCCAAAGTTTAATGTAAAGGTCGCAGCAGAACAGTTAAAGAATAGTGAGTAGATTAAGAGGTGGCAAAGCAAACAGAAAGGATAAGGAAAGGTATGATTAGTTTAGCAGCAAGGAATTCTGAATAAGATGACATCGAGTAAGTTTTGTCTTGATAACAGCGTGGCAGCAGTAAGAATAGAAATTGTAAAAAGATATGGGTTTGGTTTGTTGAGTTAGTCAGAAAATATTGTCTGAAGTGAGGAAAACATATAAAAGGTAAAGTATGTTAGTAGTAATATAGTAAAATTCAGAATTTAGTGTGGCACAGAAACAGTTAAAAATAGAATCCGAGCAGGGTCAGTTAAGCAGTGTAATTATGAGATAAGAAAAGTGCAACGTCGGCCTGGGAATATGAATTAAGGTAAGATGTGTTGACAGTGGTATGCCAGAATTCAGAGTTTAAGCAGATGGTTCGATCAGAATAAGAAAAGCAGACCGGAAACATTAGTGTTTTCTTCTAGTGGTAAGTGGATAAATAAGATGATTTGGGAAGCCAGTAAAGGTGAAATTGAGGTCAGAGTTATGGTTTTGCCCAGTGTTTGGTGTGATCAGAGTAGCGCAGCGGAAGCGTGGTGGGTCCATAACCCACAAGTCAGACAGTTAAGTATGTGAATGTAGATAAAGCAGAGTTATGGCTAACGGTGACAAGTGGATAATGGAATGGCACCGAGGAATTCGAGAATTTAAGCAAGGTATAGCACGACAGAACATCCAAAGGTAGCGGAATAAAGTGAAAGGTTTTGAGCAAGGAAAATGGCCCAGAAAGAAATGTTGCAAACACAGCCCATAAAATGTGGAAGCAGGTTGAGTCCAAGGACATAAAGCGCCACCGGCAAGGTAGAAACGCCTACGATCAAAGGGTAAGGAATGTCAGATTGAATCTATGGAATGGAGCAGTAATGAAATGAATTGAAAAGAGAATAGAAGGCAGAACAAGTGTGGAAATGAAAAAAATGGGTTAGTCAGTACAGATGGTTTGAAAGAAAGATGCAGAGGAAGTGTATCCTATTTGTTCTGTATATGGTTTTATTTCTTTTTAGGTGATAATCTAGCTTATTATGGTTTATTTTGAATGTCGAGGACGACATTCCTTTTTAGGTGATAATAATGTAACGTCGCGCATTTTTTGGATCCTCGTGGATCCTTGTTTAGCGGGTT
Organism: Colocasia esculenta; assembly: GCA_014218235.1. NCBI lineage: Eukaryota > Viridiplantae > Streptophyta > Magnoliopsida > Alismatales > Araceae > Colocasia > Colocasia esculenta. Next base: position 6,669,643 of record CM024756.1, read on the forward strand.
TGGTGGCCAATGTGTGGCCCATTAGCTTATGTTTCAGGTGTCCGCGTGGGTTGTGAGGCTTTGTGGGCTGGCAGATTGGGCCCAAAGCGCTCACAGGTTCTCTGCCTGTGAACGCGACAGGGGTATGCGTCGCGTTCTGAACGCGACGGCCCTGGTGGTCGCGTTCATGTTGCCGCTATTTGGCAGTCTTCGTCTGTATGGCTGTCGCGTGTCGTGCGCTGGGCAATCAGCTGACGTCGGCCTTGGGAAGGCGATGGCCTCCTACGTCGCGTTCAGGTCGCGACGTAGGGCTGCGTCGCGTTCCCAACCGCTGTGCATTTTTTAAAGAAGTTTTGGCTGGACAGAGCTGGGGCAAGCTCTGCTTAGCCAGGGTAGGAGTTGCTACGGTTTCTCTAGCCGATTCGGCATTTTAGCAGGGTTTTTGGCGCGCTCTCGCCGTAAGGACGTCGTGTGGAGCGGGGGAGACGCCGTATTGGGGATGGTTGTTGCGTTCTTCACGGAGGTAGGGAGATCCCACCTGGTTTCGTTGCATGGATCGTGTATGACACATGTTTAGTCTGTTTATTGCTTTATAAATAGTAGATATCATGCTAGGACAATCATTAAAGCATGAAAATTGAGAATTAATCGTGATTCCTGTGGTTTGGAATGGTGATCCGGAGAGGGGTTCTAGATTAGGGTTTTCGCCAATGAAGGCGACAGACCCTTCCGTCGTGACTAGGTCGCGACAGGCCGACCCATTGCATTCTGGTTTTGAACATGACATGTTGGGGGTGTCGCATTTGGTATCTGAACGTGACATATCGGGATGTCGCAATCTGAATGCGACAGTACCCCACATCGCGACCTCAGTCGTGAGGTCTTTTTGTGCATGTTTCAAGGTATGATTATCCGATTATTTGTTAAGTATTGTGCATGGCACCGGCTAGTGGTGCGTTGGCACTTGTAGCACTCGTAGAGCGTGCTGCTCACGAGGTGAGCGTGTTTTTAAATGGTTAGCGTATCGCTTGTGTTGTATGCGTGGAGTTTACATAGTTTGGGTGTGTGCATAGCACACACATTGTCGTGGTGTAACTTTTATGATTTGTCGTGGTGGTTGGGCAGTGAGGTTCCAGCTTGAACCTAGCCTTGATCTTTAATGTCTTTTATGGGTCCTTTCAGATGGTTTAACTATTATAGTCTGAGTAAGATTATGAGTTTGTGCATGGTTATTGTACATGGTGTTCAATGTGGTAAAGGAGGTCATGAAATGACCGATGATTAATGAATAATGTGATTCGTGTACGTGTTTGTGTGGGTTAGCTTGTAGGTCACATGGTGACTAGGGACAAGCTACTCCTGACACTAGTGCCGTGATTTGTAATAAAGATTATATATTAAATATCGTGGTTTGTGCATTGCCAAGTTTGGTGGTCAAGCGCCTGTTCCGGAATACCTCTGCAGTCGGGTACCCCAGGTTCTGTGTGAGCCAGGCATGTGTGTTTGTTATGCTCGGGGTTTGTTCCGGTACAGTGTGTACCATCGAGGTTTGTGTCGTCTGTGCTGGACACCCTCACTCCTGTGTTTGAGTTGTATGTCTGGCTGAGGAAAAGACGACAGTGGGACAACGACTTGTGAGAGTTTGTGTTTGGTCACTTGTAGCGCGCTCGTAGTTGGGGGTAGGGACACCAGTAGTCGACACTGGTCTCCAGCTAGTACTGTTTTCCAGTGCCTCACTTTAGGGAGCTTAGGCCAGAGTCCCTAAAGGTGCCAGGCATGGGCCTGCAGCTGTGTAGTATGTAGGTGTGGTGTTGGTTGGACTCCACTATTCTTTGGCTTCTACTTGTGGAGCGGCAGTTGGACCTTTCGTCCGTGACTGCGAGACTGAGAGGTAGTTCTTGTGTTGTCTTGTCCGGGTTGGTTACTGGCGTCATGAACCAGTAGTCCGTTCCCGTGTGGCGGCGTTGTTCCTTTCCGACTCGTGCTTTGCTAATGGTTGTAGTGTGTGTAGTGGCTTGTTGGTTGTGGTTTTACCCGTTGAGGTGTGCCCTGGTGTTGGCACGGTTGTAGTTGTGGTTGGTGAGCGGAGACTCACTGGTTGTGGTTTGACTCATGTGGTGTGCCCCGTCGTTGGCACAGTTGTGTCAAGGTTTTGCCCGTGGATGCGTGCTTTGTGGTGGCACTGGTTTGGTTGTGGTTTCTGTGGTCGTACCTCGTGGTAGTAGGCACCTGTACCCTGTGTGGGTAGTGCTTTATGGTGGTACACTGTGTACCAGTCTTTTCAGGTGTTGAGGTGGAGGTCGTGTGGTGTGACCTTCCACTTGTTGTGTTTTACCCTTCCTCGGATAAACTTCCGATTATGGTTTCAGTGCGTGATGGACTGGCATTGTTGTAGCCCGTCCTGCTACCTTGTGTGTGGCTCTCGACATATTGTGGTCTGGGGGTATAATGGGCTAGCTCTTGGTCAGCAGTTTTGCTACCCGTGTGTTTGGGGTTCGCCTGTGAAGCTTATAGCCTAGGCATTGGTTTGCTTGTGTGGCTTGTAGCTTAGGCGACCAGCCGTTGAAATAATGTGCCTGTGAGGCTTGCGGCCTAGGCATTTCAGCTGTTGAGCGGACTAGTAGTGCTGTGCTAGTCCTGTGGTTCCTCTTTCTTTACGAGGAATATGTATTTGTTTATGATTTACTGTTTAAGCTGTTATTTATTATAAATGTTGTGAGCATGATATGGTTTGGCTATTTGAGTTGCCAGTGAGACCCTGTGGGGTTGAGGTTCTTCAGTGTTGCATGTTGTTTTGGGCGGTCCCTTACTGAGCCTATGACTTGTTGAGGCTCACTCCCCTACAGTTCTTTTCAGAACTTGCCGTTTGTGTGGCTTGTGGAGACGTTGTGACAGACTTGTACCACCAGTAGTTGAGTTGTAGTCGTGTTGTGTGAGCTTGTGCTCCCTCGGGGTATGCCCCAGGTAGTTGTACTTTTTAATTGGACATGTAATAATGTATTGGGACAGTTGTACAATGTGGTTTACAGATATGAGCACATGTACTTTCTTATATCTTATACTATAGTTGTTGTCTTTTATATTCTTACTGGACAGTGTGAGATATCCCTTGCGAGACTTCGGTCCGTTCGCGGGAGGCGGATATGGATATGGAGCCTTATTGGGCATAAGTATCCAGGGCCATCACATGAGGTGTCCCTGTAATCATGACATGATGAGGTGTCTTTGATGAGGTGTCCCCGTAATCATGACATGACGAGGCGTCCCTAATGAGGTGTCATTTAGGCTCTCTATAATAGAAGGGTTCTCCTTAAAGTTCATAGGCTAGATTTTGAGAGGAGAAGCCACCTTCTTCATCCTCTTTCCCATCTCTCCCTCTAGTGCTCTTCCTAGGCAAGAGGAGGACTAGGAGGGCCGCCCTCTCTTGTTGTTGCTGCTACTTGCTACTATTGGCCGATGTGTGGCATTGCATGACGTGGAGGAGTGGCGCCACCAGTGAAGGAGGAGTCATCGTCATCATCGATCATCCACTGTGTGGATACCGTTAGAGGGAGTCTCGCGAGAGCTCCTTCAAACCAAGGACTAGTTCTGTGCTTCAGGGGATATATGATCTCCCCTAGGTGAGATGGTCTCACGTCTTGTTTGTATGTATGTTTACATACACCGTACATCATAGCCTGATCAAGTACTTGGATGGAAATCGATTTTTTTGTTTTGTTTTACTTTCGCTGTGCATGTGATGCCCCAAGTCGATTTCCAACAGTGGTATCAGAGCCAAGGTTAGGCTATGATGTCTGGGATTTCTATCAATTCAGATCGATTAAGAGTTAATCCATGTATTAGATTAAGAGCTAATCTAATAGTTTAATTAGTTAAAGTGTCTAATTAATTTCTAGTAGCTTATATATATGCATGTGATGTGTATGTTGTGGGTGGATGATCATAGACCTAGGTGTGATGCTTATGTGTGTGAATGGTGATTCATTGGGGGTCTGCGAGCCCCTTATCTTTCTCATTAAATTCATTGTGTATTTCTACCTTTCTTAATGGTGCAATTTCTCTTGATATGATCATAGTTTCTTAATTGATTAAATGTACATTTTTGGGCCTACGTGCCTATAGTCATTTGTAATTATTGTAATTATTTGAAATCACTCTCGGAGGCACGACGAAAGAATGGAATTACCTATGGAGCTAATAATGAAGAGGAGGATGAACATCGAGCATGGGATGCGTTGGGAACACACATAGGGTTTAGTGAACAAGTCTTTTGGCTCAGGCTTGATCACGCTAGAATTTGGCCCATGATCATCTGGTGTGGCTATTTATATATATGATTTGTATTCATTTCCACACCTACTAGGTATATATTTTCATGAGATGTAAGTATACGCTAAATATATGTGTGGGACGTATATTATTTAGCTATGAGAACACTCATATAAAAATATATATATATAAAAACTCCCTCTATTACTAATATATTAAGTCAGTAAGCTTGAGGCAATAAGATTAACTCACGTGACCTTCCATCATTATAGGGCAGACGTCTTTTCTTGATATAGAATGGGTTGGCGGAGTCACTCCAGGCTCACCTATATTGAGATTTGATATCTGGCCTATGACATGGAGATGTCACCGGTGACTTGAGGACAGGGTATGCTTGGCCGAGTCCCTCGGGAGCATATCACCAAATCAAACTCATCTAGTAATGATGGTGTTGATTTAACCAAACATCGTGGTTGGCGGAATCCCTCTGGGCCATGGTTATTTGGAGGCCAAATTATGACGGGAATCACAAGAGTTGTGATTGACAAGAGTTGTCTACCATTTGGGCTTGGTATGATTGGTCGAGTCCCTCGAGGTCAAGCCAAGATGCCAATTGGATCCCGATCCCCACTAGGAGTTTACCGAAAACTTCCAATTCACATGCTAGAGGGTGTCATGTGTCTTGCGAGAAAATAGTGGGATAAAATTGAGATAAAAATCCATGTCTTAATTTTTGCATGTTTATTATTGCTACATCTTTATTTTCAGAAAAATGTCGCTTGCAAACCCACTCCGTAGCATATTAGATGCCAATCGTCTCACTGGTCATAACTACATTGATTGGCTTCGGAACCTAAGAATTGTTCTTACGGTGGAGAAAATTGCATATGTCCTCGATGAGATCGTGTCCAACCCAGTAGAAGGGGCTAGTGAGGAAGATGTTTCTCACTACAAGAAGTATAAGGAGGACTCGGTTCTTGCTCAATGTTATATGTTATCCTCCATGACTCCCGAGCTGCAAAGATAGCATGAAAAGATGGATGCTCAATCCATCATGCTGCATCTCCGCACCTTGTTCGAGGAGCAAGGACGGACTTAAAGATACGAGATATCAAAGAGTCTGTTCAGGATGAGGATGGCAAAAAGGGCATTGGTTCAGAACCATGTCCTGAAGATGATTGAGTGGATCGAGAAGCTCATAGGTCTAAGACTTGTCCTAGAGGATGACTTGTGTGTGGATCTCATACTTCAATCCCTTCCAGATTCCTTTTCACAGTTCATTATGAATTTCAATATGAACAAGATAGTGGCAAGCCTACTTGAGCTCCTTAATATGTTGAGGGTTCCATTAAGAAGGAGAAGCCAGTTCTCCATGTTGATGAGATCAACAAGAAGAGGAAGGCACGAAAGACCCTTAAGAAGGGCAAAAGCAAAGGCAACAAGCGGGCAAGGCAAAGGTTGCCAAGAAAGACCCGGCCAAGGACAAAGGAAAGTGATTCCCTATGGCAAGGATAGGCATTGGAAGCGGAACTACAAGGAATACCTTGCAGAAAAGGCAAAGCAGAAGCTTGGAGAAGCTTTAGGTATATTCATGATTGATCTCCATTTGTCAGAAAAATTATGATAATGCATGGGTATTAGATACCGCATGTGCATCTCATATTTGCAATTCGTTGCAGGTTCTGACAAAGTGTAGGAGACTGTCAAAGTGCGAGGTTGACTTAAGAATGGGGAACGGTGCAAAAGTTGCTACTATTGCTGTCAGAGAAGTCAACCTGCTACTACCTCGTGGAGCCGCACTTGTATTGGATACATGTTACTTTGTTCCTACTATCATCAAAAACATCATTTCCATTTCATGTTTGACTAAAAATGGATATAAGTTTGTTTTTGAAAACAATGGTTATTCACTGATTTTGGATGATGAGATCATTATTAAAGGAACATTGTTCAATAGTTTTTTTACATTAGATGTTGCTTCACATGTCATGAATGTTAGTACGTCTAAAAGAAAGAGAGATGAGGTGAACGAGGCTTACTTATGGCACTGTAGGCTAGGTTATATCTATGAGGGTAGAATTCAAAGGTTGCTAAAGGATGGATATTTAGATCCATTTGATTATGAATCATATGCAACCTATAAATCTTGCCGTCAAGAAAAATTGACCAACTCTTCATTTAGTGGAACTGGAGAGAGAGCTTCTGAGTTACTAGAACTCATACATACTGATATATGTGGACCTATGTCCATACAAGCCAGAGGTGGATATTCTTACTTCATTACATTCACTGATGACTTCTCAAGGTATGGACATGTGTACTTAATAAAGTACAAGTTGAGGCCTTTGAAAATTTAAAAAATAAAGAATGAAGTAGAAAATCAAACTGGAAAGAGTATCAAGATCTTCATTCAGATCGAGGAGGAGAGTACTTGTGTACAGAGTTCATCCAATTTCTGAAGGACCATGGGATTCTATCCCAATGGACTTCTCCGCATACACCTCAGCTCAATGGTGTATCGGAAAGGAGGAATCGCGCACTGTTGGATATGGTGCGATCCATGATGAGTTTTGCCAACCTACCCATGTCATTCTGGGGATATGCCCTAGAGACCGCAGCTTACCTTCTGAACAAAGTTCCAACTAAGATGGTAGTGTGGATGGTTCGTTTCCGCGCCATCCCCGGCCGATCTCCGGACCTCCCGGGTGCTCGCGGACGCCGCGGACTCTCGTTGGTGATGAAGAGGTCGCCGGTTGACCTCGTTGACCCTTCAGTTGACTGGAAGGAGAACGAGGAAAACAAGCAAAATGGATGGGAGTATGTGATCGCCAGGGCCTTACCTGTGCCCAAGGAGTATGGTCGCGCCGGAATGGTCACCTCACGCGGATGGAGATAGTGCCTCAACTTCTCCTCCTTCGGCCGGCCAAAGGAGAAGTGCTCCGCGGTCTTCTGCGTGTTGTTCCTGCCATAAAAAAGAAACTCTATAAGACTAATGAAGAGTAGAAAATGTTCAAAACATGAGAAGATAGCCCAAAAGGTGAGTCCCATACCCGTTGCGGACTTGAGAAGAGGGGTGGCCAAGTGCTATGACCACCCTTCTTCCCTCCGTTTTTGGTTGGGAAACCCCTTTCTAGGTGTGTAGGGAGAGGACCTACGTGCCTAGGGTGAGTGGGAAAGTGTGTGCAACATGCAAATGAACTAAAGAGAGAGTAAGAGAATAGAGAGGGAAGGAGGTGAAGATCCTCGTTCGCAGGCGATGTAACTCCTTGTAGGGCTCCTCCAACTCGGGAAGAAGCCTCCTGGACGTCCCAACTCGTGAGAAGAAAAGGAAGAAGACTTGATGTAGCTTGGGGTGCAATTTCTCTCTCCTTTTTCAAAGGGGCAGCATGTGGATGTCCAGTCTCTCCCTTGCTTAGAGGGCTCAAGGGGGAGTTATATAGACAGTGGCTCGAGCTCAGCTGCCTGGATGCTCAAGTGTGAAGAACACACTTGTACACACGGCAATCCAAGTCTAAAGGCTCCAACCAATGGGAGAGGCCACATGGGATTTTTACTGGGTCAAGGGAGTGCCAAGGTGGCCCATATGCCCGTTGGGAACGGTCCCATGCGGTGCATGGGTGAGAGAAAGGCGCTAGTGGGCTATATTCTCGGGGTAGTTGCGCAGACCAGGTAAATCATATTGACGTCAAGCGATCCTGCCGCCGACTCCATGCAAACGTCCATGGATGTGGACGTCAATATGGGTCAACGTCCAGGGGGAATGCCGTCAACCAGTAGTAGGCGGCAATCGATGCTGCCATCTACATGGTATCCGAGGCAAGTCAACAAACGGTCAAACAAAGCTTAATGGGCCAAATAGCCTTGCGAAGATGGGCCAATCTCGCATCTACAAATGCCCCTCCGAGACATCCGGTCTTGCAGGGGAGCAGAGCGGACTGAAAGGTTGGCGTCTCGGTAAACAAAGGACGCGGAGATTTGGTGAAGGACCATCTCCGAGATAGGAATTCTAGCAAGCCAAACGAAAGAGTCAGGCTAGAAAACAGATGACGTATCGTCTGAGAGACAAATAGGGGTAAGAAAAGGGTGACTACCCATGTAACTACACTGCGACCAATGGCAGGGTCCCTGGCATGGCGAGTCGGACTTTGACTAGTTTCCGGCATGTCTGAGTCAAGGAGTTGTAATATGACGGTTGAATCAGAAGTGTCTCATAACCGGAGTCGTGGGCTCGCTGGCCTAATCAGGACGTCGGTCCCGATTTAGGAGGTCATGGAGACAAGGAGTTGGTTGATCTCTCAAAGGATTGTCAAAAGATTCTAACTGGAATCACATGCTTGGAAAGCCTGAAGTCCGGAATTAAGATCGCGGCTGGCGAAGGCTTAAAAGAACTCAATAAGACTGCTTGACTATCTGTGATATGCACGGTGGGACAAGTGGAGAAGGGGGGCAACAAAGACCCGATATCAACTTGGATAGTCATGAAGGGTGGACCGGTAGGCTACCTGAGTGCTGGGGGAGCCATGGAGCAATCAGATGATCGAGGAGGAAAATCACCATTTTTTTTTTTGTTTTGTGTTTTAGTAAGAGAATGTTAGCAGTGAAGATGCATGCTGGTGTGGGTTACCTATCTAAAATGCAAGTTAGCACCAGAGGAAAAAATTCTAAAGGCCATACGAATAACTGAGAGATCGCAAACCCATCATGGTTTTTGTTAAAGGGGAACTCAGGGTTCACGGTCGCCAAGTTATCCGCCTCTAGTGGGGTCCTATGTAGACATACCTGTAACATCAAGGTCACATGAGTGTTCCGAATTCAAAGCGTAGC